>CM016620.1:95521388-96121388 GCA_005393395.2 Gossypium australe
GTAACACCCCAAACCCGGCCTATGCGTTAAGACCAGACTTGGCATGCCACGCGATTCGAATTTACGTCCAGTCGTCAATGCTTTTAATGAAAATAATTTTTCAAAACGATTTGAAGACGGAGTTTATCAAAATCGAGATTTATTTGAAAAAAACCATGATTTTAAAACATAAGAGTTTACAATTTGATTTAGAGAGAGATAATTGGTTGAAAATCTAAATAATTGGTTGAAATGAATTTATAAAAGAGTTTTCACAAATTTTACGAGTGGGTGATATTTAAGAAAAACCCCCTTTTTATACGCAAGTTTAAGAAAACATTTATAAAAATTTAACAATCCCATTTAAGTAATTAAAACATATTAAAAACCATCCACAAATAAAAATCCATAAAAAATAATACTAGAGGCCTTATTACACCGCAATTTAAAATAGTACTTAAATAAAATACTTAAAAGAAGTCCAAAGTTTTTATAACTCATCATTCGTAGTATGGCCTCCACACGAAGTCATCCTCGGCCCAAATCTCCATCAATTGTCATTACCTGAGAAGGGTAAGAATAAAGGGTGAGTTACTTAGAACTCAGTGTGTAACCCACTTACCGTGTTCACTTGGCCAAACCATTTAAACAATTAGTTGGGCTTGGGCCCATTTACAAATGTGCATTATATAAATAAAATATAAAAATGCATGTGATATGCAATTCCCAACCAAACCTAATTTCCATCCGCTACACACCACCCGTACCAACCAACACACCTGTGGGGATCAAGTCAACCCACCCGCCAACACACCGATAGCAGGCATTAGCCAAAATAATATTTGTGGCAGAGCCACCGAACTAGATTGTGATAAAGTCACCGAACTGGAGGCATTAAGCCAAAAATATTTGTGGCAAAGCCACCGAACTAGATTTTGGCAACAGGCCTTTCTTCTCTTCGTCAATTATCCCAACCCATGCAGTCATGTATATATATAATGCATAACAATATATTCATAAAGTAAATTTCAACAAAAAGCCCATATTACAAATTATCAATTTGGCCCGTTAGTCAAAATAGCAATTTAGCCCATTTAACGATCTAGCAATTTTGGCCCATATATATCGATTTATCAAGTTGGGCCCATATAGCAATTTATCAAATTGACCCATTAAGGGTATTTTCGTAATTCGGTCCATAAGGACATTTCGTAATTCAGCTCATTAGGGGCATTTTTGTAATTTGGCCCATAAGGGCGTTTTCATAATTCGGTAATCGTACCCACTAAGGGTAATTTGGTAATTTACCCTCCAAGGGTATGATGGAAATTTTTGCAACCTAGGCTTAATGACTAATTTGGAGCATAAAAATCAAAACTGTCCATCTGCGTCGTACTGACTAAAATGACTAACTCGAGTTGGGAAACTCGAAATTTCGGTCCGTAAATTTTCTCTGAAACTAGACTCATATAACTTCTTACTGTAATTTTTCCAGAATTTTTGGCTTAGCCAATTAGTACAGTTTATTCTTCAAAGTATCCCTTGTTTCACTGTTTGACAGTTCTGACCTCTCTTCACAAAATCTCAGATATCTTATTGTACAGAACCCAAATACTGATTTCGTTTGATCCAAATAAAAATAGACTCACTAAGGATTCTAATATATAAACCATGTCCTGTAATTTTTCTATAATTTATAGTGATTTTTCAAAGTCAGAACAGGGGATCTCGAAATCACTCTGAACCAGTCTTACAAAAATCTAAAAATCTCAAAATATACTGATCCTTTGCTTGCTCCGTTTTTTTATAAGAAAATAGACTCGATTATCTTTCAATCCATATATCCTTCAATTCCTAATTCAATTCCTACTATTTTTGGTGATTTTTCAAAATCACGTCACTGCTGTTAACCAAAACTGTTTTGTTACAAAATATGATTACCACTTCGAACATACGTACGCCCGAGTGGCCATAGATGCTGGTCTTCGGCTTTTCAATCTTGTGACCGATTCACAGAACATTTCATGCAAACATTTAGAGAGGCATGAGATTACACATCCCATTTCAAACATGTATTCGGAAAGTAAGGGATTACACACCTTGATTAGGATTCCCTAAAGAACCACTCTTCGTTGCCCCTAAAAATAAATTCGATCAAAAGTTAGCATCGATATCTTAAAGGTTCCAAAAGCCCAAAAGTACTCACTCACAAGAGTCACTTACCACAATCGCGATCCTTCCCTACGAGATTCTAAAATCCGGTCTTCCACTATAACTCGATTGATCAAAGGAGTGAGTGTCAACACGAATGGGAAGAAATGATAAAGACGAGATGAAGGGTTCGGCTATGGAGGAAAAATGAGAAAGAATATTCGGTTATGGGGGTATGGATTAGAGAAGAGAAGTTTGGAGCAAGAAAAAAAAAATGACACAAAGTAATGCTAAAAGGAATTTGGCCTAACAAGCACCAAAGTTTTCCCAAATGACAAATGAAGAATTTGGCTACCCAAATACTCCTTCCCAAGCCGTGTGTTGCTTCTCCAAAAATGGATAAGTGTTGACCAAAAACACTTTCTAAAACATCACCCATGAAAATGCCAACATATTCCCCTTTTTACTCCTTTTCTTTTTTGTTTCTTTCTTTCCACTTTCCCATATTTTCCTCCATACCATAATTTCTTTCTACTTTCCCATAAAACATTCCTCAATTTAAGCCACTTGTTCCCCTACCTACCTTATCCTATTGATTCCTTTTCCTATGTCAATTTTTGTCTTAATCCATTAGCCACCTTATCATAAAACCAAAAGTCCAACCTTCCAAAAATATAGCTTGACCGACACATGCTAGATGAGTGAAAAGAAAACAAAAATTTTAGTCACAAAAATGCATACCAAGGGATTCGAACCTCTTCCCTCAAGCAAACATACATGGCGTCATATCTCCTTTACCACTTGCTCATCTTATGCTAACTTTTATCACTTAAATAACTTAAATTCCAAGGTTACCTGATTCCTTTTCACTAAAGTACTCTTTTACTAAAATTGATTCTAATTCCAAGTAAATCCGAGCCTTTTCAAGACTATATTTAGCACATAAAAAAAAATCATATTCGAGCTAACACCAAAGATAAGCAACATATTGATACTCAAATTTTTAAGATGTTACAATTCTACCCCCCTTAAAGAAAATTTCGTCCTCGAAATTTACCTGATTAGAAGAGGTGAGGATATTGTTGTCGAATTGCATCCTCAGGCTCCCACGTAGCTTCCTCCGCTCCGTGATTACGCCATAAAACCTTGACCAACGGCACAATTTTCTTTCTTAGCACCTTAACATCTCGGTCTAATATTTTCACTGGTTCCTCCTCGAAAGACAAGTCTGATCTCAACTCCACTTCTTCTACCGGTACTATGTGAGACGGATCCGATCTATAGCGCCTCAGCATGGAAACATGGAAAACATTATGAATTTGACTCAACTCCGGAGGTAATTCAATCTGATAGGCCACTGGACCAACACGCTTCATCACACGATATGGTCCGATGAACCTAGGGCTCAACTTGCCCTTCCTTCCAAATCTGAAAATTTTCTTCCAAGGTGAAACCTTCAGAAAGACCTGCTCCCCCACAGCAAACTCAATATCCTTACGCTTCAGATCCGCATACGACTTTTGTCGATCCGAAGCTTCCTTTAACCGTGCTCGAATCACCTTTACCTTTTCTTCTGTCTCAGATATCAACTCAGGACCCAACAACTGTCGCTCTCCCAATTCAGTCCAACAAGTAGGGGTACGACACCTACGACCATATAAAGCTTCGTAAGGCGCCATTTGAATACTGGATTGGTAACTGTTATTATACGCGAACTCTGCCAACGGTAGGAAATCCTCCCAACTACCTCTGAAGTCGATTACACAACCACGTAACATGTCTTCCAAAATCTGAATTACTCTTTCTGACTGACCATCTGACTGAGGATGAAAAGCCGTGCTAAAGTTTAACTTTGTTCCTAAAGCCTCATGTAAAGCTTTCCAAAACCGTGATGTAAACCTGGGTCCCTATCCGATATGATAGACACTGGTACCCCATGCAACCTCACGATCTCAGATACATACAGCTTAGCCAATTTCTGCAGTGAGTAATCTGTACGAACTGGTAGAAAATGAGCAGTCTTCGTTAATCGATCAACTACCACCCAAACAGAATCTTTCTTAGTAGGTGTTAAGGGTAACCCACTAACAAAATCCATCGTTATCCGTTCCCATTTCCATAGAGGAATCTTTACCGGTTGTAATAATCCCGATGGTAATTGATGTTCCGCCTTCACTTGTTGACAAGTCAAGCATTTCCCCACAAATTCAGTAACCTCTCGTTTCAACCCTGGCCACCAATATTGCTCACGAAGATCCCGATACATCTTATTTCCTCCGGGGTGCATAGCATAAGGACTACTATGCGCCTCCCGTAGAATCATTTGTCTCAAATCCGAATCCATGGGCATACAAACTCTTCCACAAAAACATAGCACGCCATCCTTGTTCAATCCAAATCCCCTATTGTACCACTTTCAACTTGTTGCATTAAAGGACCCAACTTTTCATCTGATAACTGCTTTTCCTTGATTTGCTCCAACCACAGAGGCTTCACCTGAAGTTCCGCTAGTAGACTGCCATCCTCAAACAAACTGAGATGAGTAAACATTGCTCTCAACTCCGATACTACCTTACGACTCAATGCGTCTGCCACCACGTTAGCCTTTCCAGGATGGTACTCGATTGAGAAGTCATAATCTTTTAACAACTCCACCCATCTCCGTTGTCTCAGGTTTAACTCCTTTTGGGTAAGGAGGTACTTAAGACTCTTATGGTCCGTATAAATGATCGACTTCTCACCATAGAGATAGTGCCTCCAAATCTTTAAAGCAAACACCACTGCAGCCAACTCCAAGTCATGAGTAGGATAGTTGACTTCATGCGGCCTCAACTGACGAGAAGCATATGCCACCACTTTCCCACTTTGCATCAACACACATCCTAAACCCGTATGTGACGCATCACAGTAAACGGTAAACTCTTTTCCAGCCTCAGGTTGAATCAGTACTGGCGCTTCCGTCAAAATCTTCTTCAGTTTCTCAAAACTTTCTTGTTGTTTATCGGTCCATACATACGGTACTCCTTTTCGCAACAACTTAGTTAGGGGTGCAGCAATCAATGAAAACCCCTCAACAAAACGCCGGTAATAACCAGCCAACCCTAGGAAACTCCGAATTTTAGCCACTGACCTCGGTGGTTTCCATTCCAACACAGCCTCTACCTTCCGAGGATCAACTCTTATTCCTTCAGCTGACACCACATGCCCCAAGAAAGTCACTTCCTTCAACCAAAATTCGCATTTACTGAATTTGGCATAAAGTTGCTTATCCCGCAAAATTTTCAACACAATGCGCAAATGTGAGTCATGCTCTTCTTCATTCCTCGAATATACCAAGATATCATCTATGAACACCACTACGAACTGGTCTAGATAGGGTTGAAAGACTCGGTTCATCATGTCCATAAATGCAGCTGGTGCATTGGTCAAACCAAATGGCATAACCAAAAACTCATAATGTCCATAACGAGTTCGGAATGCCGTCTTATGAATATCCGCCTCTTTAACCTTTAGTTGATGATAACCCGATCTCAAATCAATCTTGGAGAAAACTGAAGCTCCTCTCAATTGATCAAACAGGTCATCGATTCTCGGCAATGGGTACCTGTTCTTGATCGTCAATTTATTTAACTGCCTATAATCAATGCACATACGCATCGACCCATCCTTCTTCTTGACGAACAAAACCGGTGCTCCCCACGGAGACACACTAGGTCGAATGAATCCCCGATCTAACAATTCTTGAATTTGAGCTTTAAGCTCCGCTAACTCCTTCGGCGCCATTCTATAAGGAGCAATGGACACCGGAGCCGTTCCGGGCAAAAGCTCAATACCAAACTCTACTTCTCGATCTGGAGGTAGACCCGGAAGTTCTTCGGGAAAGACATCTGAAAATTCCTTCACCGTTCTCACACCTTCCACCGATAATTCCTTGGCATCCAAAGCACTAATGAAGGCTAGGAATGCTCCATACCCTTTCCGCACCATCTTTTCTGCCTTCAAAGTAGATACCACATTTGCCAAAAAGTTCCTTCGCTCACCAATCATAACTACCTCCTCATCATCCACAGTCCTTATCAACATCCGCTTTTCAGCACAATCTACTTGCGCCCGGTGCTTCACCAACCAATCCATTCCCAAAATAAGATCGAACTCGCCAAAAGACAATTCCATCAAATCCGCCAGAAATATTTCTCTTTGGATTTTTAAGGGCACGTCTCTAAACAGTTTATTCACAATTACCGACTGTCCTAAAGGACTAAGTACCATCACCTCTCTATCGGTAACCTCAGATCTAATATTCAGGTTTCCAGATATGGCACTAGCAACATACGAGTGCGTAGACCCGATATCTATCAAAGCAGTAACAGGTACATTAAAGATGAAAAACGTACCAGTTATCACATCAGGTGCATCGCCATCTTCCCGACGCCTAACCGCATAGACCAACCCCGGCTGTCTTGCCTCCACGTTACCTCTAAAGCCATTTCCTCGACCAGGTGCACCTTGACCACGTCCAACACCATTACCGCCATGACCTGGTCCACGACCTCTCGGTGGCTGCGGAGTGCCTCTAGCTGGCTGAGCATCAGGGTTACGAGCTACTGGAGTCGTATCAGTCCGTCGAGGGCAATTCTTATACTGATGGTCTTTGGAACCACATTTATAGCAGGCACCAGTTTTCCTCCAGCATTCCCCGGGGTGTCGCTTCCCACAGTCAGCACAGTCTCGACTCTGATTGGTAGTTACAGGTGCTCTAGCTTGAGCTGACTCATCATTTCGGAGCCTCTTCTGGAACCTTTTAGCAGAGCCCGTGTACCTAATATCCCTCTTGCCTCTAACTCTTTCCCGGTTCTGGCGTTCTGAATTCTTAGCCTCTTCGGCTATCTTGGCTTTCTCCACAAGCGAGGCAAAAATTCGTACTTGTTGTGGGGCTATCAGTACCCGCAACTCATCATTCAGCCCATCTTCAAAGCGTACACAGCGCTCATGATCAGTAGACACTATTGTGCGAGCATAACGGCTTAAGCGAAGAAATTCCGTCTCGTAAGCTGCCACCGTCTTATTTCCTTGAACCAAATTTAGGAATTCCTTCCTCCGAGCATCTACATAACTTGTCCCGACGTACTTTCCTTGGAAAGCAGCTTTGAAGAAATCCCAAGTAATCAATGCAGCCTCGGTGCCTTCTCGAACCGTAAGCCACCATTGATACGCCTCGTCTCTTAGCAAAGACACAGCCCCTCTCAGTTTTTGCTCGACAGTGCACTCCATATCATCCATAATCCGCTCTACAGCCTCGAGCCAATATTCTGCAACATTCGGAGCTACACCCGAGACACCTCTAAAAACCTCGGCACCACTTGATTTAAGTCGTTCCGAGATTGATCCACGGATTGCTGGACCAGTTCTAACCCCAGTAACCCTTTCTAAGAATCGCAACATTGCTCGAGTCAAAGCATTATCCTCTCTCGTATGATCATGAGATCCAGTCTCACTCCCAGGTGACACAGGTGCATCCATTTCCGGCATAAGACCCGACGCTTCAGACGCTACCCTAGCACCTCGGCCTCTACCACGGCCACGTCTACCACGTCCACGTCCACGTCCACGTCCTCTAGTACTCATATTGGGTATTTTGGTTTAATCTGATCACAAGTTTTATGAATCAGTATACTATTTCAGTATTTATTAACGATATTTTATGAGATATAAGAGGTAAAGTTGTTTTCGCAATCACTTCCTATAGTCTCAATCTATACCGTTTCAACATCTAAAACTAGAAGTTCTAGAGTGTTCCTATGGTCATATCACAATAATAAATATTTAATATACAAATACTTACTTGACTTGGTGCCGGATGCTCGTGGTGCCATACTAATTTAAACAATTTTTAAACAAAATTTGTTGTTGAACCCAAACCACAGCCGAGTTTTGAAACTAGCTCTGATACCACAAAATGTAACACCCCAAACCCGGCCTATGCGTTAAGACCAGACTTGGCATGCCACGCGATTCGAATTTACGTCCAGTCGTCAATGCTTTTAATGAAAATAATTTTTCAAAACGATTTTGAAGACGGAGTTTATCAAAAATCGAGATTTATTTGAAAAAAACCATGATTTTAAAACATAAGAGTTTACAATTTGATTTAGAGAGAGATAATTGGTTGAAAATCTAAATAATTGGTTGAAATGAATTTATAAAAGAGTTTTCACAAAATTTTACGAGTGGGTGATATTTAAGAAAAACCCCCTTTTTATACGCAAGTTTAAGAAAACATTTATAAAAATTTAACAATCCCATTTAAGTAATTAAAACATATTAAAAACCATCCACAAATAAAAATCCATAAAAATAATACTAGAGGCCTTATTACACCGCAATTTAAAATAGTACTTAAATAAAAATACTTAAAAGAAGTCCAAAGTTTTTATAACTCATCATTCGTAGTATGGCCTCCACACGAAGTCATCCTCGGCCCAAATCTCCATCAATTGTCATTACCTGAGAAGGGTAAGAATAAAGGGTGAGT
Source organism: Gossypium australe (assembly GCA_005393395.2). Classification (NCBI taxonomy): domain Eukaryota; kingdom Viridiplantae; phylum Streptophyta; class Magnoliopsida; order Malvales; family Malvaceae; genus Gossypium; species Gossypium australe. Next base: position 95,530,051 of record CM016620.1, read on the forward strand.
TACTTAGAACTCAGTGTGTAACCCACTTACCGTGTTCACTTGGCCAAAACCATTTAAACAATTAGTTGGGCTTGGGCCCATTTACAAATGTGCATTATATAAATAAAATATAAAAATGCATGTGATATGCAATTCCCAACCAAACCTAATTTCCATCCGCTACACACCACCCGTACCAACCAACACACCTGTGGGGATCAAGTCAACCCACCCCGCCAACACACCGATAGCAGGCATTAAGCCAAATATAATATTTGTGGCAGAGCCACCGAACTAGATTGTGATAAAGTCACCGAACTGGAGGCATTAAGCCATTAAAAATATTTGTGGCAAAGCCACCGAACTAGATTTTGGCAACAGGCCTTTCTTCTCTTCGTCAATTATCCCAACCCATGCAGTCATGTATATATATAATGCATAACAATATATTCATAAAGTAAATTTCAACAAAAAGCCCATATTACAAATTATCAATTTGGCCCGTTAGTCAAAATAGCAATTTAGCCCATTTAACGATCTAGCAAATTTTGGCCCATATATATCGATTTATCAAGTTGGGCCCATATAGCAATTTATCAAATTGACCCATTAAGGGTATTTTCGTAATTCGGTCCATAAGGACATTTCGTAATTCAGCTCATTAGGGGCATTTTTGTAATTTGGCCCATAAGGGCGTTTTCATAATTCGGTAATCGTACCCACTAAGGGTAATTTGGTAATTTACCCTCCAAGGGTATGATGGAAATTTTTGCAACCTAGGCTTAATGACTAATTTGGAGCATAAAAATCAAAACTGTCCATCTGCGTCGTACTGACTAAAATGACTATAACTCGAGTTGGGAAACTTGAAATTTCGGTCCGTAAATTTTCTCTGAAACTAGACTCATATAACTTCTTACTGTAATTTTTCCAGAATTTTTGGCTTAGCCAATTAGTACAGTTTATTCTTCAAAGTATCCCTTGTTTCACTGTTTGACAGTTCTGACCTCTCTTCACAAAATCTCAGATATCTTATTGTACAGAACCCAAATACTGATTTCGTTTGATCCAAATAAAAATAGACTCACTAAGGATTCTAATAATATAAACCATGTCCTGTAATTATTTTTCTATAATTTATAGTGATTTTTCAAAGTCAGAACAGGGGATCTCGAAATCACTCTGAACTAGTCTTACAAAAATCTAAAAATCTCAAAATATACTGATCCTTTGCTTGCTCCGTTTCTTTTATAAGAAAATAGACTCGATTATCTTTCAATCCATATATCCTTCAATTCCTAATTCAATTCCTACTATTTTGGTGATTTTTTCAAAATCACGTCACTGCTGTTAACCAAAACTATTTTGTTACAAAATATGATTACCACTTCGAACATACGTACGCCCGAGTGGCCATAGATGCTGGTCTTCGGCTTTTCAATCTTGTGACCGATTCACAGAACATTTCATGCAAACATTTAGAGAGGCATGAGATTACACATCCCATTTCAAACATGTATTCGGAAAGTAAGGGATTACACACCTTGATTAGGATTCCCTAAAGAACCACTCTTCGTTGCCCCCTAAAAATAAATTCGATCAAAAGTTAGCATCGATATCTTAAAGGTTCCAAAAGCCCAAAAGTACTCACTCACAAGAGTCACTTACCACAATCGCGATCCTTCCCTACGAGATTCTAAAATCCGGTCTTCCACTATAACTCGATTGATCAAAGGAGTGAGTGTCAACACGAATGGGAAGAAATGATAAAGACGAGATGAAGGGTTCGGCTATGGAGGAAAAATGAGAAAGAATATTCGGTTATGGGGGTATGGATTAGAGAAGAGAAGTTTGGAGCAAGAAAAAAAAAATGATACAAAGTAATGCTAAAAGGAATTTGGCCTAACAAGCACCAAAGTTTTCCCAAATGACAAATGAAGAATTTGGCTACCCAAATACTCCTTCCCAAGCCGTGTGTTGCTTCTCCAAAAATGGATAAGTGTTGACCAAAAACACTTTCTAAAACATCACCCATGAAAATGCCAACATATTCCCCTTTTTACTCCTTTTCTTTTTGTTTCTTTCTTTCCACTTTCCCATATTTTCCTCCATACCATAATTTCTTTCTACTTTCCCATAAAACATTCCTCAATTTAAGCCACTTGTTCCCCTACCTACCTTATCCTATTGATTCATTTTCCTATGTCAATTTTTGTCTTAATCCATTAGCCACCTTATCATAAAACCAAAAGTCCAACCTTCCAAAAATATAGCTTGACCGACACATGCTAGATGAGTGAAAAGAAAACAAAAATTTTAGTCACAAAAATGCATACCAAGGGATTCGAACCTCTTCCCTCAAGCAAACATACATGGCGTCATATCTCCTTTACCACTTGCTCATCTTATGCTAACTTTTATCACTTAAATAACTTAAATTCCAAGGTTACCTGATTCCTTTTCACTAAAGTACTCTTTTACTAAAATTGATTCTAATTCCAAGTAAATCCGAGCCTTTTCAAGACTATATTTAGCACATAAAAAAAATCATATTCGAGCTAACACCAAAGATAAGCAACATATTGATACTCAAATTTTTAAGATGTTACAATGGGTTTTATTTATTAAAGTTTAAGTTAAAATTTCTTTTAAACTAAACCCTAAATCTCTTGTCACTTAAAATTTATAAGGGTTTCTAACATAAAAAAAAATCAAATTGGTTTTCAACACAAGCCCAACCCAAAAAAATTCTTTTTTTAAATTCGCACAAACTTTCTCTAAGTAACAAAGAACTTTGGAACCGGTTTTCTTGAGGAACATACCAAATTTGGTCAAAGCTCGTGGGTCAGGTTTGGGGTGTTTCATCATACCTTTTAAATTTAATCATTTTACTTTGAATATATTTGCGTTTGAAAAAATACAAGCGAATGTAAGATGGCAATCACAATTTTTTAAGTACTTAAATTATGTCATTTTCTTATTTGGTATCTAAACATTTTTTTCACAAGTGGTACCTTTATTAGTTCAACCGTTAATTAATTTGTTAAGTCCATTTTAGAAAATAAAAAGATAACCAATTAAAAATTTTCATGTAGAAAAAAGAAAAAAAATATTATTTTGTCTTTATATTCAACCTCTACCGTACCTCAACTAAATTTCAATCCAACTAACTGATCCATATCTGAAAACATTGATTTTGAACAATGAAAGAACTTTTGGAAGACATAATTTAGATAATAATCTGTGGGCCAAGTCTTTTTTTTTTTTTAAATAGACCTAACGGTTGAACTAATAGAAATACCAACTTGAAAAAAAAAATAGTTTAGGTATTACTTATGACCAAAGAAAAAAGTTGAGATAACAAAATGAGAAAAATGATATAATTTAGATACCAATTTGTAGATTAAACCATTTTTATATTATATTTAAGAAATAAAAATGAATTAGAACTTGATACAGTAGAATATTTTAATTCAACAAATATTACAACATGTCTTATTTATTAAAATCTTGAATTTTATATTTTTAACCCTATTTGTGAAATTTTAAAAATTTGATAGTGTAATGAATAATTTTAGATAAAAATAATAATTTATTAATTATGTATATAATTATCCACAAATGATATTTTGACATAATTGATAAAGTTGTAAGTATGAAGGTTGAAGACCCACATTGTATCAATTATGGTGGATTTTTTTGGAGTCGTCCCAACACATGATAAACAACTTCGTTGGTTCAAAGCACTTTGTAATACCCATAATTTGTCCGGCCCATTTTAACCCAAATTACCCAATTACCAAAACCTAGAACCAAACAAATCAGGCCCAACAACCCACTAAACCTCATTAGCCCAGACCCAAAATTAAATAAAAAAATAATAAAGAAAACAGCAAAACAAATCCTAGGTGCGCCGCACCTAGGGTATCTACCCCCTCCACTATGCCATGTTTTCGGCCACCGTTGTCGGCACTACTCGCGCCACTAGTCCACCTGCAAGAAGAAGAAGACAAGAAAGAAAATAATAAAAAGATCGTGTAAAAATCGGCTATAAAGCCATTCGAAAAGAATGTAAAAAGAATTTTTTTTTTAGGGAATAAGAAGCAGAGAGATTTAAAAAAAGCAATCAATACAAAAAATACTCGATTTCGAATCTGAACCCTCAGAGAACAGATCTAATATCGCATACAGGTGGTTTTTTTTTCTTATTTCTAAATCTGCTATATTCGAAAATTTTTTTTAGTTTTACATATAGATTAAAATAAATATAAAAAAAAAAGAAAGAAGTTTTTTACCTGGAAGCCGCCACACACGGCGGTCGCCGGCGACAGACGGCGGCGGAGGAACGGCGAGGGACGCCGAAAATCGCCTCAGCCCCTGCCCCTGCAGAGAAAACAAAAGAAAGAGTTAAAAGTTTTTTCTGAAATCTGTTAAGAAATGAAATTTTGACCTAAATTTTTTACTTATATATACATTACAAAACGGCATCGTTTTAGTTATTGCCTTTAAACACCAAAACGACGTCGTTTGACCTAGGACCCGCGCGCGCGACCCGACCCGGCCAGAGGATCCGCCCGTTTTCATGTACTGGGCTAATTGCCCTCTTGGTCCTTCCGCGATTTTACCTTTCTTAAATTCGTTTTTTTTATTCTTAAATTCGCCTCTTTGATTTTATCTCAGTTCCATTTTAGCCCGCGTTAGACGGCGCCGTTTTGAGTAGCGAGATAATTTCCCAGTGAGCCCTTATTAGTTTACGCACGCCTCATTTTAGTCCCTAATTCGGCCTTAATATTTTATTTATTTACTGATTGTCCTTAAAACATTGTTCTGACTTCCATTTTCGTCCTTAGCTTACTTAATTAATTTATTTAGTGTTAAATTGTTCTATCATATGATATTTAAATAGTATTTATACATTATCTATTTAAATTGTGTATATATATATATATATATATATTATGTATTTTAGCCCTTTTTAATGTAATGTTTATTTTACTAGTTATTTAAAATAATTTTCTACATGTTATTTATCCAAAAACCTAATTTACTTATTATATTATATATATACATGTTATCCATCTTTGAACTTGCCTTGATTGTTTTATTTTCCTTATATATACGTATATCATTTTTTTGTTACGATCTCTTTTACATGAAGTTTTATTCATTTTTTTAGGTTTGTATTTTTATACATATGTATACTTTAAATCTGTTATTATGTATATACTATTGGTCTTATATTATTTTATGTATATCTATATGCTATTGATCTTATATTATTTTGTACATACAGCTATTATATAATATATTTCTTTCAAAGACCCTATTCTAAATTATATGTTTATTTGTTCTATACACTTTTATATATCCTTATTATTTTATATATATTATTATACATCAAGTCTTTTTTATTTATTTACGTATACATTACTTAAATTAATACATATTATTCATTTATTACTTTAAAATTTGCAATATTTTATTTTAATTTTTTTTCAGTTGGTTATATTTTAGTTTTTATTGTCACTCGATTAATGATGTTGAGGATTTCCAAAATAAGAGTTGTGAAATTATTGATGTTATATTAAATTGTATATTCATATTAACATTCTTGTCATTCATTTTTATTATTGTTATATTCACATATTGTTTTTTTTTTTGTATTATATTACTGTTTCTCATGATTCAATAAAGAGATTTCGAGTCGATTTTAAAATTATTTATTTAAAAGTTTCAAAATAAGGTAATATTTGTGCATTTGGAAATTCAAAGGAATCGTGCCCAATCGTGCTGGGCGTGATTTCTTGTTTGACCAAATAAACGAATATCCTTTAAAATTTCTTCCATACTTTCAAAATGAGGAAATATTTGTGCGTTTGGAAATTCGAAGAAATCGTACCCAATCGTGCTGGGTGTGGTTTCTTGTTTGTCCAAATACCAAATGGCCTTTCAAAATTTCAATATACGTATTTGAATAATTTTAGGGATGATCTTGAATTCGAAGACCCAGATTGTCGTGTCCAATCGTGCTGGATGTGATATTCTATCATTTCGGAACAAGGGAATCTCAATATTCAATCAAGTTATTTAAAATAAAAAAAGAATAGAATTTCAAAATCATTTCAGACTTTTCAACATTAGGACATCAATTAATCAATTTGGTACCAATTTTGGTCGTTGCGAGGGTGCTAATCCTTCCTCGCACGTAATCGACTCCCGAACTCGTTTTCTTCTGGAAATTCGTAGACCAAAATTTATTTTATAGGTGACCCGATCACACCTAAACAAAAAGGATTGGTGGCGACTCCATATTTTTAAAAGTCGATTCCCGTTTTTTTCAAACCCGATAAAAAAATGGTTTCGACACACTTAACGTGCATGTCTTTGATGACATGATATTTAAAGCGACATTTTAGAGGAAGGACATCGATTCACGTCAAATGAGTTGTTGGGTTTATATTCGTTTATAAATTATATAAATGAATATAAATAATATTTCATATTTGTTTAAATATGTTACAATTTATTTCTGTTTATGAATAATTTTTTTATAGTTTAAAATTCATTTAAATATTATATAAAATTCATTTTTTAGGACTATTATATAATAAATAGGATAAATTATAAAATAAGTCATTCCTATGTGTTTAGTTTTATTTTGGTCACTTAACTATTAATTTTTTCATTTTAGTTACTTGACTTTTCGAAATCAAATATTTTAGTTATTCTTATCATTAAATAGGTGAAGGAAAGTTGGCATGGGTATTTTTTATTGGTTTAATAATAAATTTAACTCTTTAAAAATTTAACTCTTTAATGTTTACATATTTTATCAATTTGATCTTAAATTTAAAAAATTCAACAAATTTAACCCTCGATGTTTACAAAAATTTTCAATTTAATTCTAATTCTAATTTTTTTAAAAAAAGAAAAATATTTAAAAAAACATTTTTGGATAAAAATTTATAAAAATGATTTAAAAATATAAAAAAGTATAAATAAATTATAAATTAAAAGCCAAAACATATGTATTAAAAAAAATACAAAAAAAAAAAGCTAATGATTCAAATTGGACATCTACATGGGACATGGAACCGACAAAGCTCTCTCTTTTGGTTTGTTCAACCCGTATTTCTAATTCTTGGACTAGAGTTTCTGGGACTTTGGTCATGTGACCAACATACTTAGACTACCCAAGTTTAGAAGTTATTGATGGCATGTCCAAGCCGGAAAAAAAAGGGGTGAAAAGTTTTTTATTTAATGAAAGATTTTACATTACATTATTTTCTTTATTCAAAGATTAGGTCTCTGTATAATTTTAAATTAATAAGAAAAAGAATTTAAAATAGTTGTTTTGTAATAGTTTAATTTTTTTTAATTTTCTATAGGAATTTAATCAAACAGTATGATATTAATTTGAAGGAATAAATTCCAAAACTATACATGAACTATGCACTACAGGAAAACAGATTTTTCGCGGCGTTTTTTGGCGGTGCTTTTTTTTTGGCAAGCGCAGCAAAAAACGCCGCTAAAAGTCCTAGTCTTTAGCAGCGATTCTATAGAAAACACCGCTAAAAGTCCTGGTCTTTAGCGGCGCTTCTATAGAAAACGCCGCTAAAATTCCTTGTCTTTAGTGGCTCTTTTTTAGAAAACGCCATTAAATGTCCTGGTCTTTAGCGGCGCTTTTTTATAAAACGCCTCTAATTTGGGCAGATTTGCAACATACATTTTTCACCAATATTCCACCCTTCTTGCATAAAATCTAACCAAAAACAGCAAATATAGCATGAAATCCAACCAAAAACAGCAAATCTAAATGATACAAAATTATACGAAAGATATATGATATAAATTATAAAAAGTGTAATTCAAAATTTTCTTACAATAATGTTAAAAGTTACAAGAAAATAAATGTTTAAGATGGCGGCATTTGCAACTGCTGGAATATCTTCATCATAGTCTGAAGCTGTAGCTGGAGTTCATCATACTTTCTACTCTGCTCTGCTTCCCTTGCTGCCCTCGCTGTTGCCTCTGCTTTAAGTTGTAGCTGAAGTTCTTCATATTTTCTTTGAACCTCAGCTTCTCTCAATGTTGGCTCTGCTTTAAGTTGTAGCTGGAGTTCTTTATATTTTCTTTGAACCTCAGCTTCTCTAGATGTTGCCTCCGCTTTAAGTTGAGAAATTTGCTCAATTATGCTCACTTGCATCTGAGCTATCTGGTCTCTTAACCTTTGAACTTCAGCTTGAGCTTGACTACCGGAAGGCATGTATTGCTGCGAGCTAGATCCAAAATATTGGGTCGAGTTAACACCAGATCCTTGAAATCGAACCCGACCATACCTTTCAGGACCTAAAACTTCATTAATAATTCTGTTATCAATGTCCTCAAAATTAACAGAACTATCAGTCGAAGCAATCGCTTCATACTCCACCTTCTTATATTTTAGTTTCTCCTAATAAATCAATTAAAGAGTTAAAAACGAAATATATAATAAAAAAAGAATGCAACATAACTTAACATTATTTAAAACTACTAAAGACGAATTAAACCATTACAATTAGACATTATAAATATTTATAATAATTAAATTTTATTAAGTAAATATACCATAATTTCTGCAGCTTCGGATGTCATCGGAGATCCATCTTTCTTCCTATGCGTAATATCAAAAAGCTAAAAGCGTCCAACTTTTTGACCAGACGATACTTCCTACAATATAGTAGTAAAAATATTATTTAATAGTAGAAAGTCATTAATATTTGACAGAATTAATAAATTCATAATACCTAGGCCTCACCTACACAAGCAAAACTTCTCGACCCTGTCGTGTGCGTGAATTTTTGTTTTTGCCTGCTGCTTGTTCCAACTCGCTCACGGTCCTACATCATGAAATTATTATTACGTACATAGTAAATACTATAAACCAAAAAATTTATAAGAGTTTGGAAGTTTGTAATACCTCTCATTTCTTTGAATTCCAGAATCTAACTGCATCTTCCCATTGGTACCTCAGCATTCCCGGTGGAACATTTCGCAATTTTTCTTCGAGGCTTATGTCTTTCTTAAAATAATCTTTTTTCAAAGTGTTTTTTTGGTCTCTCCATTTTTTATCCAATGCCTTCTTGATATAGGCATCCGAAACCTGTAAAGCAAATCTCTCCTAAAAAACACAAGTTTAGAAAGTAAATATAAATGAAACTTAAACCAAAGTATTATAAATTACATTCACGTTTTGTTACCTTAATATTATCGAGAGCTTGATTCTTGTTGCTATCAGGCATGTGATGCCATGATTCGTAGTTGATGGGCAACATATTGGCATTTCGTGCTATAATGCCCAAATAACCTGCTAAAAGTCGAGCTTCTGATCCAACAGGCTGACCATGACTGTTTCTACTTACTTTGACATGCTCGACAGGATTTAAGTCTTATAAATCTTTAAGTAGCGTACGTCCTCGACCTCTGCGCGTCCCACCACTTTCAGCTGGAAAATAATATATTATTATATTGAAATTGAGAAATACGAGCAATAATAAAAGTCTATACGCATGTAAAATAAACTTAACATTACTTTGAAATTCTACAGGCTCGTCAACTGTCTCCGGTACATTCAAAGATCCAATAGTTGTCTGCTGTTCACTATTTCCATCTTCTGAATTTGGAGTATTCTGGACAATACTTAAATTTCGTAATTTTCTTCTACGCATTTTTCCTGCAATACACATAAAATAGTTGAAATTTTAGTAACAAATAACAACAATAATAGTACATATAAAATAGTTAAATTATATAACATGACCAATATTAAAATTATAATATTACATATATTAAAAAAATCGTAAAATCTTACTACATCATAATTCGTAAATATCTTCGTCCACATCTTGACGAACTCATTGAAATTGTGTAATAGTACTAGGGATATTTTCATTTAAGTTTTGTTCTGGAAAATGCAAAGTTTCTGATCTTTCGACGATGTCATCTCTACTTCCATTGCCCATGTCAAATAAGTCTCTAGAGGTGTTTCGGAGTACAACGTACCAACCCTCATCAATTGGATCTTTCAAGTAAAAAACTTGCTTCACTTGAGAAGAAAATACATACGAAATTGTAACACCCCAAACCTGGCCCAAAACACCATGGCTGAATTCGGAATGTTACTGGGAAAAATGTTGAAAAGAGTTCTGTTTTGAAGGTGAAAAATAAGTTTTAGGTACTAAAACAAGTACTCCGTTCAAAAGGGGTTTCTCGTTTAAAATTAGCAATTTGTCGACGAATAAAACTTCCGAGTTGTATAAAGTTCAAATCATTATTCATGCTTAAATTTCAAGAAAAACGTTTGTTTAAGCGATCCAAAATTTAAACAATTACTCTTGTGTTATAAGTATCTAAAAAAACCACTTTTAATTAATTAACTGATAATAAATCCGACTTAAACCCATAAATTTGAAGCGGCCTTATTACAATAAAAATATCCCAACAAGCAATTAAAAGCTTAAAATGTATATAGAAATAAAAAACAGCTTCTGCATGGCCACTCGGATCCACTCCAGCCCGGTCCAGTGAGTTATGGATTACCTGCGTTGTTTGAAAACAAGGTGAGTCACCAGACTCAGTGTGCAATTAATCCACACAAATCCACAAATAGGATTGGCCCTAAATCCACATCAACCCACATACCACGCATAATGATGCAATATGTTAACTCAACCCAACCTAGTATCCAACCGCTACACACCACCCGTATATCCATCCACCACACACTTGGGGATTACTAAATCAACCCTCCATCCGCTACACACCTCTTTGGCAGTCAATGCCGACGGCACACTGCTCAAAGTCCACTTAGTGGTCTAGCCACTGATCCACGTGATTAAAATCACAAATACCCACGATGAGACTCAAGGTCATTATCAATCCACAATGAGGCTCGAGGCCATCATTAATCGTGACAGAGTCACCCACGTACATAAATGTACACACTTCCCCTTTATTCAATATATATATCCCGAACCCCATGCAGATGCAGCATAATATGATGAAATGGCAATATAACGTATGAACATACCAGATATGCATATACGACATGCTTACATAGATCCACAATTATTAACCACACCCTCAACATAGGTAGTATACTAACCTGGTTACCGAATTACCCAATATAGGTAATAACACCACCACAACCACTGTTTCAGCTACCACACAAAATACATATATTTAATTAAAGCAAATAAAGAAACAGTGTGTTAATTACACACCTGATAACTCGTAATACCATGCCCTCTATGTCGACACTATTGCTAATCGACACGACCGCTATTTGCCTACGATCCTGCTCCAATGCTGGCCCACACCCCGGTGGCCAATCCCGAATCGCTGAAACTGACCGCTTCTTGAATTTAGGGGTAGGGACTACGTGTCCAACCCCTTCCGTTCCTTGGCTGGTACTCGAATCCATTAAACAGTATCTTGGTCAGAAGACCCGGTTAAGATATTGAACAAAACTATAACGGAACTAAAAGAATACTTGATAAAAGAACACCCTTACCAAAGTCGACCCAAATCCCGAAGGCTCTCACTTGAACTTAAAGGTTGTCGAAATCCCTACATAAGCCATGTTAGATTCGGCCTAACGCCTATGGACAAAAGAAGTGGCCTTCGGCCGAACGTTATACCTTCTTACCTTGATTTGAACGAATCCCAAAAGATCCTAACCCCCTTAACGTTGGCCTACACAGAGAACCCAAAATCAATCCTTCCTAGATTCGGCCACACATCAGCAATAAAGTCAAACTCTTGGTTTCGGCAACCCAAAAAGAAACTTAGATAGATTAAAGAAAGAGTGAACCCTTACCACCACTGAGATATGATATCCGGCTTGAATGCTTCGGTCAAGAGATGAGGCTCAAGCAAATAATAGAAGAACAAATAAAGATGAAAAGAGAATGATAGTGGTGAATGGAAGATTCGGCCAAGATTCCAATAGATAGTAGGGGTTATCCGCTTTTGAAGCGAGAGTCTTAAGATTATCAAGATGAAAAGAAAAGAGAATGAGAGGGTGATATGGTTCGGCTATGATCCCAAAGTGAGAGATGTATTCGGCCACCAAGAGAAAAATATAGGGAGAGATGGCTTGCAAGGCAATCAATTGAGAATAAAAAAAAGAAAATGAAAGAAGCTTGGTAGGAGGTTCGGCTCTTGAGGTTGAGAGAAGAACAAAAGAAAGATAAAAGAATGCTAAAAAAATTCGGCAAAACACCAAGGAAACAAAAGAATGAATGGCTATTTGCTGACACTTTCGGCAGAGAACTTAGAGAAAAGAGAAAATCCAAAAGATGCACACAAAAGAATCGAAAAGAGAACCTATGCTCTAAGGATTTTCGGCACACACACCTCACTACACACAAACCGAAACTCCCCTCCTTCCACCATACCACATTCGGCCAACAACTCTACCCCTTCCCAAATCCCTTAACTTTCTCTTAACTTTACTCCCTTCCTCTCATTCAAACAGGTTTGAATGATTTAAACTTCCCACCTTACTCTCCACCACTCATTCAAAATGTTTGACCCAATCAAACTTCCACCTTTCAAGTGCCATTGCCGAATCCATTACCTCCCCCTCTTGACGCAAAATACAACCCAAAATGCTGCCCATGCTGCTCGAACCTCTTCCCCCCTTGAACTCCTTCCTTGAAACGTCAACTCCCATTGCTCCTATGCGTCACCTTGCCACTCCACCACTCCACTTGTTGTGTCAATGAACACCACATTAACTCCCTTAAGGCCTAGCTCCCCTAGCTTTCCCCTTCACAGCTTTAACTAAAAATTTCACTAAGGCTTAGACTTAACCTCAAGGTTTCCCGAAGCCCCCAAACACCCAAAAACAGCATACAGAGCATACTAGCACATAGATACGAAGTAGAATGCAAGACCCCCAAATCCCGGATGTTACACGGCTCATCTATCAATTGTTGTCCAGTGTGAATCAATCGAGAGAAGTTCACCATTGTAAAACCAAATTGATCTTGTTTAATTTCACGAGTCGTATTAACATCAGCCCAATCACCTCGAAATAAGACAACTTTCCATTTGCCATAATAATCCAACTCAATTATGTCAATAAGAAGTCCGTAATACTCCACATTTCCCTCAACTGGATTACTATCCCTAGCACTAACATAACTTGTAATTGAAGAATTAACAATAATTCCACAATTTTGAGTTCTCCTCAATCTCTTGCGATATTTTGTAAGAAATCTGAATCCATTGATGAGGAAGACACTATATCTTTTCACTATTCTATTTGGCCCTTGGGAAAGCCATTTAACTTCGTCATTTACTTCATTCCAACTCCAAACCTATTGAATCGAAAGTAAATTGAGTAATTATAAATGTTATGAGAAAACATTATTATTTGTTAATGAAAGCTTCAATTGCATACCGTTTGGCTTAACCATTCATGAAATGATTCTGTGAACAACTTATTAATTTCTCGTTATTGTAATCTTTGGGACCGTGAACGAGCTCTCAATATTTGTTTGTACTCACTATGTTAAAAAAAGGTTTACTTTGTTAGAAGATAAACAAATTATAATTGATGAATATTTATCAAATTCTAGAACTTACTTGCGTAATGGTTCCATTGAATCGTGATGAAAAAGAACATATAAATGTGCTTGGACGCACGATCTATCATCTAATTCTGCAATTTCAACATTGCCAATTGGTTCTCCGTAACTTTGAAATAAATAAGTTTTGGCCAAGTTATGACCTGTGAGCCCAGCATTTCTACTTGGTATGTTCATTCTTGTTTCAACATCTTCCAAATATCTTGAACAAAAAGTCATACATTTCTCTGTCAAGTAGCCTTCAGCAATTGATCCTTCTGGATAACGCTTATTGCGATAGTAAGACTTCAATTTGGATAGGAACCTAAACATGATATACAACATTATCAAAAGTTGCAATTAAAGGTATTGAGGTGAATGAAGGAATAATTTACAAATAAATTAACACATTTCTATGGGATACATCCATTGATAAAAAACGGGTCCACCAAGTATTGCTTCACGAGGGAGATGAATTATCAAGTGCACCATAATAATGAAGAAGGAAGGCGGAAAGATCTTCTCCAGATTGCATAAAGTCAATGCGGTTCGATCTTGTAGTGTCTCAAGTTCTTGAACATCCAAAACTTTGCCACAAATGCCTTTCATTATATTGGATAGTTCAATTACACAAGATGTCACCTTTTTCAACATACAACACCGCATAGCAACTGGCAGTAAACCTTGCATCAAGATGTGATAGTCATGTGATTTTAAGGCATAGAGCCTTCAATCTTTAAGACTCCCACATCGAGATATATTTGATGCATATGCATCCGGGACCTTTATATCCTTCAACACCATGCAGAACACTTCTTTCTCCATCTTCGACATTGAAAAAATAGAAGGCAGCAACCGATATTTCCTATTCGGAAGTTCTTGGGGATGAAGCTCACGCCTAATTCCCATGTGGACTAAATCAAGTCGACTCTGAAGATTGTCTTTCGATTTTCTATCGACATTTAAAATAGTCCCAATGATGTTCTCGCAGACATTTTTCTCAATGTGCATGACACAGAGATTATGTTGTAAAATGTAATGCTCCCAATAAGGCAACTCAAAAAAAAATACTTCTTTTTTTCCACAAGTCCGCCTCATTAGGATTATCCTTTTCATCAGATTAATCTCTTGATCTTCTATTTCTTTGTGTGTTGGGCGGTTGATTCATCTTCCCATAAATGAAATTCATATCTTTCAACATGAACAAGATTTCAGATCCACCGGTCTGCGAAGGAGCTTCTCTGAACTCTTCAGTACCGTCAAACAGAGTACTCTGAAATCTAAATCTATGATTTCCCGATAACCACCGATGATGCCCCATGTAAGAGAACTTCTTCCCATTATATAACCATTGCGAACTTGTTTGCGCAGCACAACAAGGACAAGCATAACGTCCCTTGGTACTCCAACTAGATAATTTGGCATAAGCCGGGAAGTCATTAATAGTCCACATCAAAGCTGCATGTAAATTAAAGTTCTCCTTTCTCAGTACATTATATGTCTCAACACCAGCCCATAATTGTTTTAACTCTTCAATAAGTGGCTGTAAATAAATGTCAATATCATTTCCGGGACCTTTCTCTCTAGGGATAATCATAGATAAGATAAATGATGATTATTTCATGCAAATCCATGGAGGCAAATTCTAAGGAACAAGCACCACAGGCCAAGTACTATACGCAGTGCTCATGATTTTGTAAGGATTAAATCCATCAAATGCTAGCCCAAGCCTCACACTCCGAGGATCGCTTGCAAAGCTTGAAAATTTACTATCAAATGATTTCCAAGCTAAAGAATCCGCAGGATGCCTTAACAATCCATCATCTGTTCATCCATCATGGTGCCACGTCATAGACTCGGCTGTCTTCGACGACATGAAAAGCCTTTGAAGCCTTGTTATTAACGAAAAATACCGTAAAATCTTAACTGGCTTCTTCCTTGACTGTGCATCATTTTCATCCTCGTTACCATCTTCTGTATTTCTATTCATCCAACGGGATTGACCGCATACATGACGGCACTGTTGGTTTTTTCGGTCGCCCCAATACAACATGCAGTCATTTGGGCAACTATGAATTTTGTTGTACCCAAGGCCCAAATCTTTTATCAGTTTCTTCATGTCTTTGCATGATTGAGGGATTTTCGCAAACGAGAACATTTCTCTCAAAAACTCTAACAGCGTTGTCAAAGAGTTTCCGGTCCACCCTCCCAAACATTTTAAGTGAAAAAGACGAATACAGAAAGACATTTTTGAAAATTTTGATCCCTCATAAAGTTCTTCATTCATTTCACCAAGTAACGTGTAAAACTTCGCCGCTTCTTCATTTGGTTGTTCATCAAGTACACTTCTTCCCGTTCTGGTGAAAGTATTTCCACCAAAATTATAATCATCGGATGCACCCAAGTCAGGTGGAAATGATTGCAAACCATCAATGCTCATATTAAATGCATCCCGCAACATACCTTCCATGTCATCTTCTCTAACATTCTGATTGTAAGCACTATGAGGATAACCCAGATTCATCATTGAAGAGGCTCCACTAGATGTACACTCTCCATGGAAAATCCATTTTTTATACCCCCGAATAAAGCCATCAAAAATTAGATGTTCGTAGACAACTTCACGATAATGCCAATTGATATTGCCATACTTCTTACACGAGCAAAGAATCATATTCTCTTGGCTTGCATTTTGAAATGCAAAATTTAGAAAAGTTTCTACTCCATTTCGATAATCGTTGCTTACCCTTGACAAATTCATCCAAGTCCTATCCATTTCGTAGTTGTTGAATTCTAAAGTTGACAATAAATTACACAGGTAAGTTATGATATGATATATATTTATGTAACATGTAAGTTATGTAAGTTATGAATTATGTAAGTTATCTTAAAATTATGTAAGTTATGAAATTTGATCTTTAAATTATGTAAGTTATGTATTATGTAAGTTATGTAAATCATGTAAGTTATGAAATTTGATCTTAAAATTATGTAAGTTATGAATTATGTATGTTATGTAAATTATGTAAGTTATGAAATTTGAACTTTAAATTATGTCAATTATGTATTATGTAAGTTATGTAAATTATGTAAGTTATGAAATTTGATCTTTAAATTATGTAAGTTACGTATTATGTGAATTATGTAAATTATGTAAGTTATGAAATTTGAACTTTAAATTATGTAAGTTATGTAAATTATGTAAGTTATGAAATTTAAACTTTAAATTATGTAAGTTATGTAAATTTGAACTTTAAAATAAATTAAAATATTAAACAAAAATTTCATGATTAAAATAAAATAAAATATTTAAAATATAACTTTAAATAAAATTTATTTAATTAGGTAAATTAAAAATAAAATAAAATAAAATATTTTTCGTGATTAAAATAGCATAAAATAAAAAAAGATAAATAAGAAGGAAAACATATAAATATTTGTATAGTTTAGACCAATTTAACCAAATGTTAAAATTATAAACAATTTAATAAAGGAATAAAAAACGTCATTGTATAACTTAATAAACTGGTGGTAGGAAAGAACGTTTGTGGTGAGAAATTAAGGGTTTTTTAAGTTACAAATTAAAACCAATTATTATATTCATAAAATTTATTGAATTTTATTTGATTAAATCAAAAATTGATTAGCCTGTCGATTTGATTTTAAATTGAGAATTAATATCGATTAAACTGATAAAAAATCGTCAAAATTATATTTATTAATTATTTTGAATAATTGATAAAATTTTGGTCCAACAAATTGTTTTTTAGTCCAATTGTCAATGTAACACCCCAAACCCGGCCCATGCGTTATGACCGAATTTGACATGTCACATGAGAAAACGTGTTAAATCGTTTTGATTCGTACTAAAATAGGTATTATTTTGTTATAATCAAGGGAAACAAGTTTGATTTGAAATATTTGATAAAATACAACTATTTTTGAGAGATTGTTTGATGAAACAAAAATCGAGGTAGTAAATTTTAAAACCGTGACTTTTGAAAATGTCGTTGATAATTTAAAAGAAAGTCCGAGTTAAATCATTTGTAAAAGTTTGTTATAAAAATCCATTTGTTAATCAACTTTGGAAAAACCGTTGTTTATGCTTTTAGAAAAATCCTCATTTAAAAATAATTCAAGCAAAATGATAAATACGTCCAAACATAAAGCAAGTTAAAATTTATCCCAGAGGCCTTATTACAACTTTAAAACCCGAAATATTAAAGGTAACGAAATAATACAGAAAAGTAGTTTACTAATGTTTGCAAACATGCACAAGGAACAACTTCATTCCAAGGAAAAAAACAGGATATATATAAAACCATATATAATGACAAAATCTTTTATCCAACAGATGTTCTATAAGTGATACTTTCACCAAATTCAGGTTCAATACCCAAGGTAACATATTTTACACTAGCTCCCACCAGAAACCTAAATTATTTTCTTCGGGTGTTACATAAATTCATTTCGAAATATACAAAAATCATCCATATTCAACTACAACACATTGTACAACCAAAAAAGGGATATATCTTCACAAAATGGAAATTTGTAAAATAAAAAAGAGGCCTTGCAATTTTAACGTCAATGTAAAATAACTACAACAAGCTACAGCCTACGTGCATAATATTCTTCTTCCAATATTTCAAATTCCCTAGTAAAAATAAAGCCAATACCAAAATCCCATTCACTGTTAAAGCCTCAAATATTACTGATAAAATTTAAACCAAGTACTGAAATTTACCGATTGGTTGTGGCAGTGGAGAGTGACAGTGACAGTGACACAGTAGAGGAGACGGCGATGCAGCAAGTCGTCGGCTCGGAGTCTTTAGTGACAAAAGAATGTTTCAATTTTGATTTGGGGAAATATTTAGGTATTAGGGGAAAAGTTAGGGATTTAGGGAAATTTGGGTGGGGGAAAATCATGTTCTTTCAGGTTTAACTTTAGCGATATACTGGATGGAAAAAATGACGACGTTTTGGTATAAAACTGAATCCATTTGCGGCGTTTCTAAGAAAGCGCCACTAAAAACAAAGGACAAAACGGAGACGTTTTGCAAACTCTTAACACATTTTTGCGGCGTTTTCGGCTAAAACGCTGGTAATGCATAGCCTATTGCGCGTTTTGGGCAAAACACCACTAATAACAAGGCTAAACGGTGTCGTTTGTGAACTCCTAATACATATTTGTGGAGTTTTTAAGAATGCGCCACTAAAAAAAGTATAAAACGGCGCCGTTTTGAAAACACACATATTTGCGGCGTTTTGGGCAAAGTGCCACTAATAACAAGGCTAAACGGTGTCGTTTCGTGAACTCCTAATACATATTTGATGCGTTTTTAATGAAGCATAAAACGGCACCGTTTTGCTAACACTTAACACATATTTGTGGCGGTTTTGTCTAAAACGCCACTAATGTATAATCTATTTCGGCATTTTGGACAAAACGCCACCAATAACAAGGGTAAAACGGCGTCATTTTTTGGACTCGAAATACACATTTGCGGCGTTTTGGTTGAAAACGCCACTAAAGCATAACATTTTGCGGCGTTTTGGGATAAAACGCCACTAAAATACACAAAATAAAACGGCACCGTTCTAATATCTTTTAATACATATTATTGGCGTTTGGACAAAAAACGCCACTATTGTTCAACTTAATTAAATTTTGATTCACGTTATACCCTAATCTAGATATGAGCCAAATTTTAATGCCCAAGCTAACAAGTTAAATGACAAAAGACTATGATTGTTAAGACACTTGTTATTTGATGACTCAAATAAAACGTTTTAAAACAACTAAATTAGAATGCTAACCATAATTTAAGAGAGATAATTATGAATTCCAAAATAATATTTTTCATAAACCTAAAAGTAAACATGAAATATATGTTGAATTGAAAAGGAAAATTATATTTTGATATATTAGTCATCCATTTGTGAAATGCATCGTTTTGCCATTTCAGTTTTTTTCCTCTTTTATTGTTTGTGAAATTTATTTTTAGAGTTTACAGTTTTAAGGTTTATGGTTTGGGGTATAAGGGTTTAAAGATTTAGTTTTAGAGTTTATGATTTTAGGGTTTTAGGGTTTATAGTTCACGTGTTATGACTTAGGGGTTAGGCTTTATATTTTAGGGTTTAGGGGTTAAGGTTTTGGGATTAGGCTTTAGAATTTAGGCTTTAGGGGCTGAATTCAATTGCAAGTAAAAATGCAATCTGATCATTTTCTTATTGGATCATTATAAGTCCCCATATTTTTTTTCATTTATAATTTCTTTTTAGGGTTTAGAGTTTTAGTGTTTATGTTTGGGGTTTAGGGGTTTAAGGATTTAGTTTCTAGAGTTTACGATTTTAAGGTTTAAGGGTTTAAATAAAAAAATTCATTTTAGGGGGGGCAAGACCCTTTCAGCCCTGTAGTTATGCCCCTAATTGAATATGATTCACTTGAGATTGTAAAAACTCTAATTCAAGTTGAATTTGTAATTTGAGACGTAAAGTTTTATTTAAGTTGGATTCAATTTTATAAGATTCAAAATAAAAATCGAGGCATTCAAAAGTAGTTGATTAAGTTTGATTTTGGGATTTTGGAGAGGGGGAACTGATTTTGGGAAAAAGACTAGGGCATTTCGGGGATAAAAAAGGAGACATTTAGTTAAAAAAAATTTATTCGCAGCGTTTTTATAAAAAAACGCCACTATAGCTTAACCCTTTATGGCGTTTGGACCAAAAACGTCACTATTTCTCAGTTTTTAACGGCGTTTTGACAAAAACGCCACTATTGCTTAGTTTTTAGCGGCGTTTGGATTGAAAACGCTACTATTGCTAAGTTTTTAACGACGTTTTGGACAAAAATGTTACTATTGCTCAGTTTTTAACGGCGTTTTGTTGCAAACGCCGCTAATGTATAATCTTTGCGGTGTTTTTTATTCAAACGCCACTAAAAATACTGCTAAAGCCCTATTTTCCTGTAGTGATGGTTTAATGTGTAATTGTACATATGAACTTTGATTTTGTGCAATTTTATACATGAAATTTTGATTTGATCCAATTCTCGTAAATTATTAACACAATTATTGATATGACATCATTTTATGTTTATATATTGCATATATAAATAATTTTATTTATCTAATATAACAATAGATTGATTTATCTATTTCTTTAAGTGTGTATATGATTAAATCAAAATTAAAATTTCAATTACACATTTGAACCATAATCAAAATTTCAGGTGTCTAACTGCACCAAATTAAAGTTTATGTATACCATTACACATTAAATCAAAATTTATATATAATTTTGAAATCACATAAAGGTTGATTTTCAACTACGCATTCAATTACAATGGGCCTTATTAACTAGCACATTAAAAGTTTGAGATGAACACAACAATTCATTACGTGGTTAGGAAACATTTTATGCTCGTAATTGGCATCACTAACTAATAAAGTAAAAATTTTAAGATGGATATAAAAATTTGTTACATATATAGAAAACTTCCTACACCTATGTGGTCTTATCTAAAAATTAATCCACTATCAATCTACAACATAATAATTGATTTAAGTTAAATTTACTTATCAAGTTACAACTTCACTCTTATATATTAACTAAACCACCCTCCTTTTTAAATCTTTCCTTAAAAGTTAAGTTACACACTAAACAAAAAGTATAATTTATTTACAATAATTATAATAAACAACATAAATACTATCAATCTTGCACATAACACCATAAACATAACTATTTTTAACATTTCAATCCCTTACAATGATTTTACCTGGCAATGTCAAACACACTTTTCTTCATGAGAATATCTCGGCTATAAACGTAAGTGTTGTAATTTGTTATAGATTTCCGGTCTAATTTTATCCAATTAAACATGATATTTAAATAAAATCTTCTTAATAATATCGACTTTAAAATTTAAAGTTACATTTATTCCCAAGTGCATTCAGTAAACTTATTTAATGCTCAACTAAAAGCTGTATCACCATGCCATTATCACATCTAACAATTATTTAATCAAAATATAAAAGGCTAAATTTCTAGTATATATTTTTCACCATCTTAAAGGCATTCGTAAAACTCAGTTCCAAGGCGTGGCGATAATACAACTTCAAGAGGATTCAACTTAGGTAAGGCAAGTCCCAAGCCTTCTTCCATATCCACCGCGGTCCCCTCCGCCACCCTAATATCAAATCCCTGAATTAATTTCGACACCGTCAAGTGCACAACTTGCAACCCAAACGTCATTCCAGGACACGACCTTCTACCGGAACTAAACGGCATGTACTCGAAATTTTTACCCTTAACATCGAAATCAACATGTGTTGTCATGAACCTTTCCGGACGAAACTCATTGGCATTTTCCCAAACCCGTGGGTCTCGATGTAGTTTCCAAATGTTAACAATCAAACGAGTCCCTTTTGTTTTCCAACGTGGTGATCTATCTCTTCTTGGGCTGCGATTAGAACATTGGGGTGGTTCAGGAGTAAAGAAAGTACCCATGTGATTGTCACTGATGTGCTTTCTCCTCCGGTCAATGTAAGAACCTGCAAATAGCAGTGGGGTTTTGATGATGAAGTATACCCATATTCAATCTTGTTCAAGTTTTAAGATTAAGAAGTGCTGGAAAAAATATTAAACGTGAAAATAAGTTGAGTAAGCTATACCTTAGGTAGACCAGTCAGGCCATCCGGAAAAATAAGAGAGTTTGGGTAAAAATATAGATTCGAAAAATGGGTTTGGACAAAAAATTAAGACTCGTTTAGAAAACAGATTGGGCCTCAAGTAAGGTATTGTGCGGGCCCGCCTCGAATTTACAAAAAAAAATTGTTATTTTGCTATTGTTTTACTATCATTTTACTATTATATTGTTACTATTTTGATGTTATTGTTTGGATATTGTATAACTCTTGTTTTATTGTTAATTTGTTGCTATTTCTATTTTAGAGGCATTTACTTGTTAAGTTGCACATATTTTAGTGTTATTTAAATATAAAGATTTTTTTAATGTATTTTCAAATTTGTTGTGAAACATTTATTTTAATGTTTTTACTTTTTAGTCTCTTTGATGTATTATATTTTTAAATTTTTTATATAAAAATAAAATAAAAAATTTAATATGGGCCAAGCTAGGCCCAAATTTAACATCTATAATCTGGATTGAGCTTTGGTAAAAATTTAGGCCCATTTTTAGGTCCGGCCGAGCCCGAGCCTATCAAGCCGGCCTAAAAATTTGTTAAGGCCCGGCCCAACCCATGAACAGATTTAATCCTAGATAACTAAATTATTAGTAAGTTTATGTTTTGGTCACTCAACTTTAGAAAATTAAAAAATGGTCACAAAACTGTTTAAAAGTTTAAATACTAGGTTGTTAAAAAATCACTACTATGTGACATTTTCTATTTCACTGCCTACACCAATTGGAAACTCTCATTCTCTTTCTATTTTACACTTCAATTTTTTTTTCATGAAATAAATTTTAATGTTACGAATATGCGAACCAAAGTCCTAATAACTTTCTTCTCTGATCACTTGCTACTAAATTAACTTGGATCTAAAGTATGTTCTTCTACTTGTTAATGGGTATTGATCCACTATACTAATTATCGAATCATCGTCTAGAGCTCGCTAGTCGGGCTTTAAAAAAAACTTAACATTCTAGTGACTTAAATAATTTCTTTTTTGAATAGTTCAATTAAACGAAAACTTTAGAATAATTTAATAACAATTTTGTAAGTTTTTAAGGTTGACTAACCAAAACATAAACTTACAAATAATTTAGTGACATTAGATGTAATTTACTTAAATAAGTTCGAGTAAAATAAATTTGTAAAATCATGAGTTGAGTTTTAACTCAAATACTAATACCCATTTGGCTTGTTTTTCAATTTTATATTTTATGTTATCATATGAAAATTAAATGTATAATACTATAAAATAATAGTAATTATTCTATACACTGTAAATAAAATAAAAATACTCAACAGGGTTTGCACGTGACAGAACTCTTATTTAAAAAATTTAGTGAGAATTTAGGCAAGGGTGATGCAACCATTACCAATGTTGTCGCTTTGACAATGGTGTCGCGTGTATGGCCTGAAATTACAGTATCCTCGGGCAAGTGAGTTAACATCACGTCCATGAAATCACTTTCAGAGGCACCCTGGTTTTCCCTTTTCTTCTTAAGATGTTCTTCTAGCCAAACACTGATTACTGAGTCGAGTTCTTTGGCAGTTTCCTTCATGGAACGAACATGGCCTTGAATATCGAATCGTTCGAGCCACTGCAGAGCATCCGGTAAAACGAATATCCCAAATAGATACAACGCTCGCTTAATGGCTTTCATGTACCGCCACGGCTCGCTGTTTACTTCCCCGTAATCGTTACCGGAGAATCGTTTTCCGAAGAGCATCCTAAGGTTGATGTTAAACGTCAACCGTTCCAACGCCTCAGTGATAGTCACTTTATCACCGTTTCGTGAAAACCCGTACAACTCTTTGATGAACGAGTCCATTTCGGAGAACCGTATGTGCTTCAGCTTCTCCAAACGGTGGCTTGAAAGAAGCTCGACGGTCGCCATCTTACGGATGTTACGCCAATATTCACCGTATGGGGCGAGCGAAAAGATAGCGTTGTCGTAACCCATGTGCCGCCCGGCGACGATGCTGGCTCGAGTGGCTAAGGTTCGGTCATTGTTGGTGAAACAATCCTTGGCGATTTCCCAACTGCTTACCACTAAAAGTCGGTGGGTTCCGAGTTTGAGTGAGTAGAGTGGGCCGTGTTTGTCCGCCATTGTTGCTAGGTTCTTGCAGATTGGTTCTTTCCCACCTAAGAGATGGAGGTGACCGATGAGTGGCAATGAACCGGTTGGTTCAGGGATGCAATTTTTCTTGGAATTCTTGAGTGTTTTTCTCGAGAAAATGTATAGAAACAGCAGCAAAGATGCAATCGATGGAATGTAAGTGTAAAGATCCATGGTGATTATGTGAGGTATTGGTTTTCAAGTTTTAGAGCAGACGACATTATTTATAGAAAAGGCTCCTACTAAGAATTGGATTTTTTTTTTTTTTTTAAGTTTACGGATACGGCAATTACCAAGGGTAAAATTGTGGAATAAAAATTAAAACTAAAATACCTTACATTAAATTTGATTAATTAAATTTAAAGAAAAGTAATTACTTCAAATGTTAAAATATATTATAATTTTTTTTTTTAATAAATTTTAATTATAATTTTTTTATTTTTATTTTTAAGAATTTAATCTCTTCAACTTTTAAATTTCAAAATTTAAGTTATAATTAATTATTAAAACTATTTTGTTAAATTTAAGTTTCTTACAACATATCTTTTTAAATACATAACTACCACGTGAATATTATTTTATTTTAAAATATTATACTAATAAATTTAAAAAAATAATTTTAAAAATATTAACAATTAGAATTAAATTTTAAAATCTTAAAAATAAAAAGAGAAAATAAAAGTATAATGATTAAATTTTAAATTTAAAAAAAAACTACTATAAAATTTAAAAAAAAAAAATTCTTCGTTTGGTAACGTTCATGGTTGGATCATATCTTTTTCTCAAATCCTCCACCACAAAAAACTCATCGTTTCTCTATCACCACATTTTACACGCGTGTATTTTTGTTTAAAACTTTTGTATAACTACTATTTTGTACTTTTAAAAAATTAAGATTTCAGTTTTTGTAGAAATTTTATTTTTATATTTTAAAATTTAAGTTTAATAGTGATATTGTTAAATTGCTTTCATTAAATTCGAGCTAATTATAAAATTATCAAATAAGTTTTTTTATTTAAAAAATGATATAGCAACAAATTTAATAAAAAGAATTTAATAGTGTTAACAGTTATGTAAGTATCAAATTTTGCCCGGACCCATTCAGAATAAAAAACAAAACAAAAAATAATAAATATCCTTTAACAGTCCGGTTACAAGGCTAAAACCAGCAGCCCAGTTACAGTTTCCAAACACTGACCCAAATTAAATGCCCAAAACACCCTGGCCCAGATCCTAAATGAACTAACCCAACAGGCACTACCTAAAACAGTCTACCCAAAATAGACCCCTCAGACCCAAAACAAAAACGGCCCAAAAGGGCCCAAATGTTTAACAGAAAACTGGAAACCCCAAACCTTAGGGCTCCAGCCTCGCGCCGCAAGCCTCACCCTAGCCTCGCTCCGCAGCCCTAACACCAAGCCACCAGTCGCGCCGCAATCCGCGCGAGCTTCATCTCCGTCGCGAGATCTCCGTCCACCTGCAAAAGAAAGGAAAGAAGAAAACAGTAATAATGGCAGAAATAATGTTTTCCTTTTTTATTTTCATTTTTTAAGGCTATAAAAGCCGATTATTCTGTAACTACGGGGAAGGACCGAAAGATACAGACAAAAATACACAATATACACACAGATATTCAGAGGAAAAAAGAAAATAAAAACACAACAGAGGTGATTTTTTTTTTATTTTACGCATTCTTTATATTTTTTATACACGCGTACTTTTATACAAAAAGAGAAAAGGGAGCGTTTACCTTTCGAAAACGCCGAAAAGCAAGGTTTTCGGCCCCCTGCAGCCATCCACGGAGGCGCGTATGGCGCGTAGCAGAGGCCCGAATAAAACGACGTCGTTTTTGTCTAAACCAATAGGCATTAAAACGATGTCGTTTAAAGGGATAAGATCCGCGCGTTGACCCGACCCGGGGAGGATCCGTGCATTTTATTAAAAAGGACTAATTGCAATACAGACCCTTCCGCATTTTTGTAAATTTACAACCATGTCCGAACAGTATTTTTTTCCTTATTTTCAATCTAGCCCTAAAACTTATATTCTGTTGCGAGTTGATCCTCGGGCTCCTTAAAAGGCTAATATCAAACGATGTCGTTTTAAAAATTGGCATAATTGCCATATTGATCCCTTTAATGTAAGGCGTGTTTTAATTCAATCTTTTTATATTTATTTAATCTTTTTTTCTTGTTTCATTTATTTTATTTTTAATTATTCTAATATTATATTATTTTTATCATATTAAATGTTATATTATTTTTTATTATTTATTAATTTTATTAATAATATAAAATTCATATATAAATATATATATATTGTATGTATTACCTTTATATGTATTAAATTATTATTATTATTTCATTTGGTTTAATATTATTTTATTATACATTATGATTCATATTAATTATATATTATACATTATATAATATTATATCGTATATTATTTTAACTAAAATTTATTTATATTGTATAATATATTCTAGTTACATTTTTATATCGTTATTTAAAATCATTATATACTTTTTTTTATTTATACGTACATTAAATTATTAAATTATATATTTATTATAAGTTTTTCTATTTTTAATTTTTGTTACTTATACATATATCTATATTAAATCATTTTAAGAATTTTTTTTATATTTAATGTTTAAACATAATATTATTTTTTATTTGATTTTGTTATTTCGTGAAAATTTCAATTATTGCTATTCATTTTAAATTACATGTTTATTTATTTATATTCTTTAGATTGTTTATTATTGTTTAGCATAGTTCATTATATATTTATGTTGTATTATTCTTTTATTATTTATTGTTAGATAATTTGTAATTTTGTAGAATTGCTATTAAATATATAGGTTGTATATTCAAATCATTGTTTCATAAAAATCCTTTTTTGGTACATTTTTAATAAAGTGATATATAATATTTGGGGACTTCGAGAATAATCGTGTCCTAACTTACTAGGTTTCGATTTTTCTCGTGGAACTTAAAATATTAAATATCTCTTCTCATTTCAAATAAAAACTTATTCTCGGGAATTCAAAATGTTAACGTGCTGGATATGACATTATGTTATCTCGACTTAAGGTTTTTGAAAATAAGGCAATGTTTTGTATTTAGAAATTCGGGAATGCTGAGTTTCGATTTTCTGTTTGGCTAAATAACTAAATATCCTTTTAACAAGTTTTGTAAATCATGAGATGATTTTGATTATGAAGGTTTTAAAACATAGTATCCTAACGTGCGGGATGTGATGTTTATATTCTTTCGGAACAAAGAAATCTCAAATATTAACTCAAATTATTCAAGTTTTAAAGTAATCATGGTTTTTTTTAAAATCTTTTCAAATCTTCGACATTAGGGCATGATGTTATCAATTCGGTACCAAATTTTGGGCGTTACGAGGGTGCTAACCCTTTCTCGTCCGTAACCGACTCCCGAACCCATTTTCTTGTATTTCGCGGGCCAAAATCAATGTTTTGAAATAAAACGTTTTATAAGGTGATCCAATCACACCTAAGTAAAAATGGATCGGTGGCGACTCCCATTTTTATTTTTAAAAGTCGACTCCATTTTTCAAACTTTAAAAATAGTTTCGACAAGTTAAATTTTAAAATCTAGAAAATAGAAAAATTTAATTTCATGAAATAAAAATATAAAGATTAAATGCCTAAATTTTAAAAAATACAAAAATTTATAACATATTTTAATCTATTAGATTTACTCTTTGCTTTTTACTTTAATAAATTATAATCATTATGTTTGTGAAATTAAGTAAAATTATATCAATTTTATCAATTTATATTTATAATCGAAATTAAAAAAAATGAGGAGATTTGATTTACAAAAGTGGGATTCTTTTAATATTAATTAAGTGGTTGTTATTCGTTTGGGACCGACCTTTTTATTTGGTCCTCTTGTCATCTGTTCTTGAAAAAATTGTACCAATAATATTTGAGAATTTGCGTGATTGGAAAAAATTATGTTTTTATTAAATTAATATTTTAGTTAATATTTTCATTAAAAAATAATTAGACTCATTTTAAAAGATTAATGATTAAATTTAAGTAAATAAATAAAAGAATAAGGATCAAATTGATAAAAATGTAAACATTAAACCTAAATTTATCATTATGCCTTACATATTCCTAAAAATAATAAAATAAAATTATAAACCGGTTCAATCTATTCAAACCATCGATGTTTTTTTTCATAATTTTTTATTTTCTATCAATTTCAAGCGATTCACTTAAAAGTCAATGTTCAATTTTTCTAAACCAATATATGGATCGATGCTCAGTTTAACTGATCAATCTAATTTGATTCCAATAATACTGAAAAAAAATAAATAAACAATTTTAGTAACAATTAATAAATATTTATTTTCACGGTAGGATTAAGGTTTTTTACATTAATAATAAGAAAAAATAATAATTACGAAAATAAGGTGGAAGCAAATTATTTACGAAAATAGGTTATTTTGAACAATAAAAGGTGATGCCATTGATGTCACTAATGTGTTAAGCAGTACCACCCATAAAAAT
The DNA here is from genome assembly GCA_005393395.2 of Gossypium australe. NCBI lineage: Eukaryota > Viridiplantae > Streptophyta > Magnoliopsida > Malvales > Malvaceae > Gossypium > Gossypium australe. The sequence goes on from CM016620.1 coordinate 95,559,009, forward strand.
AATAAATTAATAAAATTAAATAAAACAATAAAAAATAATATCTTAAATCAAAAAAGGTTTACACCAAAATGTCATGCTACATCTTCATCACCCGCATTTACTATTTTTATTTTATATATTTTTGTTTTATATTTATATATTTTATAGTTTTCATGATTTAATTTTCATTTCAAAAAAATGTTGAGTTTTTTATTTTTATAATTTTATAATTTTAATTTTTTAAATATTTAGAATAATGACTGAGTTGATAATGTAACACCCCTCACCCGACTCAATCGCCGAGTTCGAGCTATAAGATGCCACATTTACTGTCGGGCAACTACCATCAAATAGACCATAAATAAATCAATCAAACACTCAAACATGTCATAAAGACATTCTCATTATGATTCACAATTAAATCCGAACCTTAATCAAGCTCTTTTGTTGAGTAGAATACGAAATAATAATAAATTGTAAAGTTTTAAAAATTCAAGGTCGATGTTGTGACATCACCATCTCTTCGTCGTGATGCCACCAAACAGTTGGTCACGTCTTGACCTCAGGTCACTTGTTGTCACTACGTAACATACTAACGACTGATGTTGTGACGAGGAAGGTTGCTCGTCGAGACGTGAACTCTATTTTTGGTCAAATTTAAGCCATTTAGTACTTATTTCAATATAACCAAATCATTTCCATAATTGGTGCATAACTGCAGAATTGAACTTGCATAAAACCAATCCAAACTCATACCAAAACATTGTAGTTAAACATTTCTCAATCAATCAATTCAAAATGCCTCAACTTGGCACCATTTCATACCAATTCAACTTATTGAATTACAATTCATTCACATATGCATTTAACCATTCCATCTAATCATTTTCCCATACCATTTCATGCTCAAATATGCAATTATAAGTCTGATACACACAACACAACATATTACCAAACTTACATTTATCAATTGGCATTAACTTTCACGCATTAACTAAAGCTCAAACCAAAACTATCTTTTTAAGTTAATATAACAACACCTATGTACATGCCACATAACCAAACTTTAAAACGTTTGAAATACTACTGAATTGAACATGGGATAGTATGACCTTCTCGTAGATCCGATCGACACATTTCGCAAATTGGCAGACTACAAGGAAAGAGAAAACAACGGGGTAAGCATAACGAATGCTTAGTAAGTTCATAGGTATTTGAACGAGAAACTTACCTCGATTTACAATTAAGCATGTTAAACTAACTAATTTCACAAAGTTTACCTAACACAATAAGTCACAACAACAAGGTGAGCTTTGATACATAATCAATTATGTAACATGCCAAGTATATAACATACCAATTCATATCATATAAGTAATCTTACATATATATCAAAGATTTATATTCAAATCACTCACTAATACCATATTTGAACATCAAATGCATTTTGTGTCATCTCATTTTCTCGTTCCATAATTATAGTATTACACGATGAAACTCAATAAATAAACTCGAAAACACTAGTGCTAACCACATTTGTTGCTCGTTTGAGTTGAATATACATTCATGTCAGGCTACCCATCCAGGCTAAACCTTTATATCAACACATTAAATAGCTTGGCCCAAACATTAAATATAAATGTCAAGTCACCCTTATGGGCTAAACCTTTAAAAAGACATCAGATTACTCGTCCAAGCTAAACTTATGTCACATTTATCTTCGAGTTTGCAACAAATTCTGGATCTCGATAATCAATCTGCATCCATGTGTACAAGCCCTTTACTAAGTTCATTGGGGGTAATTCCAACATATAAGTTCATATTCATTTCTTTATAACTCAGTCCAAATTTCACATTTTGTACCAAATCGTAAACAATCCAAATTTCAATTAAACATATATATTTTCATAATTTTAAATACATAACAATTTAAAAACAACACATCACATGAACTTACCTGATTAAATCAGTAGACAAGTTGAATTGCAAGGATTAATCGGTAATTTTGCCTTTTTCCTGGTTATCATCAGTTTGGTTCAATTCTTGATGTATATAATAATTCAATTCAATTTATCAATTCTAGTTTTTTATAATATCCTATAATATGCATATATCAATTCAAATTCATTATTCGAATACCCCTAATTTTTTTCATTTTATTCAATTTAGTTTCTAAAATTGAAATTGCCATAACTTTCAAATTTGAACTTTGATTTAAAAACCAATATCAATTACATCCTTTATATACTCTCTAATATCTATAATTACAAAAATTTTGTGTCAATTTCAAAACCTGTACACATTACTCGCTATGTCCAAAACTAAAAAAAAAAAAAAAATTACTTTACAAACTAATTCTTTTCTACTTTTAAGCTTAAAATCTAACAATTTAGTATCGATTTCTTCAAGTATTCATCAATGAAAATTTTTATAAACTTTAAAATATTTTTACAAATTGATACATGGACTAGCTAAATCAAGCTTACAGAAAATAACTTAAAAATCATTCCAAATTGATGGACGGAAATGTGAAAATGCTTGAACCCTATTTTATTCCTTTAGTTTCGGTGATAGAGAAGAGATGAAAAAAATAAATGTTTTGTTTTCATTTAATTGTAATTATATACTTAATTTAATAATTAATTAATCTAATTAAACAGCATTAATCCTAATTAACCAAGTTGGTGGATACTAGATGTCTCCCACCACCGTTTATCATATTTATAAGGGTCCAATTCCTTAATTGATCCTTCAACTAATTAAAATTTCCATAGCGATAAACTTTTGTAAATTTTACAATTTAATCCTTATACCTTAAATAACTATCCATTTGAACAAAAAATTAAACCACCAAACTTTAATTAACCTTTATACTAACCTCTTAAATATTAAATATTAATATTTACGGACTCAAACTTTGGAAATAGGGTTCCGAAATCATCATTTTCGACACCACAAAAAAAAGGGGTTGTTACAGACAATGTGTAAATGTTAAGGGTGAAATGTATTATTTTTTAGAAATAAAGTCAACTTGATAGAATATGTAAAATATTATAGGCTAAATTTGTTATTGTACCAATCAAAAGAAGGCCACATCGTCATTTTGTTTGATGGTCCAATACATTTTAATAATGGATTGAAAATTCACCTAATAGGAATGCGAATTTAACAAAAAAAAATCGATAACCCAAAAAGAACTCGCTAAAAAACTTTAGTAACTATTTAGATAATTTACCTTAATATTTTTTATCCAAAAATTTATCAACTCAACTATTATTTTAAATATTCAAAATTTTATAATGATAAAAATTAAAAAAATAAAATTATAAAAATAAAACAACTCAACCATTTTTTATGAAATAAAAAATAAATTATGAAAACTATAAAATACAAAATTAAAATATATAAAATTTTTGAAAAAAAAAAAGCAAGGTGGGGTGAAAAATGGGTGCCACTTGAAATATTCACGTCACCTTTTTTTTGAATTAATATATATTTTATAATTATTTTATTTAATTTTGTCACTTGACACGTTAACAACACTATCTTTTATTGTTCAACATGATTTATTCTCGCAAATAATTTACTTTCCACCCCATTTTCATAATATTAATGTAAAAATATAAAATTATTAACAGTTTTGAGTTGTTTTATTTTTATTAATGTAAAAACCTCAAAAATGGTTGAGTTTTTAAAAATATTCAATATGATACTTGAACTATCAATATGTGTTTTATCATGGTTTATACTGCAACACCCTTAGTAAATTGCTAAATCAACTAATGAAAATTTGAGATGTAGATGATCAAGTCTACATGGATAATATAACATTATATGTAAAACTAAATAAAGCAAAAAAAAAAAAAAAACTAAACATATGGTTTAATAAAATAGAAATAAATACTGAACTTAGTTGAAAGTACATGTACTTTCATGGATAATAAAAAAATATTTTTAAAAATTAATTAAAAATATTATTTTAAATAAAAAATATTTCACAAAATATAGAGATTAATAATAAAACTTAATCAATCTTGGCTTTTTTACCTATATATTATAAAAAAAAACTTAAATAGTATGTTTTATAGATTATGTATCAAAATAGTATATTCAAGCAAGTGGAGCGTGGTGCATAGGCGGCACCACCCTAAAATACTGACACCTTTAATTGAAAAAAATAATATTTTAATAGTGGTGCCTACTTGATAGGAGGCACCATATTTGTCCAGAATAGTATAGAGAATCGGTACTTTATACGAAAGGGGTATGGTGCCTATTTGATAGGCGGCACCAGTGACCCTTATCTGATAGGCGGCACTAGTACCATTTCCCCCTCCCCATCCGGCTCAATATTAGTATTTGTTAAAAAAAATAGCAGAACATAAGGAAGAAGAGAGGGAGAAGAAAGAAAAGAGAAGAAAGAAAGAAAATGTATTTTTATTTTAATTGTTATTTTCAAATAGAATAGATTATGATAAGAAAAATTATTTTGTTAGTATTATATAGTTTGTTTAGTGTTATTTTTCTGTTTTGTTATAAAGTTATTTTGTTTATTGTGATTTGTTAGTAAGTTTTGTGTTTAGATTAATTATTTGTTTAAGGTTTATTGTGATTTGTTATGAATGTTATGTTTTAAAATTTTTTAATATATTTGAAAGTTTTTAGGTTAGTAACTATTATAAAGTAATTGTTAGTTAGTGATAACAACAGAAAAAAATAGATAAATACTGAAAATATTTCTGTCATAGATATTGTTAGAAATGGCAATAAATTTGACATTGCCTGATGAGATAATAACTTCAGCACAAAGGGAGAAAGTTGGTAAAATGATGAGAGAATTGCAAGATTACAGAATGAAACCAGAAGAAGACATCGTTCAACACCTTATTACCGTAAATCAAAAGATGCAAGAAGTGTTATGGAAGGGTCATGAACTGATTAGAAAGAATAAAGTGCAATATTTAACCCTCAAAGAGACACTAATAGAACGGGAGCATCAAATCATTTGAGACCAACTTTGGAAGACATTTGTACCACAAACCTATTGGAATATACTTATATCCTTCGTGAAGTTTATAATCTATTATGGAGTAAGGAAAATAGCGAGACAAAGTGTAGGTTCATGAAAACTGACTGGGAAGCAAAATGTGTTTGACATACCATGGATGGATAAATTAGTTGTTAGGAAATTACCAAGAGAATTTCCAAATTCAATACCCATTATAAACATTGAAGAGGAAGAAGATCCTGAGGAATTTCTAAATTGGATTGTAGAAGATGAATTTAAAGAGAATTCAGAATTTAATATAGAGAATTTCTTAGAGGAAGATGCAGGATCGGAGATGGAAGAAAACGTAAAATTGAATTTAAGTGGTTAAATGTAAAGATAAATGTTGTTCATGTAGAAAATGAGAACTGAAAAAGTCTGAGCTTATGAATGAAAAAAAATTGCATATTGATATAATTTTGGTCTCTTTCTATTCATTAAATTTTTATGTAAGTATTTTTTGTTGTTCGAAATTGTTTTGATAATTTTTGTTTATTTTTTAACAAATTAAGTATTGAAGATGGATAATCAGTTTTTCGTATGCGTTTATTTCAATGGAATAATCTTGACAACAACCGTTGGATGTATATTTGAATGTCGCCAACAAATAACAATGAGATTTAATAGAAATGTCTTGTTCGATGATATGAAGGAAATGATTAGCACAAAGTTTGTTAGACGTTGTGAGAGAAGGATCTCGAAACTTTTCTACAAGTTTCCAATTTTGACAGATCCCATCAAATTCACCGAAATGGAACTTGTAGACAATTAAGACGTGGAGACAACGATCAATATTTATTGTAGGAACCGGAGTGACCAAAATGCATCGATTCAGTTATTTGCTAAGTTAGCTGGTGTAAAGCCAACTGAAGATCTCACTGCATTAGGTGAAGAACATGGAGCTGAAGAACCCTGTATGATGGCTCCAATATCGTACGTTGATAGTGAATCGACTATACACGGAATTGATATCAATATTAATGTTGCACCCGATATTGATGTGGTTGGTGATGATAGATATGATAGTAGTGATCTTTGTGATCACGAGGTCGATAGTGATAGTGATCCCGAAGTGGACGAGGTCCCCCGTGATATTAACGATGAATACGTAAATGACGATGGAAACATTAACGCGTCTTCAGTCGGGAACCAAATTCGACGTATTGTGATACACAATAATCCTGGGGCACACATGTCGCTCATAGACCCCGACGCGGCGCACGTAGTCGACTTTCTGAAGTACCCTAAAATACTACCTGCTCACAAGTTGGCCATAGATTTTGATCTTGAGGAGTTGTTCGTAAACCAGAGATTTGAAAGTAAGGAAGAGAGTGTATGTAACATCCTAAATTTATGGGCCTATGCATTTAGTGTAAGGATATGTTTAATATGTTAATTTAAGTGATAGGGGTCCAAATTAGACTCAGAACTAGGCAAAGGCCTTGGTTAAATTATCTGATTGGGCGTTATAAAGTTAAAAGGTGGTAATTGTGTTTAAAATACCAGCGTGGGCTTGTGGCCCAACAAAAGGTGGCACTGCAAGGGAATTAGAAGGTGGCGTCATTAACAATTAAAGGGGCCCAAGTTTTGGCTGCAAGGAGCCCATGTTTTTGGGCCATTTTTGGCACTTAAAATGGAGCAAGGGGTGACGCCACACATAAGGAGTTAGGGGCCCAAAATTTAAGTTTTATGGAGCCCAAATCTTTTAATTTAAGTTAGCTAAATTCGGCATTAGGGTTAGGTGAGGTGGACGGCTACAAGGCTCAAAAATAGGAGGGTTTATATGGATTTTATAATTGTTAATTTAGAAGTTAAAAAGGAGAAAAGATAGGAGCCTATCTACAAGGAAGGTGATGGCCGAAAATCCACCACTTAGAGGAGTAAAGAAATCGGCTACTGCATGGCAAAGGGGTGCCGAATTTTCCCTTTTATTAGCTTGCCTTTTAATTATCAGAAAGGGCGTTTTCAGTTTTTAGCAGTAGGTGCCGAAATTTCTATAAATAGGGGGGATAGCTCCTTGATTCTGGCATTTAAAACCCTAACTCTCTCTTTATTCCTTCTGCCGAAAATCCCTAGCCTCTTCCTCTACAATTTCTTTCTTCAATTTCTTCAAAAGCCGAAACCTCTTCTCCATTCTTTTTCCCCTTGAGCCGATTTCTCTAAAAAGCCGAAATCTCCATAGTTTTTCTTTATTCATCCTATTTGAGAATTAGTTCTAATCTTCTGGCATTTAAATTTTTTCTTTGACATTGTCGAATCATCTCTCCAAGTGCTAGCCGAATTCCCTGTGCTAAGGTAAGTGTCGACTCTTGCTAGATCTCATGTTCTATTTCGATTCTTGAAAGGCAAAAGCTGAAAACCTAATAGTTTAATGGTTCTATGTTGGGTGGCATTCCGGGATTTGAAGGAAACTTGGTTGTCTAGATCTAAAAGCCAAAAATCGCTAGTCTCCAATTTCGGGATTTTAAGGTAAGAAGATTTTCCCTAGATTTTTACTAGATTCGTTCATTGTATACAAGATCTTAATCTTATGATGAGGATTAACGATTAAATATTGTGATAGTAGTTCTGATAAGAACTTGTGATGGAATTAAATATGGATCAGGCAAAGGAGAGAATCCCTAAGTTTAAGAAACGAGTGGTATCTGCCGTTCGAGATTGGCCACTTGGTTGTGGACCGGCTTTTGAACAACACCTTAGGCAGATAGCAGTTGTGTTGACTAAGGATAGCGTCGACATAGAAAGCATCGTTTTATCGGTAATCAGGTGTATAGATCTCCAACACACTATTAAACCTGTATGTATGTCTATATATATGTTATGGCCTAAAAAGCCGGAAAGAGGCTGTGTAGACAGTCGAATGAAACCCTAAAAGGGTCAGCCAAGGATGCCAGGTACGTAATCATAGAAATCTCTATGTGTATCGAAATATATGAAAGCCTCTATGATGTTCTTTTTCGTGTGTACGCATGGGGTGGGAATATGATAATGAATGGGAAGTGCATGATATGTCACTTGGTGATTGGTGGTAGAAATCCCACACATACAAATGTTAGGTCACATAGTGATCGGTGGCTCTGCCACATTTAATGATTCCTGAATAACAGGAATAGGTAGTACGACTGTCGTTATGGTGTGTAGTGGATGGAGGGTTGATTGTAAAAATCCCCAAGGTGTGATGGTTGGTACGGGCTAGTATGTAGAGGATGGAAACCTAGGATGGGTTGGGTTATTCATTATTTATTGCTTATCATGTGATTATGATTGATACCTTTATGTATGGGCCAGGGCCCATGATGTGTTTGTGGGCTCAGGTCGTTGTGTGCTTGAGATTTATACACTGAGTCTTGGTGACTCACGCTTTCCTTTTTCTCTACTCTTCTAGATGAGCAGTAGATTGTGGACATGGGAGCCGAGACGGACTTGAGGGGCCATCAAGTTTTTTTATTTCTATAAGTTATTTTGGGATTTCTTTAAGTTTATTTTATGTCGTTTTGGGAATATTTATGTAATAAGGCACCTAGTTTTTATTCAACTAAGTGGATTTCAATGTTCTGAAATTTATGAATTTATGACAAGGTTTATTTATACTTAATAATAATAATACAAAGGGGTTTATTTTTAAAATGTCATTTATTTGTTCCAAATTATGTCTAATTAACTTACGACTTCCAAAACCAACAAAGCAAAAGTTTTAATGTACAAGCCGTGACACGCCAGATCCGGTCGAAACGCATGGGCTGGGTTTGGGGTGTTACAGTGTATTTGCTATTAAGCGGTATAGCATGAATATATCAGTAGACTACAAAGTCGTAGTGCCCAAACCGACATTACATATTGGGGAGTGTTAGAAGTTAGCGGAAGGCTGTAATTAGCAGGTACGAGCTGCATTTATTCAAAATTCGCAGATGTAGGAGATACGAAAATTTGTTGGGCACGTCAACACGTAAGACAGAAGATCATAGAAAACTTGATTCCAAAACTATCTGCACGTGTATCATGCCAATGGTGAAGGACATGCCGACCATTAAAGTTTTGGTACTGATTGTTGAAATGCAGGCACGATTCCAGTATCGAGTATCATACCGAAAGGCGTAGATAGCTAAATAGATGGCAATAGAGAAATTGTACGGGATTTCGATGCATCGTACAATGAGCTACATGGATGGATTGCCGCTATACGGGAGTACGTACCGGTGACTGTCATTGAGTTACAGGCACAACCTTATTATGGCCCAGATGACCAACTACAACCAGGAAAAAGAATTTTCCGTCAGATGTTCTAGACGTTTTATCCATGTGTGCGCGCATTTCCCCACTGCAAGCCGTTTGTGCAAGCAGATGGGACCTAGCTATACGAAAAATATACACAGATCATACTTCTTTCAATTGCTCAAGATGAGAACAAGAACATGCTCCCGATAGCATTTGCCATCGTAGATAAGGAGAACATGGAATCATGGGAATTCTTCCTTACCAACATGCAGAGGTATGTTATTAGCAACGATAATATTAGGCATTTCAGTATGCCATGGAGATCTGTTTACTGTATCCGACACAAATCGCCGAACTTCCATTGACATTATAAGAATGCAGACTGGCGGAGACAAGTTGTAAGAATGGGCAAAGGATAACCTTATCTTTTCAATATAAGTTTTAATGTTTTAGGGCCATACTGTAACTTATCTTTTCTTAATATATATACAGCGCACAAGCTAGATCCATACATTTTCAGCCAAATAATGAATCGACTTTAGAGTGACATGGAGGGTCAAACAACCACATCTTTCCAACAATTGTTGGGTACCATGGAGCCTGGCAATGGGCTCAAAGTTTTGACGAGGGCTTTCGCTATGGTCAGATGACCACAAACTTGGTGGAGGGGATCAACTTTGTGTTTTTGAAAACATAAAATCTTTTGATTTCATCTATCTTCTCGGCTACATTCTACAGGCTAGCTACCTTGATGCTAAGAATGGGTCAGCAACAAGTCAACCAGATAGAGGCGGGACACGTGTTTGTCGAAGATGTCAGGGATGCAATGGTTGCAAACTGTCGGATGGCGAGGTTGATGAATGTAGAAGTATATTCACGATGTTTTGAAACATTTCGAGTTACGAAGGTCATCGGTCGTTGACCTGGTATACCATCTAGGTCCTATGGAGTTGATCTCTGAAATAGATGGTGCGATTGCAGGAGGTTCCAAACACTTCATTATCCATGTGCGCATGTAGTGGCAGCGTGTGTTAAAGTCTCCCTCAATGTTGAACAATTTGTCGATGATGTGTATATCCTCAAGCGCACATTGTGTGTCTGGGAGAATGGGTTCCCTGTCCTATCTGACCTGTCTATATGGAAGGTGCCTCCAACGACTTTCAAGCTTGTCCCAAACAAAAGGTTGCGTAGGAATCCAAAATATCGTCAGCAATCATCCAGAATCCATAATAAAATGGACATTAGGGAGAAATCTGACGGCAAGCGTTGTGGATTGTGCAGATTAGCTGGTCATAATCAGAGTAAATGCCCACAACAAAACTACCATATTGCATAACCGTCACGACTGGGTAGAAATTGAGCTTATATAATCCAATGTACCTAATTTATATTACAAAGTTTGTTCCAAGTTTTAATATTGTAATGTTGTAATGTTGCAATTAATCTAATTTATGACCATAAAGTTTGTTCCAAGTTTTAATGTTGCAATCAATCTATTAAATAATTACAAAGATTGTATTTTTCTTGATTTATATTTTTTTTAGAATAAAAAAGTACAAACTTTTTAATATTTAAATTGCAAGAAACCTCTAAAATTGATGGTTTGATGGTGTGGTCCTAGGGGTATATTTTTGAGGGGTCGACATTCACGTTGTGGGTGATCGCGGTGATCAACATCTTCTTCAGTAGCAGGTAGGGGTGTGCGAAACACGAAAAAAATTATATGCCCCGAACACAATCAATGAACTTGAGCAGAGAGTAATGCTGTACTGCGGTGGATATGACCTAGGAGGAGTGGAGTAATGCGGTGGATACGGGGCAGGAGGAGTGTTGTACTGCAGTGGTACTGGACTGAAGATATCAAACTCGGAATGATATTCGTGTCCTAACAAGCCCGGGAAATAGTCATTGACCCGCAACTTCTGATGATAAGAACTATCCCCGGAATGTGTATGCGACCACATGGGCTTGGGCTCGTGCTCGAGCTTGGGTTTGGGGTCTAACTCAGGCTCAGGCTCAGACTCGAGCTTAAGTTTGGGCTCTAACTCTAGCTCTGGTTCAGCCTCTAGCTCGGGCTCTAGCTCGTATGCCCCAAGTTGATGCATGTGTGAGGGGACTACAGTCGACTGCCCATCTACGATATATTACGAATATTGGAATAGCTTACCCCTTTATCGGCATATTGTTCAATCATCAAATGATATATCAGGACAGTGTATGACCTCTAGATACCTAGATTGGTACTCCATCTACGAAAACAAATTACATGTTAGAATAGTATCATTAGAAAAAAAATGTCAATTAATTGCTATAACAATTTAAAATTTATCATTTGTTTACCGGTAGAAATATGTATGCTTGGTGCCTAACCGATGCCAAGAATGGCATCCGATAAAGAGCCCATGACTGCAGCAATATAAGGCATCTGCATGTGTCTACGGCATCAGGCTTTGTCGTTCGACAAAGCTCACAATACAACATAGCCAGAACTGCGGAATCCAAACTATACGAGCGAACATTCTGCAAATCAGTTAATAGGGGTAAATACATCAAATGATCATTGTTGTTGTTCGCATCCGGCATCAGTACACCCACTATAATATGCATAATGTACACTCGAGCTGCACACATCACCTCCTGCTTAGTGGCATTAATAATGTTCAAAATAGGCTTTCAGCCATGAAAATCTCAAACCCGTAAATTTGGACTCAGCATCATTGAGCGAGACTCCTAGTAGGCTATAACAATGAGCAGCCGGCTCAAGTATCGTAATTACGCCCGTCACAGCACTCCCCTCGATTGGGAGCCTAAGTTGCAATGTAACATACTCTAGAGTGACAGTGCACTCCCCACACGGCAAATGAAAAGTGTGGGTCTCCGAGCGCCAAAGCTCGACCAATGCGGATATTAAATCGTACCGAAAATCAAACGTCTAGATCATTACTGCTAACTTGAATCCGGCTAACTCGAAGTATGGCATCAGTTGTTCATCCGAGGGATATCCTAAAGCATTCACCCGACCCCTTAATGCGCGGTACGACCCTGACACTATTAAATTACAGAAAATAGTTATTATAACATAATTTATTTCCGTAAATGACGTAGAACTTTTTTTAAGGGAACCCGTGATTAACAAATAACAATATATTACCATATTATTAATTATGTTTGATATGTGATCATCGTTCTTAATCAATGAACCCATTGCGATACCTGCAATTTCAAAACAAATTTTGATAATTAATTTCTAAGTTTGTTGCATTTTAAATATTTATCAAAATACCTAAACTTTATATATTGCTTTAAATTACAAAAAATACCAAACAGTTTTGTCCACATCATATTTTTTGCTATACGACATTAACAAAATAAATATATTTTATAAATTCCATCTCAAACTCCAACTCAATGGTCCCATTCATAAATTTCATCTCAATGGTTTAATCTTTTACCTACATAAAAAACAAAAAAAAAATATTAAATTAATAAAAATAACATGCCAATAAAAAAAATATAATAAAAACATAACATAAACTATCTCAACATAATAAATACGAATATTATTATTATTTTAAAATGATAATAAGTAAAATGTATTGGTTTAAAATATAATATATAAAATAACATGCAAACTTAATTATTGTCAAAATATATATATATTTTTTTGCATAGAAGGATTCAAAAGAAATTTCATTTATAATATTTATAAAAAAACATGAAATAAAATTTAAAAACATAAACTCTTAACCCAATTATAAAATCTTAAAAAAATTAGAACATGTAAACTTTTTTATTTTTTTGGTGAGAAGAACTGTAATATCCTAAATATAGGCCTGTGCATTTATATGTGGTGTTCGTTCATATGTTAAAATTTGGAAATTTAGGTTTAGAGCTGAGGCTTAAATTAAATATTCTGTTTAAGCTACTTGGGTTAAAATAAAGTTCTAAGTAGTTTAATGAGCATTTTGGGCTTGAGGCCCAGAAGAAAATGATGCCATAAGGAGGAAGAGGAGTTGGTGTCAAAAGGCAAGGGGAAGAGGCCCAATTTGTGGCCACCTGAAGCCCAAGTTTTGGGTCTAAAATTCGGCACCTAGGAGCCTTAGAGGTGGACGGCACACTTGCTACAATTTAGGGATTTTTAATTCTTTTATTTTCTTGATAAATAGGAAGATAATAAAGAGAAAGATGAGGGCTATTTTTAAAATCAGATGACAGCAAAGTTGGCCGAAAATACAACTCTGGGAGGGGGAGTGTATTGCCGAAATCTATATAAGCCAAGTGATCACCCTTTCATTCAATTTTTCTCTCTTCTTCCTCACCTAGCCAAAATTCTGCTAACAAGATCTCTTCATCTTTTTCTTCCCTCTGCCGAAATCTTCACTTGTTTCTTCCTCTGAAATTGTTCTTTCTTTTCTTCCTCTATTAGGCTGAATTCCCTGACAACTCTTTTCTCAATCTTTTCAAACACTTAAGCCAAATTATCCTTGCCCATATTTCTTCCTTCCATAGCCGAACCTTCAAGGATTCATCCCCTTGTTCCCGAAGTTACAAAAAAGCCGAAAACACGAGATCTAGTCTTCTGTAGATGTGTCGAAATCATTCTGAGGAACTTACCTGTGCCGAAATTTTGAAGAAAACAATAGGTATGTGTCGATCTTAAGTTCCAATATTTTCTCCGGCTTTTCAAGGTTTCTAGCCGAATGGTTATGTAGTGACTAATTAAAGGTTTTCTTATTTTCGGCATCTCGGATCTGAAGGGAAGTTCAACGCCTAGATCTTTAAGTCAAGAGATCAGTAATACTCAAGTCGTGTTATTTCAAGGTAAGGGATCTATTAGTAGTTAACGTGTAAATTGAGATTTTATTAACCTTGGCCGAATATTGAAGGGCTAAATCTTTGTATGATTTTCCGGTTTTTGAGCAAGGCTTTACACTGAGGGTAGTAGATTTGGATATCAACTAAGGATAGTAGATTTCGCGATATCAGGTGTGTAATACTTCCCCACCATCTAGAACTGATTATTAATATATGTTCATAAGTTTATATGTTATGATAAAAGCCGAAATCTCGACTTAATGTTGGAAACCCAAAAAGGGTAACGCAAATCGCCAGGTCAGTGAATAATCTGATTAAATGTTATATGTAATTTGCTTGTATATGATTGCATGGGTTGGGTTGATGAAAGGAGGAAGTTATACGTTATATGTGTAGCGGTTTATACCGTGATCTGTTATATGTTGTAGCGGCAAATGCCGTGATCTGTCATAAAGGCTTCGGCCATAATATGTTGATGAGCAGCATGACTGCCATCTTGGCATGTAGCGGTGTGGGTCGATTATAGAAATCCCCAATGGTTTGAACGGTTGGTACGGGGGCGTGTAGCGGATGGAAACCTAGGCAAACGGGTTGGGCCTTGCATTTTATTTGTTATTTAAATGAATGAAATTATTAATCTGTTTTATGGGCCTAAGGCCCAAAATCTAGTGGTACATGAGGGTTGCACACTGAGTCTCACGACTCACCCTTTTAATTAACATTTCAGGTGATACCTAGTGCTTCGGACCGGGCTGGAGAGGAACGCAAGGTGGCCATGCAGAAGAATATGTAGATTTGGCAACAAGACTCCAGACAATTATTTTAGTTAATGGATTTTAAACTTCGATGTAATAAGGCCATGGGCCACTAGTTTATATTTTGTTTTATTTTGGGCTTTAATTACTTTTAGTTATTTAAATTCTTATTGAACTAATGCACGTATTTAAATTTGGGCTTTTTCATAAAGGCATATTTTTATTTAATCTATCAACTATTTATTTTTTTTTGAATAAAAGGATAAACTTTAGAAAAATATTTTCTGAAAATTTGACATGTTTTCCAAAATTTCCTTAGTGACATACCAGATCCGGTTGTAGTGTTTGGGCCGAGTTTGGGGTGTTACAAATTGGTATCAGAGCCCGGTTCAAAACTAGGCTTTGAGGTTGTGGGCTCAAAACGTTTTCTGAAAATGGGATTTTGAAAAATATATTTTTTTAAGGATAACAGGTCTGTTAGCTCAGCATGGCACCTGCGTCTCCGACCCAAGTCTGCCAGGTAAGTACTCCGAACCATTGGGTGATCTTTATATATGTGGGCTTAGTGGGCCTAGTGAGACGTAGACTAAGTTAGAATTAGAACTTGATGGACTTTAGGCTTAGTACAAACTACTTCTTAAAAATTCATAAAACTTAATTTCACTGAACAAACCCGTTAACGAGCCGCAAGGCTAGGGTGTGGTAACCGTCATACGCATGTCTAGGAAGGATCTGGAAGAGCCTGGTATTTAAGCAGTCCTAGTGACTCACCTCCTCTTCGTTGGAATCCTACCTGGTGTGTAGTGACTGTTCACCTTAGCCGAGTTAGGGTGTGGCAATGGGTATACGCATGTCTAGGAGTGGATTTAGGGAGAGCTTGGTACTTAAGTAGTCCTAGCGACTCACCTCCTCTTCACTAGAATCCTACCTGGTGCGTAGTGACTATTCACCCTAGTTACAAGGACTTGTTGATGGGCTAAACCCTATGACTAAAACCCAAAAAGGACCAACCACCCTATTTTCTTTTTGAAAAAAAATCCCAAGGTTTTGTAAAATTTTCAAAACATTTTTTATTTGTGAAAATTTCCAATCAACTATGAACTTATAAAATACCTATGTTCCGAAAATTTACCCGAAAATCTCACGTTTACAAGAATAACCCGGACCATGAAACTAGATTTTACCAAAAGTACCCCGGTTTAAAAAACAACAACAACAACAACAACATCAAAGTTTGAAAAATTACCAAACTACCCTTGTTTTGCAAAATGACCAAAATACCCCTAGTGGGTAAAATTACCGAAATACCCCCTCGAATTTCCCCTAGATTTCAAAATTACCGAAATACCCCCGGATTTCCAAAATTACCGAAATACCCTCAAATTTCCAAAATTACTGAAATACCCCCGAGATTGCAAAATTACCAGAACACTCCTATTTCACAAAATCACCAAGGACCCTATTTTGAAAAATTACAAAAATACCCCTGTAGGATAAAATTACGAAAATACCCCTGGGTAGTGGAAAACAACAACAATGACAACAACAACACTTTTCTGTAATGAACGCGAGTTCATGCATGTTGATGATTGAATGAATGAACTTGAGACTGTAGTGTGTGTATGAATTCGAAAGAACTACATTTTAAAACTATTAATCATAAGACTGTTCGCGATAAATCAGTGGAAAGAAATAATGATTCATAAAATTCTTAATCAGATAAACGCAACTCGGAAGAATGAGTACAAGGGGTCGAGGACGTCCGTCGCGTGGACGCGGTAGGGGTAGGATGACCTTGTCTGAGCCAGTAGGATCTGGCCATGGGTCAGGAAACGAACTGCCGGATCCTCCAGCTGTGGAGGGAGAGTTACGGGATCAAGCGATCGGAGATGATGCTATATCCCAGGTGATGTTGCGAGTCCTTGAGAGAGTTGCTGGAGTAGGCATGGGCACAGGAGCCCGGAAATCTGTGCTAGAGGGGCTTAAGGCCAATGGAGCAGAAGTGTTTAGGGGAGTTTCTGGTGTAGCCCCTAACACAGCTGAGTATTGGATGGAAGTGACTGAGCGTATAATGGATGAATTAGATCTTACGGTGGAGGAGAAGTTGAAAGGGGTCGTGTCTCTTCTTCGAGACGAGGCTTACCAGTGGTGGCTCACGGTGAAAGAAGGTACTGTTGCAGATCTGATTGACTAGGATTTCTTTAAGGAGTCATTCCAGGGAAAGTATGTTGGGGCCAGTTATATCGATGCACAAAGGAAGGTATTCTTGAACTTGGTACAGGGAAGTAAAACTGTGACTGAATATGAGGCAGAGTTTCTGCGTTTGAGCCGCTACGCTCGGGGAATGGTAGCAACGGAGTATGAACGTTGTGTTCGGTTCGAGGATGGGGTGCAAAATTAGTTAAGGGTTCTGATAGTACCGCAGCGAGAGAGAGTTTTTGCTGTTTTGGAAGATAAGGTTAAAATAGATGAGGAAGTGAAACGGGTTGAGAAACAAGAAAGGGATAAGGATCGAGGTAAGAGTAAGAGGAGTTTTGGGCCATCAAGACCATCTGGGAATTTTCAGAAGAGGCCTAGGGCTGATGGGCCAGTTCGTGCTCCGACAAGTTAAAACTAAGCATGTTCTACATGTGGGAGGACGCATTATGGGGAGTGCAGAATAAAAACAGGTGGATGCTTTAGGTGTGGATCCACAGAACATCTGATTAAGGACTGTCCCCAGATGGATCGGGGGCAGCCAGCGGGCCGAGGTACTGATCCAGTGAGGAGAGGTGATCAGCCTGGACCAAGGGGTCGGGGTGCAGGTAGAGGAGGAAATGGGGCTGGTCGTGGCTGTGGAGCACCTGGTAGAGGTGTCGGTAATGTAGATGCAAGGCAGCCGGGTCTAGTTTATGCAGTTCGACGACAGGAGGATGGTGACGCACCGGATGTCATAACCGGTATGTTTCTTATTACTGATAGGCCTCTACTTGCTTTGATTGATATTGGGTCAACCCACTCCTATGTTGCATGTTCGATATCTGAGACCTTAAGTATAGATTCTATGACACCCCAAACCCGGCCCAAACACCACGACCGGATCTGGTATATCACTAAGAAAATTTTGGAAAACATGTCGTATTTTCAGAAAATATTTTTCTAAAGTTTATCCTTTTATTCGAAAAAAATAAATAGTTGATAGTTTAAATAAAATATGCCTTTATGAATTAAAAACCCAAATTTAAATACATGCATTAGTTCAATAAGAATTTAAATAACTAAAAGTAATTAAAGGCCAAAATAACACAAAATATAAACTAGTGGCCCATGGCCTTATTACAACGAGATTTAAAATCCATTAATTAAAAATATAAAATAATAACTTGAGTTTTTTTGTTGGATCCAGATGTTCTTTTGCATGGCCACCTTGCGCTCCTCTCTAGCCCGGTCCAATGCACTAAGTGCTACTGAAATATTAATTCATTGGTTGAGTCGCGAGACTCAGTGTGCAACCCTCATGCACCATTAGATGTGGCCCTTAGCCCCATAAAACAAAATAAACAGTTTAATATACATAATAAAAATTAATATGCAAGCCCAACCCAAATCCTAGGTTTCCATCCGCTACACGCCCCCGTACCAGCCGTTCACACCATTGGGGATTTCTACAATCAACCCACACCGCTACACGCCAAGATGGCAGTCATGCTGCTCATCAACAGATTATGGCCGAAGCCCTTATAATAGATCACGGCATTAGCCGCTACAAAATATAACAGATCACGGTATAAACCACTACACATATAACGTATAACTTCCTCCTTTCATCAACCCAACCCATGCAATCATATACAAGCAAATTACTTATAACATTTAATCAGATTATTCACTGACCTGGCGATTTGCGTTACCCTTTTTGGGCTTCCCACATTAAGTCGAGATTTCGGCATTTATCATAACATATAAACTTATGAACATATATTAGTCACACAGATCTAAAGGGTGGGGAAGTATTACACACCTGATTAATGTAGATACCCTTGCTAAATCGATCTACGCTTTGCTTCAAAAAGTCGGAAAGATGTGAAAATAGGCCTCTCCTATATTCGGCCATAGTTAGTATTCTACCCGATTTTATATATATGAATAAACAAATCCTCTTACCTTGAAATCCCGAATGTAACACGATTCTATAACCTAGAGATCTATGAGTTTCGGCTTCTAGGAAAAATCCCGGAAAGATGATCTATCGCGCTTTCGGCTTTTGAAAGAACTAAAAATTGAAAAGATGGCTAAGGGAGATTCGGCCAATGAATATTAAGGAGAAGAATAGGTGTAGTTTCGGCTTTTGAATCAAAGTGAAGATGAGGGAATAGGCTTAGAGATTTTGGCTTTTGCAGAGAATGAAGAAGAAGATGGAACTTTAGGAGTTTTCGGCTTTTACTCAGAGAAGAAGAGAAAAGAATGAGAGAAAAACCCCAAATGCCGAAATTGAAGAGATATTCCCCCTATTTATAGAAATTTCGGTACTTACCTAACCTTACAGATAAATCCTATCTTTTCTCCTTTATCTTAATCTAGTAGCTCATCTAAAAGAGACTTAATTATCTCTAACTCCTCCCTCTTTTATCAGCATATTATCCACATATTTTGAACATTAAAATCCCTAAATTTTAGCCTTTATCTACTTATTATCCTCATAAAATAAATTCCTAAACAATAGCCTTTATCTGCTTATTATCCACATATTTTAAACATTAAAGCCCCTAAATTTTAACCTTGTTGCCATCCACTCCACCTAATCTTAATGCCCAAAATTTAGCTAACTTAAATTAAAAGAATTGGGCTCCATGAAACTTAAATTTGGGCCCCTTACTCCCTTGTGTGGCGTCACCTCCTAAGATTGGGCCACAAGTCCACTTTGGTATTTTAAACGTAGATACTACCTTTTAAACCCCTATAATGCCCAAATAGAAAATTTTAATCAAGGCCTCTACCTAAGCCTGAGCCCAATTTGGACCCCTAACACTTAAATTAACACATTAAACATATCCTACCTATTAAACGCATAGGCCCAAAAATTCAGGATGTTACAGTTCTACCCCCTTAAAGAAATTTCGTCCTCTAAATTTCCAACTAACTATTAATCGTACTACCTAAGTCTCACTACCATGCTTTCGCTGTGCACTCCAATTCTAAACCCAAAATAAACACTTAGTATTCTATGGTAGAGTACGCACCGGTATTCACATCTAGAGCGTCCTCGTCCCCTTGTTTATCTGATTAAAAATTTTATGAATTATTGGTTTTCTTCCACTGATTGTCCACGAACAGTCTTATGATTAGTAGTTTTAAGAGTAGTTCTTTCGAATTCGCAATTCAGTCTCAAGTTCACCTTTCTTAGTTCTAAAAACTACATACATTCAACTGACAACATCCATACACCCACATTCAATACATAGGGGTATTTTCGTCATTTCACTATCCAGGGGTATTTCCGTAATTTATCCTTTAGGGGTATTTTCGTAATTTTCAAAATAGAGTTCCTTGTTGATTTCATGAAATAAGGGTATTTTGGTAATTTTTATAATCCAGGGGTATTTCGGTAATTCTATAATCCAGGGGTATTTCAGTAATTTTGTAATCTGGGGGTATTTCGGTTATTTTACAAATCAAGGGTATTTTGGTCATTTCACAAATCAGGGGTAATTTGGTAATTTTACAAATCAGGGATAATTTGGTCATTTTGCAAATCAAGAGTAATTTGGTAATTTTACAAATCAGGGGTATTTTGGTCATTTTGTAAAAATAATGTGGCTAGTCCCTTTCGGGTTTTAATTATAGATTTTGGCTTGTCAACAAATCCTCGTGGCTAACAGTCACTACGCACCAGATAGGATTCCAGCGAAGAGGAGGTGAGTCACTAGGTCTGTTTAAGTACCAGGCTCTTCCGGATCCAATCCTAGACATGCGCATGCCTGTTGCCAGACCCTAGTCTTGCGACTCGTTTATGGGTTTGTTTGGTGAAATTAAGTCTTATGAGATTTAAGGAGTTGTTTCAGCTAAGCCTAGAGTCCATCAAGTTCTAATCTAACTAATCTACATCCCATAAAGCCCATCAAGCCCACATATTCATATCACACAATGGTTTAGAATACTTACCTGGAGGACTTGGGCCGGAGACGCAGGTGCCATGCTGAGAAAACCATCCTGTATCACTTATAAATATACATGTTTCAAAAACCCATTTTTAGAAAACGTTTTGAGCCGAAAAACCCCAAAGCTGAGTTTTGAACCGGGCTCTGATACCAATTTGTAACACCCCAAACCCGGCCCAAATACCACGATCGGATCTGGTATGTCACTAAGAAAATTTTGGAAAACATGTCGTATTTTCAGAAAATATTTTTCTAAAGTTTATCCTTTTATTCGATAAAAATAAATAGTTGATAGTTTAAATAAAATATGCCTTTATGAATTAAAAACCCAAATTTAAATACATGCATTAGTTCAATAAGAATTTAAATAACTAAAAGTAATTAAAGCCCAAAATAAAACAAAATATAAACTAGTGGCCCATGGCCTTATTACAACGAGATTTAAAATCCATTAATTAAAAATATAAAATAATAACTTGAGTCTTTTTGTTGGATCCAGATGTTCTTTTGCATGGCCACCTTGCGCTCCTCTCCAGCCCGGTCCAATGCACTAAGTGCTACTTGAAATATTAATTAATTGGTTGAGTCGCGAGACTCAGTGTGCAACCCTCATGCACCATTAGATGTGGGCCTTATCCCCATAAAACAAAATAAACAATTTAATATACATAATAAAAATTAATATGCAAGCCCAACCCAAATCCTAGGTTTCCATCCGCTACACGCCCCCGTACCAGCCGTTCACACCATTGGGGATTTCTACAATCAACCCACACCGCTACACGCCAAGATGGCAGTTATGCTGCTCATCAACAGATTATGGCCGAAGCCCTTATAACAGATCACAGCATTAGCCGCTACAACATATAACAGATCACGGTATAAACTGCAACACATATAACGTATAACTTCCTCCTTTCATCAACCCAACCCATGCAATCATATACAAGCAAATTACTTATAACATTTAATCAGATTATTCACTGACCTGGCGATTTGCGTTACCCTTTTTGGGCTTCCCACATTAAGTCGAGATTTCGGCATTTATCATAACATATAAACTTATGA
This sequence comes from Gossypium australe, assembly GCA_005393395.2. Taxonomy (NCBI): domain Eukaryota; kingdom Viridiplantae; phylum Streptophyta; class Magnoliopsida; order Malvales; family Malvaceae; genus Gossypium; species Gossypium australe. The sequence continues at coordinate 95,581,025 of CM016620.1, forward strand.
ACATATATTAGTCACACAGATCTAAAGGGTGGGGAAGTATTCCACACCTGATTAATGTAGATACCCTTGCTAAACCGATCTACGCTTTGCTTCAAAAAGTTGGAAAGATGTGAAAATAGGCCTCTCCTATATTCGGCCGTAGTTAGTATCCTACCCGATTTTATATATATGAATAAACAAATCCTCTTACCTTGAAATCCCGAATGTAACACGATTCTATAACTTAGAGATCTATGAGTTTCGACTTCTAGGAAAAATCCCGGAAAGATGATCTATCGCGCTTTCGGCTTTTGAAAGAACTAAAAATTGAAAAGATGGCTAAGGGAGATTCGGCCAATGAATATTAAGGAGAAGAATAGGTGTAGTTTCGGCTTTTGAATCAAAGTGAAGATGAGGGAATAGGCTTAAAGATTTCGGCTTTTGCAGAGAATGAAGAAGAAGATGGAACTTTAGGAGTTTTCGGCTTTTACTCAGAGAAGAAGAGAAAAGAATGAGAGAAAAACCCCAAATGCCGAAATTGAAGAGATATTCCCCCTATTTATAGAAATTTTGGTACTTACCTAACCTTGCAGATAAATCCTATCTTTTCTCCTTTATCTTAATCTAGTAGCTCATCTAAAAGAGACTTAATTATCTCTAACTCCTCCCTCTTTTATCAGCATATTATCCACATATTTTGAACATTAAAATCCCTAAATTTTAGCCTTTATCTTCTTATTATCCTCATAAAATAAATTCCTAAATAATAGCCTTTATCTGCTTATTATGCACATATTTTAAACATTAAAACCCCTAAATTTTAACCTTGTTGCCATCCACTCCACCTAATCCTAATGCCCAAAATTTAGCTAACTTAAATTAAGAGAATTGGGCTCCATGAAACTTAAATTTGGGCCCCTTACTCCCTTGTGTGGCGTCACCTCCTAAGATTGGGCCACAAGCCCACTTTGGTATTTTAAACGTAGATACTACCTTTTAAACCCCTATAATGCCCAAATAGAAAATTTTAATCAAGGCCTCTACCTAAGCCTGAGCCCAATTTGGACCCCTAACACTTAAATTAACACATTAAACATATCCTACCTATGAAACGCATAGGCCCAAAAATTAAGGATGTTACAGTTTTACCCCCTTAAAGAAATTTCGTCCTCGAAATTTCCAACTAACTATTAATCGTACTACCTAAGTCTCACTACCATGCTTTCACTGCGCACTCCAATTCTAAACCCAAAATAAACACTTAGTATTCTATGGTAGAGTACGCACCGGTATTCACATCTAGAGCGTCCTCGTCCCCTTGTACTCATGCTATCGGTTCACGTTTATCTGATTAAAAATTTTATGAATTATTGGTTTTCTTCCACTGATTGTCCACGAACAGTCTTATGATTAGTAGTTTTAAGAGTAGTTCTTTCGAATTCGCAATTCAGTCTCAAGTTCACCTTTCTTAGTTCTAAGAACTACATACATTCAACTGACAACATCCATACATCCACATTCAATACATAGGGGTATTTTCGTCATTTCACTACCCAGGAGTATTTCCGTAATTTATCCTATAGGGGTATTTTCGTAATTTTCAAAATAGAGTTCCTTGTTGATTTCATGAAATAAGGGTATTTTGGTAATTTTCCAATCCAGGGGTATTTCGGTAATTCTATAATCCGGGGGTATTTCAGTAATTTTATAATCCAGGGGTATTTCGGTTATTTTACAAATCAAGGGTATTTTGGTCATTTCACAAATTAGGGGTAATTTGGTAATTTTACAAATCAGGGATAATTTGGTCATTTTGCAAATCAAGGGTAATTTGGTAATTTTACAAATCAGGGGTATTTTGGTCATTTTGTAAAAATAATGTGGCTGGTCCCTTTCGGGTTTTAATTATAGATTTTGGCCCGTCAACAAATCCTCGTGGCTAGGGTGAACAGTCACTACGCACCAGGTAGGATTCCAGCAAAGAGGAGGTGAGCCACTAGGACTGCTTAAGTACCAGGCTCTTCCGGATCCAATCCTAGACATGCGCATGCCTGTTGCCAGACCCTAGTCTTGCGACTCGTTTATGGGTTTGTTTAGTGAAATTAAGTCTTATGAGATTTAAGGAGTTGTTTCAGCCAAGCCTAGAGTCCATCAAGTTCTAATCTAACTAATCTACATCCCATAACGCCCATCAAGCCCACATATTTATATCACACAATGGTTTAGAATACTTACCTGGCGGACTTGGGCCAGAGACGCAGGTGCCATGCTGAGAAAACCATCCTGTATCACTTATAAATATACATGTTTCAAAAACCCATTTTTAGAAAACGTTTTGAGCCGAAAAACCCCAAAGCCGAGTTTTGAATCGGGCTCTGATACCAATTTGTAACACCCCAAACCCGGCCCAAATACCACGACCGGATCTGGTATGTCACTAAGAAAATTTTGGAAAACATGTCGTATTTTCAGAAAATATTTTTCTAAAGTTTATCCTTTTATTCGAAAAAAATAAATAGTTGATAGTTTAAATAAAATATGCCTTTATGAATTAAAAACCCAAATTTAAATACATGCATTAGTTCAATAAGAATTTAAATAACTAAAAGTAATTAAAGCCCAAAATAAAACAAAATATAAACTAGTGGCCCATGGCCTTATTACAATGAGATTTAAAATCCATTAATTAAAAATATAAAATAATAACTTGAGTCTTTTTGTTGGATCCAGATGTTCTTTTGCATGGCCACCTTGCGCTCCTCTCCAGCCCGATCCAATGCACTAAGTGCTACCTGAAATATTAATTAATTGGTTGAGTCGCGAGACTCAGTGTGCAACCCTCATGCACCATTAGATGTAGGCCTTAGCCCCATAAAACAAAATAAACAGTTTAATATACATAATAAAAATTAATATGCAAGCCCAACCCAAATCCTAGGTTTCCATCCGCTACACGCCCCCGTACCAGCAGTTCACACCATTGGGGATTTCTACAATCAACCCACACCGCTACACGCCAAGATGGCAGTTATGCTGCTCATCAACAGATTATGGCCGAAGCCCTTATAACAGATCACGACATTAGCCGCTACAACATATAACAGATCACGGTATAAACCACAACACATATAACGTATAACTTCCTCCTTTCATCAACCCAACCTATGCAATCATATACAAGCAAATTACTTATAACATTTAATTAGATTATTCACTGACCTGGCGATTTGCGTTACCCTTTTTGGGCTTCCCACATTAAGTTGAGATTTCGACATTTATCATAACATATAAACTTATGAACATATATTAGTCACACAGATCTAAAGGGTGGGGAAGTATTACACACCTGATTAATGTAGATACCCTTGCTAAATCGATCTACGCTTTGCTTCAAAAAGTCGGAAAGATGTGAAAATAGGCCTCTCCTATATTCGGCCATAGTTAGTATTCTACCCGATTTTATATATATGAATAAACAAATCCCCTTACCTTGAAATCCCGAATGTAACACGATTCTATAACTTAGAGATCTATGAGTTTCGGCTTCTAGGAAAAATCCCGGAAAGATGATCTATCGCGCTTTCGGCTTTTGAAAGAACTAAAAATGAAAAGATGGCTAAGGGAGATTCGGCCAATGAATATTAAGGAGAAGAATAGGTGTAGTTTCGGCTTTTGAGTCAAAGTGAAGATGAGGGAATAGGCGTAGAGATTTTGGCTTTTGCAGAGAATGAAGAAGAAGATGGAACTTTAGGAGTTTTCGGCTTTTACTCAGAGAAGAAGAGAAAAGAATGAAAGAAAAACCCCAAATGCCGAAATTGAAGAGATATTCCCCCTATTTATAGAAATTTCGGTACTTACCTAACCTTGCAGATAAATCCTATCTTTTCTCCTTTATCTTAATCTAGTAGCTCATCTAAAAGAGACTTAATTATCTCTAACTCCTCCCTCTTTTATCAGCATATTATCCACATATTTTGAACATTAAAATCCCTAAATTTTAGCCTTTATCTGCTTATTACCCTCATAAAATAAATTCCTAAATAATAGCCTTTATCTACTTATTATCACATATTTTAAACATTAAAACCCCTAAATTTTAGCCTTGTTGCCATCCATTCCACCTAATCCTATTGCCCAAAATTTAGCTAACTTAAATTAAAAGAATTGGGCTCCATGAAACTTAAATTTGGGCCCCTTACTCCCTTGTGTGGCGTCACCTCCTAAGATTGGGCCACAAGCCCACTTTGGTATTTTAAACGTAGATACTACCTTTTAAACCCCTATAATGCCCAAATAGAAAATTTTAATCAAGGCCTCTACCTAAGCCTGAGCCCAATTTGGACCCCTAACACTTAAATTAACACATTAAACATATCCTACCTATTAAACGCATAGGCCCAAAAATTCAGGATATTACAGTTCTACCCCATTAAAGAAATTTCGTTCTCGAAATTTCCAACTAACTATTAATCGTACTACCTAAGTTTCACTACCATGCTTTCGCTGCGCACTCCAATTCTAAACCCAAAATAAACACTTAGTATTCTATGGTAGAGTTAGCACCGGTATTCACATCTAGAGCGTCCTCGTCCCCTTGTACTCATGCTATCGGTTCACGTTTATCTGATTAAAAATTTTATGAATTATTGGTTTTCTTCCACTGATTATCCATGAACAGTCTTATGATTAGTAGTTTTAAGAGTAGTTCTTTCGAATTCGCAATTCAGTCTCAAGTTCACCTTTCTTAGTTCTAAGAACTACATACATTCAACTGACAACATCCATACACCCACATTCAATACATAGGGGTATTTTCGTCATTTCACTACCCAGGGGTATTTCCGTAATTTATCCTATAGGGGTATTTTCGTAATTTTCAAAATAGAGTTCCTTGTTGATTTCATGAAATAAGGGTATTTTGGTAATTTTTGCAATGTAGGGGTATTTCGGTAATTCTATAATCTGGGGGTATTTTGGTAATTTTATAATCCAGGGGTATTTCGGTAATTTTACAAATCAAGGGTATTTTGGTCACTTCACAAATCAGGGGTAATTTGGTAATTTTACAAATCAGGGATAATTTGGTCATTTTGCAAATCAAGGGTAATTTGGTAATTTTACAAATCAGGGGTATTTTGGTCATTTTGTAAAAATAATGTGGCTGGTCCCTTTCGGGTTTTAATTATAGATTTTGGCCCGTCAACAAATCCTCGTGGCTAGGGTGAACAGTCACTACGCACCAGGTAGGATTCCAGTGAAGAGGAGGTGAGTCACTAGGACTGCTTAAGTACCAGGCTCTTCCAGATCCAATCCTAGACATGCGCATGCCTGTTGCCAGACCCTAGTCTTGCGACTCATTTATGGGTTTGTTTAGTGAAATTAAGTTTTATGAGATTTAAGGAGTTGTTTCAGCTAAGCCTAGAGTCCATCAATTTCTAATCTAACTAATCTACGTCATAAAGCCCATAAAGCCCACATATTTATATCACACAATGGTTCAGAATACTTACCTGGCGGACTTGGGCCGGAGACGCAGGTGCCATGCTGAGAAAACCATCCTGTATCACTTATAAATATACATGTTTCAAAACCCCATTTTTAGAAAACGTTTTAAGCCCAAAAACCCCAAAGCCGAGTTTTTAACCGGGCTCTGATACCAATTTGTAACACCCCAAACCCGGCCCAAATACCACGACCGGATCTAGTATGTCACTAAGAAAATTTTGGAAAACATGTCGTATTTTCAGAAAATGTTTTTCTAAAGTTTATCCTTTTATTCGAAAAAAATAAATAGTTGATAGTTTAAATAAAATATGCCTTTATGAATTAAAAACCCAAATTTAAATACATGCATTAGTTCAATAAGAATTTAAATAACTAAAAGTAATTAAAGCCCAAAATAAAACAAAATATAAACTAGTGGCCCATGGCCTTATTACAACGAGATTTAAAATCCATTAATTAAAAATATAAAATAATAACTTGAGTCTTTTTGTTGGATCCAGATGTTCTTTTGCATGGCCACCTTGCGCTCCTCTCCAGCCCGGTCCAATGCACTAAGTGCTACTTGAAATATTAATTAATTGGTTGAGTCGCGAGACTCAGTGTGCAACCCTCATGCACCATTAGATGTGGGCCTTATCCCCATAAAACAAAATAAACAATTTAATATACATAATAAAAATTAATATGCAAGCCCAACCCAAATCCTAGGTTTCCATCCGCTACACGCCCCCGTACCAGCCGTTCACACCATTGGGGATTTCTACAATCAACCCACACCGCTACACGCCAAGTGGCAGTTATGCTGCTCATCAACAGATTATGGCCGAAGCCCTTATAACAGATCACAGCATTAGCCGCTACAACATATAACAGATCACGGTATAAACTGCAACACATATAACGTATAACTTCCTCCTTTCATCAACCCAACCCATGCAATCATATACAAGCAAATTACTTATAACATTTAATCAGATTATTCACTGACCTGGCGATTTGCGTTACCCTTTTTGGGCTTCCCACATTAAGTCGAGATTTTGGCATTTATCATAACATATAAAATTATGAACATATATTAGTCACACAGATCTAAAGGGTGGGGAAGTATTACACACCTGATTAATGTAGATACCCTTGCTAAACCGATCTACGCTTTGCTTCAAAAAGTCGAAAAGATGTGAAAATAGGCCTCTCCTATATTCGGCCATAGTTAGTATTCTACCCGATTTTATATATATGAATAAACAAATCCCCTTACCTTGAAATCCTAAATGTAACACGATTCTATAACTTAGAGATCTATGAGTTTCGACTTCTAGGAAAAATCCCGGAAAGATGATCTATCGCGCTTTCGGCTTTTGAAAGAACTAAAAATTGAAAAGATGGCTAAGGGAGATTCGGCCAATGAATATTAAGGAGAAGAATAGGTGTAGTTTCGGCTTTTGAATCAAAGTGAAGATGAGGGAATAGGCTTAGAGATTTCGGCTTTTGCAGAGAATGAAGAAGAAGATGGAACTTTAGGAGTTTTCGGCTTTTACTCAGGGAAGAAGAGAAAAGAATGAGAGAAAAACCCCAAATGCCGAAATTGCAGAGATATTCCCCCTATTTATAGAAATTTTGGTACTTACCTAACCTTGCAGATAAATCCTATCTTTTCTCCTTTATCTTAATCTACTAGCTCATCTAAAAGAGACTTAATTATCTCTAACTCCTCCCTCCTTTATCAGCATATTATCCACATATTTTGAACATTAAAATCACTAAATTTTAGCCTTTATCTGCTTATTATCCTCATAAAATAAATTCCTAAATAATAGCCTTTATCTGCTTATTATCCACATATTTTAAACATTAAAACCCCTAAATTTTAGCCTTGTTGCCATCCACTCCACCTAATCCTAATGCCCAAAATTTAGCTAACTTAAATTAAAACAATTGGGCTCCATGGAACTTAAATTTGGGCCCCTTACTCCCTTGTGTGGTGTCACCTCTTAAGATTGGGCCACAAGCTCACTTTGGTATTTTAAATGTAGATACTACCTTTTAAACCCCTATAATGCCCAAATAGAAAATTTTAATCAAGGCCTCTACCTAAGCCTGAGCCCAATTTGGACCCCTAACACTTAAATTAACACTTTAAACATATCCTACCTATTAAATGCATAGGAAGATGACTGTGGTTAGTCCCCTAGGACAATATAGGGTAGTGGACAAGCTATTTAAGGATGTACCTTTAGAGACTCAAGGGGTAGTGTTTCCGGCAGACTTAATGGAATTGCCATTTGGAGAGTTTGATCTTATCCTAGAATGGATTGGTTGTCAAAGCATCGTGCTAAGTTGGATTGTGGGACTAAGCGCATGGTGTTAAGTACCCCAGAAGGCGGGGAGGTGGTTGTGTTAGGAGAAAGAAGGAACTATTTGTCCAACGTAGTGTCGGCCTTGAAAGTTGTTAAGATGATTCAGAGGGGATGTAACGCCTTTTTAGCTTTTACTAGTGCTTTGGATGCTAAAGAGGTGACTGTCGATGAGGTTCGAACAGTCAAGGATTTCGCAGACGTCTTTCCAGAGGAGTTGCCAGGATTACCCCCGGATTGTGAGGTGGAGTTTGGAATAGAACTACTCCCAGGTATGGCTCCGGTATCTATTGCCCCTTATCGAATGGCGCCGAAGGAGCTGGTGGAGCTCAAAGCTCAGATTCAGGAGCTATTGGATCGAGGATTCATTCGACCGAGTGTGTCTCCATGGGGAGCACCGGTTCTATTCGTGAAAAAGAAGGACGGATCCATGCGTATGTGCGTGGACTATCGTTAATTGAATAAGTTGACGATTAAGAATGAGTACCCATTACCGAGAATCAACGATTTGTTCGACCAGCTCAAAGGAGCTTCGGTCTTTTCTAAGATTGATTTAAGGTCAGGATATCATCAATTAAGGGTTAAAGAAAGGGATATTCATAAGACGACGTTTCAGACTCGGTACGGTCATTATGAGTTTTTGGTAATGCCGTTCGGTTTGACGAACGCGCCAGCAGCATTTATGGATATGATGAATCGGGTGTTTCAGCCATACCTTGATCGGTTCGTCGTAGTGTTTATCGATGATATATTAGTTTATTCCAAGTCTGAGGAAGAGCATGATGCACATCTCCGAGTGGTGTTGCAAATTCTGAAGGAAAAGCAGCTGTACGCAAAGTTCAGTAAGTGTGAGTTCTGGCTGAAGAAGGTGACTTTTCTGGGGCATGTAGTTTCCGTCGAGGGGATTAGGGTAGACCCTCGGAAAATCAAAGCTGTGTTAAATTGGAAATCACCGAAGTCTGTGGCGGAAATTCGAAGTTTTTTAGGATTAGCGGGATATTATCGAAGGTTCATTGAGGGGTTCTCTTCAATCGCGGCACCATTAACTAAGTTGTTGAGGAAGGAAGTATCTTTTGTGTGGACTGACAAACAACAGGAGAGCTTTCAGAGGCTGAAGAGAATTCTGACGGAAGCACAGGTGTTAATTCAGCCAGAAGCGGGAAAAGAATTTACCGTCTATTGTGATGCGTCACACACAGGGTTAGGGTGTGTGCTGATGCAATATGGGAAAGTTGTGGCACACGCATCTCAACAGTTGAGACCGCATGAGTTGAACTACCCTACGCATGATTTGGAATTGGCGGCGGTAGTGTTTGCTCTGAAGATTTGGAGGCACTACCTTACGGGGAAAAGTCAGTAATTTACACCGACCATAAAAGTTTGAAGTATCTCCTTACTCAGAAGGAGTTAAAGTTACGACAACGTAGGTGGATCGAGCTCTTGAAGGACTATGATTGCCCGGCAAGGCCAATGTGGTGGCGGATGCGTTGAGTAGGAAGGTGATAACAGACCTAAGGGCGATGTTCGCTCATCTTAGTTTGTATGAAGATGGTAGTTTGGTGGCTGAGCTACAAGTAAGACCTATGTGGACAAGTCTAATCAAGGAGAAGCAACTTTTGGATGATGTTTTAAGTACTCGAATCCGACAATTGCAGGAAGGTGAAGTAGGGGACTACAGTTTGAATAATGATGGAGTTTTGTGTTTCCGTGGGAAGGTTTGTATGCCAAAAGATGAGGAGCTAAGGTAGATGATTCTTCGGGAATCGCATAGTAGCCCCTATGCTATGCATCCTGGAGGAGTTAAGATGTATCGGGATTTACGAGACCAGTTCTGGTTGTCGGGTTTGAAACTAGAAGTTACGGAATATGTGGGGAAGTGTTTGACGTGTCAGCAAGTCAAAGCTGAGCACCAGTTGCCTTCGGGATTGTTGCAGCCGGTAAAGATTCCCCAATGGAAATGGGAGAGAATCACAATGGATTTCGTTAGTGGGTTACCCCTTACGCCCACTAAGAAAGATTCAATTTGGGTAATTGTGGATCGACTGACGGAGTCTGCTCACTTCACACCGATTCGATTGGACTTTTCTCTACAAAAGTTGGCTAAGTTGTACGTGGCTGAGGTTGTAAGATTACATGGTGTACCGGTGTCGGTCATATCGGATCGGGACCCTAGGTTCACGTCACGATTTTGGAAGGCTCTTCATCAGGCAATGGGGACAAGGTTAGACTTCAGTACCGCTTTTCACCCACAGACTGATGGTCAGTCTGAGAGGGTAATTCAGATCTTAGAGGATATGCTAAGGGGTTGCATCATCGATTTTAGGGGTAGTTGGGAGGAGTATTTACCCTTGGCTGAATTCGCGTACAATAATAGCTATCAAGCTAGTATTCAAATGGCGTCGTATGAAGCATTATATGAAAGGAGATGTCGTACTCCAACTTGTTGGACGGAGTTGAGTGAACGTCAGGTATTGGGTCTGGAACTAGTTTCAAAAACGGAGGGAAAAGTTAAGTTAATACGGACTCAATTGAAGGAAGCGTCTGATCGGCAGAAATCTTATGCGGATCTAAAGCGGAAGGTGGTGGAATTCACAGTAGGAGACCAAGTCTTCTTGAAGGTATCTCTGTGGAAGAGAGTAATGAGGTTTGGACGGAAGGGTAAGCTAAGTCCCCGGTTTATTGGGCCTTATAGGGTGTTAGAACGTGTGGGGCTAGTGGCTTATCGTTTGGAGTTGCCTTCAGAGTTGGAGCAGATACATGACGTGTTCCATGTCTCGATGCTAAGACGTTATCAATCTGATCCATCGCACATAGTGCCAGTGGAAGAAATTGAAGTAGGGCCAGATTTATCTTTTGAGGAGGAACCAGTACGAGTTTTGGATCGAGATATAAAAGTGTTGAGAAGGAAGTCCGTTCCTTTGGTCAAAGTTCTATGGCGAAATCACGACGCAGAAGAGGAGACGTAGGAGCCAGAGGATGTTATGCGACAACAGTATCCCCATCTCTTTTGATCAGGTAAATTTCGAGGACAAAATTTATTTTAAGAGGGGTAGAACTGTAATATCCTAAATATAGGCCTGTGCATTTATATGTGGTGTTCGTTCATATGTTAAAATTTGGAAATTTAGGTTTAGAGCTGAGGCTTAAATTAAATATTCTGTTTAAGCTTACTTGGGTTAAAATAAAGTTCTAAGTAGTTTAATGAGCATTTTGGGCTTCAGGCCCAGAAGGAAATGATGCCATAAAGAGGAAGAGGAGTTGGCGTCAAAAGGCAAGGGGAAGAGGCCCAATTTGTGGCCACCTGAAGCCCAAGTTTTGGGTCTAAAATTTGGCACCTAGGAGCCTTAGAGGTGGGCGGCACACTTGCTACAATTTAGGGATTTTTAATTCTTTTATTTTCTTGATAAATAGGAAGATAATAAAGAGAAAGATGATGGCTATTTTTAAGGAGATAAGGGATTAAGATAACAAGAAAGATAAAAGCTATTAGATGACAGCAGAGTTGGCCAAAAATCAAACTCTGGGAGGGGGAGTGTATTGCCGAAATCTATATAAGCCAAGTGATCATCCTTTCATTCAATTTTTCTTTCTTCTTCCTCACCTAGCCGAAATTCTGCTAACAAGATCTCTTCATCTTTTTCTTCACTCTGCCGAAATCTTCACTTGTTTCTTCCTCTGAAATTGTTCTTTCTTTTCTTCCTCTATTAGGCTGAATTCCCTGACAACTCTTTTCTCAATATTTTCAAACACTTAAGCCGAATTCTCCTTGCCCATATTTCTTCCTTCCATAGCCGAACCTTCAAGGATTCATCCCCTTTTTCCCGAAGTTACACAAAAGCCGAAAACACGAAATCTAGTCTTCTGTAGATGTGCCAAAATCATTCTGAGGAACTTACCTGTGTCGAAATTTTGAAGAAAACAATAGGTATGTGTCGATCTTAAGTTCCAATATTTTCTCCAGCTTTTCAAGGTTTCTAGCCGAATGGCTATGTAGTGACTAATTAAAGGTTTTCTTATTTTCGGCATCTCGGATCTGAAGGGAAGTTCAACGCCTAGATCTTTAAGTCAAGAGATCAGTAATACTCAAGTCGTGTTATTTCAAGGTAAGGGATCTATTAGTAGTTAACGTGTAAATTGAGATTTTATTAACCTTGGCTGAATATTGAAGGGCTAAATCTTCGTATGATTTTCCGGTTTTTGAGCAAGGCTTTACACTGAGGGTAGTAGATTTGGATATCAACTAAGGATAGTAGATTTCGAGATATCAGGTGTGTAATACTTCCCCACCATCTAGAACTGATTATTAATATATGTTCATAAGTTTATATGTTATGATAAAAGCTGAAATCTCGACTTAATGTTGGAAACTCAAAAAGGGTAACGCAAATCACCAGGTTAGTGAATAATCTGATTAAATGTTATAAGTAATTTGTTTGTATATGATTGCATGGGTTGGGTTGATGAAAGGAGGAAGTTATACGTTATATGTGTAGCGGTTTATACCGTAATCTGTTATATGTTGTAGCGGCTAATGTCGTGATCTGTCATAAGGGCTTCGACCATAATATGTTGATGAGCAGTATGACTGCCATCTTGGCGTGTAGCGGTGTGGGTCGATTGTAGAAATCCCCAATGGTGTGAACGGTTGGTACGGGGGCGTGTAGCAGATGAAAACCTAGGCAAACGGGTTGGGCCTTGCATTTTATTTGTTATTTAAATGAATGAAATTATTAATATGTTTTATGGGCCTAAGGCCCAAAATCTAGTGGTGCATGAGGGTTGCACACTGAGTCTCGCGACTCACCCTTTTAATTAACATTTCAGGTGATACCTAGTGCTTTGGACCGGGCTGGAGAGGAACGCAAGGTGGCCATGCAGAAGAATATGTAGATTTGGCAACAAGACTCCAGACAATTATTTTAATTAACGGATTTTAAACTTCGATGTAATAAGGCCATGGGCCACTAGTTTATATTTTGTTTTATTTTGGGCTTTAATTACTTTTAGTTATTTAAATTCTTATTGAACTAATGCATGTATTTAAATTTGGGCTTTTAATTCATAAAGGCATATTTTTATTTAATCTATCAACTATTTATTTATTTTTGAATAAAAGGATAAACTTTAGAAAAATATTTTCTGAAAATTTGACATGTTTTCCAAAATTTTCTTTGTGACATACCAGATTCGGTTGTAGTGTTTGAGCCGGGTTTGGGGTGTTACAAGAACATGTAAACTATTATTCCTAATTTATCTCATAAATTCCAACTCAATGGTCCCATTCACAAATTTCATCTCAATGGTCTCATCTTTTACCTACATAAAAAATAAATAATTTATATTAAAATAATCAAAATAACATGCCAAATAAATTACATAAAAAATAAATCCAATCAACCTAAAACACACATAACAAATAAATTACATAAAAAAATAAAATATTTTTTATACATAACATAAATAGGCTTTTTTACTTAATTAACATTAAAAATAACTTACGAATGAATGAAAATATAAAATAAATACAAACATACCTTAATAGCTCTTTTTAATCAAATAATATCTTGCAAAAATAAAATTAAATTCGAATTAAATCAATAATAACAACAAAAACAAATTAACATTTATTTATAACAATAAAAATTACTAAATAAGAAAATTACCTTTTATGATTTTTTTAAACATCAAATATTTCTAAACCCTAAACAACAATCTCTCTTTTCCTTTTCTATTTATTTTTTTTCCTTCTCTTTCTCCTTCTCCCTCTCTATTCTGCTTCTCTTTTTTTCTTTCTTTTTCCCCTTCCCCTTCCCGCTCTATTCTTCTTTTTCTTCTCTTCTTCAAATTTCGGCTCTCTTTCGGCCAAAAATGAGACATTGGGGACCTTATAATGGTCCCCAAAACACAAGTAACGGGCATGGCATAGACCCGTCCCATCGTTGACAAGTCACAGGTGTGCGCCTGTGGAATTGGCATGACCAGTGGTGTGCCACATCTGGAGTGGGCATGACCAACCGGTGCCGCCTGTGAACTAGGCATGACTAGTGCTGTGTCGCCTTCCTCTGAGCCTTCACCAGTTGTCCTATCCCATCTATGACAGCGAGTCAGTGGGTTTGGATGGGTCGGTTTTGGTCGTATACAGGTCGTATTTGACCCGTATTCCTTTATGTGCTACCTATTTGGATGCTATTTCCAGTTTATTATTATTATTTTTTCAGTCAAAGGTGTCAGTATTTTAGGGCGATGCCGCCTATAGACAACCCTCCACTTGCTTGGATGTACCATTTTGGTACACAATCTATTTAACATACCATCTAAGTATTTTTTTTATAATATATAGGTAAAAAAACCCACCAATCTTTTAATTGGAAGTTGGAGAAAAAACCCGTGCTAATTTAGGTTAAATTAGAATTATATTTCTAGAAGACTTTGGTATTGTTGATAAAGGGTGAGCCCTAGGTTTTGTGTACTTAGGGTTAGTTTAGTAATACTTTTGAATAATGTTTCTAAAAAGTGTCGTGAAAAAGTGTTTTTTAGAAGTACTTTTAAAATTTTTGGTTTAAGATTTAAGTGTTTAGCATTGTTGTCAAAAAGTGCTTTTGAGAAATAAAATGTCTATTTTAGATATGGTATTATCAAGTAACAAATATGCATTTAAATAATGTTCAAATTAATTAATATTATTATTATATTTTAGTAAGAATATAGAAAATAATTTATTATAACTTCTTGTTAATATTTTAATATATGAAATATAAATTTTAAATATTTTTAAGCAATAAATATTAATTATTTATAAAATTTAATTAGTATATAAAATATATTTTAAATATTTAAATATAAACATTAAATATTTGTAATTAGATATTAACACATTTGTAATTAAACACCAAAAACAAAAAAAAAGGAAAGTATTATGTTGTTGGAAGGGTGAAAAAGTAATTAAGTACCAAATTTAGGAAAGAAAAGCTAAAAATTCTAGTTTCTCATTTTCAAAAACAAAAAATTTCAGCCAAAAATAACTTATTTAATACAATTTTTTCTCTAAAAATATTTTTTTAAACACTACTAAATAAACCTTTAAATTTAAATTCCACATTTCATAATTATCATATGAGATCTTATTATGTGCTATTGTGATATATAAATTTTATTTCAGTGGGTCAATTTTACTCTCACAATGTATATTTATTGTACTTGATTACACTATAAGGCCACCAACACACGGGTTTCATTTTTTATTTAATTATTTTCATTTTTAATATTTCATTTATTCTCTTTGCACTTTTTATAAGTTTATGTTATCACATGTTTTTGTATAATTAAATTATGACACACTTAATTAAATTATGACACACTTATAATGCAAGTGACAAAAAAATCATGTAAAAATTACATTCATTAAAAGTTCATATAAAAATAAAATAAAATATTGTTAAAAATTATGATGTCCTATGTTCAAATTTCATCATACGTGAGATATTGTTGATTTTATAGAAAAAATATTGAAAAGACAAAAATATACTCATAATAATATAACTTTGTAAAAAATATTTTTTTAATCATTTCTCAATTAAGTTGATGCCAAAGTAACTCATGACACCATTCAAGTCAAAGTAACTCACAATGTGGATGAATCACATATTTATTTACAAATACATTTATAAAAATTTAATATAAACAACAAATAAGGAATTGATTGAAATGACAAAGTAAACATGTTTAAAACTATAGTGTTTTTGGTTCAAATTTTATGTGTGACATTTTAGTCATTACCAAACTAAATTGGTGCCTGGTTGATTCATAACATTAACTCAACATCAATAATAAAAGAAATTGTAAATATTAGTTTTGTTATATAAATTTAGGTTATGTGTTGTTTCCCAACTAAGTTGGTATGTGGTTAACTCGTAATACCATCTCAATCATGGGTTTTACTATAATAGAAATTATAATTAAGCATCTATTTGAATTGGTTTTATGAGTCAATTAGAACCAACTTAATTAAAAAATTATCAAATCACTAAACTTTTAAAAATAAAAAATATAAATTAGAAGGGTTATATAGGTAATACTAATTGATAAAGTAATACAAAATGTTAATAAATCTAGTAATTAGATTTTGTTTGTGTTGTCAATGTTAAAATCTTAGAACCTTGAGCACCCATATAAGATTAGATTGGAGTCATGTAACACCCCAAATTTTTATAATTCTGTTTCTATAAGTTTTGACACAACTGTGTACCTGTTTCAATGGTTAAATGTTTTGGGTGTGTGTGTGAGGTCCCAAGTTCAAGCCTTAATTTTGGCAAATTTTGATTATTTTTGGAATTAAGCCCTATCTCTATTCAATGGGTTTATATTTAGTTGTTTGTAAAACCATATTAGAATAAGCCTGTTGGTCTAGTGGTTAGGTGGAATGTAAATTTGCTAGAGGTCCAGTGTTTGAATCTCTACTATAGTAAGGGTGTTATATTTTTGGCTCATTGACTGAAAGAGTTTCGGTTGAACAGAATCTCTGAGGCAATTATCTGTAGTGGGAAGTGGAAAGAATTTAGGGATTTTCACATCCTATATTTTGTTTTTTAAAAATATTTTATTTTTCTTTTTCTGAAAATTCTCTAAGTTTTGACGTTCTTTTCTCTCTTGCTTTCTGTCATTTTTCTTTCCTTTTTCAATCTCTTCTTGACACCAATTTTGCTTCTTCTTTCTACCTTCTATCAAGTTTTTGATTCGTGCCTCCTTATTCTAGCGTTTGGTGTGTGTTCGGTAAGTATAGTAAGCACGGTTTGAGTTGGCTAATGAACTATTGATTAATGGAGTTTCTTTTTGTGTTAGGGGGAAATCAAGGGACTGGAGGAGTTCAATTGACGCCCTAATCTTTAGTAAATCTCATTGTTTGTTCTAAGATAAGTGACGAATGGTTTAATCGAACCGTTTTCAATGTTATGGTTTCGGATTAATTGTGAATTAAGACTGATTGTGGGGTTTGGTTGTCGATTATAGGTGCTGGTGATATCGGGAGTGCTTTTACGTCAAAAAAGAGACCAGGTGTGTACCCAATTAGCTAATAAACGAAATTGATTTAACTTGGTAAATGTGATTTCAAATTTTATTCCATGTAACATCGCTAAATTTGGCCATAACGTCTAGGCCGGGTTTGGGGTGTTACATTTAGTGGTATCAGAGCTAGGTTGCAAAACTCGACTGTGAATTTTGGGTTTTAAAAATTGTTTTTTAAAGAATTAATCTCGAAATTATTTGAAATGATTTGACTTAGTATGTAGTACCCCGAGTCTCCGGCGTCGATCCTGTAAGTATTCTGAAACTGTGATAGTTTAAACTGAAAATACTGTAGATAGAATATTCTGAAACTACTGTAGGTAGTATACTGTGAAAGCACTCTAGGAAATGTATACTGAAACTGTAGTAAAACTGGGATTGTAGCAAAAACTGATAGAGACTGCGATTTGCGAAAATTAATCTAAATTACTGAAACTGTTTAATAAAACATCTGCTAATAAATATCGAAACTGTAACTGATTCATAAAACTATTAATGTTGATAAAATCTTGAATTTATGACGAGCGCAAGAGGTAGTCGTGGACGTGGTACTAGAGGCCGAGGTAGGGGCTATAAAGGGGTTCGAGCTGAGCCCTCTTCACTGGGCAGTATGCCAAATCTGGACACGGGTGAGACACCAGTGTCACCTGCTGCTGAGACTGGGTCTCAAGATCGCATGGCTAGGGACGATGCACAGTCCCAGGCTATGCTAAGGATACTAAAGAAGGTTATTGGACCCAATACTGGATTTGGGGCCGAGGGTCGATCACGGAACTACTCCAGTCCAATGGAGCTGAACTTTTTAGAGATGTCACTCGAGTCGCCCTTAATGTGGCTGAGTACTGGATAGAGGTTACGGAGTGAATTATGGAGCACTTATATTGCACCCCTGAGAAGAAATTAAAGGGTGCAGTCTCTTTGTTACGAGACGAGGCTTATTAATGTTGGTTAACCGTTAGGGAGGGAACTCAGCCCGAACGTCTGACTTGGGAGTTCTTTAAGACCACATTCCAGTGAAAATATGTGGGAGCCAGTTATGTGCATGCTCGTAGGAGGGAGTTTCTGAATCTTACTCAAGGGGATCGATTAGTGGCTGCGTATGAGGCCGAGTTCCTAAGGCTGAGCCGCTATGCGCGAGGTATGGTGGCATCAGAGTGTGAGAGGTGTGTCCGCTTTGAGGATGGCCTGAGAGATAATTTGAGAGTTCTGATAGCTCCCAGAGGGAGTGAGATTATTCTTTTTTGGTTGAGAAAGCGAAGATCGTCGAAGATGTTAAGCGCACTGAGAGCCAAAACAGATATACATAGAGGGGTAAGAACAAGAGGGATTCAGAGCCTTCTAGTTCTGTATAGAGGCCTAAAAAAAGGCCAGATCTGATGGGCTAGTTAGAGTTGGGCCTCCTGTTACTGCTATTAGACTGTAGCCATGTGTCGATTGTGGTAGACGCCATCAGGGTGAGTGTTGGAGGAGGACTGGGACGTGTCTGAGGTGTGAATCATTGGATCATCGCATTAAGGAGTGTCTGTTGAGGGCCGATCAGATACAAGCTCAGGGTACTGGTACTGCGTAGCCACAAAGAGTAGTACAGCAACCACCGATGCGCCATGGTCAGGCTAGGGATGATAACAGTTTGAGTCGTGAACAGAGAGCACCAGGCAAATGTGCTGGATAGACTAAGGCGAGGCAGCCTGCTCTTGTCTATGCTGTTCATTGCCGTGAGGATAGAGATGCTCCTAACGTTATCACTGGTACGTTCCTTATTTTTGATGTACCATATCTTGCTCTAATAGACATAGGATCTACTTATTCCTACATAGCCTATTCTGTTTTTGAAAATCTGGGGTTATCGGTTGAGAGCACTACGAGTAAGGTCACTGTACTGAGTCCGTTGGGACAATTTATTCCGGGTAGCAAACTGTATAGGGATGTTCTGCTAGAGGTTCAAGGATCAAAATTTCTGGCTAATCTTATAGAGCTTCTATTTAGGGAGTTCGACCTGATTCTCGATATGGACTGGTTGGTCGAGCGCCATGTCAGTCTCGACTGTGTGACTAAGAGGGTCGTTTTGAGAACTGGGGAGGATAATGAGGTAGTAATGATAGGGGAACGTAGAAATTATTTGACGAATGTGATCTCTACACTGGTGGACGAGAAACTGGTTCGTAAGGGATGTGAGACGTTCTTGGCCTATATTAGTGTAAAAGCCCATTTTTGCCCAGGCCCATTTTTAACCAAAAACAAAATAAACAATAAAACCAAAACAGAATTTAAAAGCCAACCCAAATAATAAAATCCAATAAAGTCCAATGTCCATTTACAATTTTTCTAGCAAAGGCCAATTGACCCAAACAAAATATAAACCCGAATTCAATTAAAAAAATACGACCCGTATACAAAACCTAATTCTTAAATCTGAAGCCCAAATGCCAAACAAGGCCCAAACAGGGTAGGCCCGAACTACCTAATCTTCTCAGCACTTTTCAAAAACCCTAGTGGTTTCTGGAACCCCGCCTCAGCAACGGCCTCCTCCACAGCACTTGCACCTACACACAAAGAAGAAAAAGCAGAAAACAAACAGCAAATATACAGCTAATGTAACAGAAAGAATGAAAAGGGTTTTTAATTTTTCTTTTCTTTTTAATCGGCTATAAAAGGGAGCCAGAGGTAATCTATGAGGGGGCCCCCCATTTTTTGTATACATGTACAAAAGCAGAAGAAAAAACAGAAATAAAGAAAAATTTGAGGTGATTTTATTTCTCACGAACCTTTTCCTTTCATTTTTCTTTTTGGATTCTGGTATTTTCTGTGTTCATGCGAGAATAAAGGAGAGAAAAAGAGTTTACCATAGCGAGCGTTTGATCTTCATCTTCTCCGTCACGATCGGGGTTAGATGAAGATCTTAGTTTGAGAGCAAGGTGAATCTGCGTGTATGGAAGCAGATCTGACCCTCATGTATCACTTTCGCCAAATTCAATGGCGTTTTTAGTGGTAGGTCTGAATGGTTTTAAGATGCGGCTGAGGGAAGAAGAAGAAGGGATTAGGGTTTGTTGTTTTTTTAAAAAACAAAATGTTAATTTATTTTATTAATTCTGGTTTTGAAAAATGGTATTGTTTAAATATGTTTCAATAAGCTCAATACGGCGCCGTTTAAGAGGGATAGAATCTGCGTGTCGACCCGCTTGGTGACCCGGATCCGCGTTTTTTTCCTTTAAAGGAATATTTAGGCAATCGATCCCTCCGTTCTTCGATCATTTTGCAATTTCGTCCTGTTTGTACGCTGCGTTTTTGTAAATGGAAATGTTTCATTTTTAATCCATAAATATTTATACGCATTTTAATTTAGTCCTTAAATCTGTCTGAATTTTTATAAAATAGCCTTTAAATCTTACTTGTGTTTCAATTAAGCACTTTTTTTTTGTTTTTGTATATAATCTTCAGTTTTGTTAGATTTAATTTATTTTCTCTATTTTATTTTAAATTATTTTATAACATTATAAAATATATATGTGTATACTATTGGTTTTAAACTATTTAATTCGTTTATTTTACATGTTCAAACGTTATATACATTATTTTTTTATATACATTATTTGAATTAAATTATTTTCTAATATATGTATATATAATGTATATTTAAATTATCTTATTCTTGTGCATATATCATTAATTTCATGTTATATTTTTTAAATCTATGTAGATATTTAATTTCCTCTAAAATTATTTATATTATATATTTTTCTTTCATAATTCAATATATATTTTTTAATATGCACATTCATATATGTAAAATTAGTATTAGAATTATTCCATTGACTTTGTAATATTATTGATGTATGTATGTTAATTAATTTTCCTTATCGTCAATTTAATGTTTGATAATTATTGATATTATGTATGTTTTAATTCCCGTTTTATATTTATTGGTTGATTGAGATTCAATACCATTGTATTTCATTTGTACATAATTACTTCACGTTGTATGTTATTATTCAATCGCATTTTATTCGTTTAGAAAGCCATATTTTAGCACCTCTCATGATTTTGAAAATCTTTTTGTACAAAGCTTTAAATCATAAGGCAATGCTCGTGTTTGGAGGTTTGGAGAAAAATCGTGCCCTAACTTACTGGGTTCCGATTTTCCTCGTTAAAACCTAGCAACCGAGTACCCCTTTTCTCTTAAATCCAAATGAACAATATTTCAAATAAAAAAAACTTATTCTTCGGATTTTTGAGATATTGCGCCCTAACTTATTGGGCGTGATATTTTATTATCTCGAGATAAGATTTTTAAAAGAACAAAGGAAATATTTCGTATTCGAGAATTTTGAGAAATAGTGCCCTAACTTACTGGGTTGCGATTTTTCATTTGACCCAAATAAGGGAATATCCTTCTTATTTTTTTAAATATACAAGTATTGAATGTAGAAGGATAAATCCAACTTCGAGAATATAAGATGTTATACCCTAACTTTGTAACACCCCCTACCCGTATTCGTTGCCGGAATAGGGTATGAGGCATTACCTAAGTTTAAAGAGTTAATACTATTTTTATTATGAATTCAATATAGCCCTTTTATAAATATCCAATCTTCCCTGAAATTTTAAAACCAAACAATCCTGTCCATTTCAATCCAATTTGATACCAAATCATACTTCTACTATAATTATATTATTTAGCATATTTATCACAGTTTACTTTAATACATACTCATTAAACAAGTTTTAGTATTTATATAATCATCAAACATATACATGCCATATAAATCAAAAAGGAAATTTACAAAAGCTACCGGAGATAATCTTAATAGTGTGATCCTCAGTGTTGATCCGATCCTCCGTATATTTACACGTCAATCTACATGAGACATTGAATACACTCAAGTAAGTTTATAGAAACTTAGTAAGTTCATATGGCTGAAATTTAATGATTAAATGTAAATCCTATGAATTATATCATGTATGATGAGATATATTTGTTGATAAGTTAAGGATAAAATGACAATGCGAAAAGTGATTAAATGATCAAATTGAGCGGAACATCGGATTTGAGTACTTCTGATCAGTGGCAAGTGAAAGTGAAAAGTGGTAGCTTCGGCTACCTGATCAGTGAAAAGTGGTAGCTTCGGCTACCTGATCAGTGAAAAGTGGTAGTTTCGGCTACCTGATCAGTGAAAAGTGGTAGCTTCGGCTACCTGATCAGTGAAAAGTGGTAGCTTCGGCTACCTGATCAGTGAAAAGTGGTAGTTTCGGCTACCTGATCAGTGAAAAGTGGTAGCTTCGGCTACCTGATCAGTGAAAAGTGGAAGTGAAGTACTCAATTTTCCGTAACCGTTCCCTAATTTGATTAAGAATGGTAAGTGACAAAAAGGGCCCAAAAGAGTTAAAGTAAATGGATAAATGGTAGTGAGATTATACGAAAGCACTCACCAAATTGTGGTTGACAGGTGAACTTAGTAATTGTACATAATGTATAAGTGTATGAATGTTTGGTAAGATTTATATTTTATGCCTATGAACTTACTAAGTTTCTATAAACTTACTTGAGTGTATTCAATGTCTCATGTAGATTGACGTGTAAATATACGGAGGATCGGATCAACACTGAGGATCACACTATCAAGATTATCTCCGGTAGCTTTTGTAAATTTCCTTTTTGATTTATATGGCATGTATATGTTTGATGATTATATAAATACTAAAACTTGTTTAATGAGTATGTATTAAAGTAAACTGTGATAAATATGCTAAATAATATAATTATAGTAGAAGTATGATTTGGTATCAAATTGGATTGAAATGGACAGGATTGTTTGGTTTTAAAATTTCAGGGAAGATTGGATATTTATAAAAGGGCTATATTGAATTCATAATAAAAATAGTATTAACTCGTTAAACTTAGGTAATGCCTCATACCCTATTCCGGCAACGAATACGGGTAGGGGGTGTTACAAACTTACTGAGTATGGCATTTTATTTCTCCGAAATAGGGAGCTTTGGCATCCAATACGGTTTTGTCCAAATACATATATATATATATATATATTAAATAAATGGATCGTAATCTAGAATCTTTTCAAAATTTCGGCATTAAAACATTAATTAATCAATTTGGTACCAATTTTGGGCGTTGCGAGGGTGCTAATCCTTCCTCGTGTGTAACCGACTCCCGAACCTGTTTTCTTAGATTTCGCAGACCAAAATTATTGTTTTAATAAATCAAAATGTTTTATTAAAATAATCCATCTCAAGGTGATCCAATCACACCTCGAATAAAAAGATCAGTGGCGACTCCATTTCCATATTTTTAAAGTCGATCCCCGTTTTTCAAAATTCGTTTAAAAAATGGTTTCGACAGCTTGGCGACTCCGCTGGGGACTGGTTGCGAGTCAGGCCATAAATTGATTAATTTCTGTCCTTTTGTCGAAAATTGAAAATTTGATTTGAAAAATTACGATCCTTTTATTGCATTCGCTTGCATCATCTCATTTGATTGCTATGGTTCGAATCTTGTAGAATACTTTGCATCATATTGCATGACCGCTGGGTCACACCTTTAAGTGGGAGTGAGAAGCTACTCCTTCGTGAGGTTTTCACCTCCCTGTAGGATAATGAATCACTTCCGGGATACATCCGTACCTATGTCTTCGTGAGATTTTCATCTCCGTGTAGCCATAGGGAAATGTATTCCCCTGAACCGAACTCGATCCATATGAGCCTATAATGGGTGAGGATTGAGGAATCTGCTGGTTCAGGTATCCTCAACTTTAGAACTCAAACTGCATGTAAAAGGCCCTAAGAGCCTACCCCAGATGGAGTTGTGATAAACCTTAGTGGTCACCCAATATGTGCTTGAATATTTTACATGTTTTTCGCTTCTATCGTACTGACTATTTGTTTTATTTTTGTTGCTTTGCATGCATTTTCACATTAGAGAAGGGTGTCGATTCGGGTTCGATTGCAAAATTAGGGAGCTCGACATGGAAAATGACTTTCTTGATAAAACGGAAGACAATACGGATGTCCGTATATTTGTAATCCGCTTTATGTAAAGAGCTTTGTTTTCAAATAAAGTTTCCTAAATGGAATTGAATCAGAATTAGCTCCTTTTGCATTGCATGCATTCACATAGCATCACATCGCATGTGCTAGATTACATGAAAAGACCCTGATTGGTTGAAGTTATTTCAGCATTAACCTGGACATTGGCAAAATCAAACATCCCTACGATACCCGAACCAAGATGAAAGATATGGATCAGAGATTAGAGAAGCTTGAGCAACTCCAAAGGGAGATGCAAGATAAACTCCAGCTGCAAATGCAAGAGCAGCTTGCTAAGATCCAGCAGGATATGATGGACAAAATGATGGAATCGCAGAGAGATATGATGACTCAGATGACACAGCTATTGAATGGGCATATGGATAAAGGAAATAGCTCCATGGTTAATACTGAGGGGAATACTGAGTATCATCAATATCCCCCTGATTATACTCCATCACACGTGTAAGCACAACCTGAAGTGATTGTACAAAGGCCATCTGTCACGATAAGGCCTCAACAATTCCAAGTTGATGCTTCGGTGAACCTCCAAACTGGCTTAGGTTCAGGAGATAATCCAATCATGACTAATGTCCCTGATTTGGATGAAATAGCTGAAGGAGAGAGGACAAAAGCAGAATTGCCAAGACAGCTAGAAGACAGATATAAAAGGTTAGAGGAAAAGTTTAAGGCTTTAGAAAGTGCTGATAGCTATTATGGAATCGATGCTAAGGATTTAAGCTTAGTCCCAGACTTGGTACTCCCATACAAGTTCAAAATGCCTGAATTTGATAAGTATAACGGGACAAGTTGCCCTGAGGCTCATATTATTATGTTTTGTAGGAGAATGACAGGGTACATTAACAATGACAAACTGCTGATCCATTGCTTCCAGGACAGTCTGACGGGAGCAGCATCTAAATGGTACAATCAGTTGAGCCGTACCAAGATTGGATCTTGGAGGGATTTAGCACAAGTGTTTATGAAGCAGTACAGTCATGTAACAGACATGACCCCTGATAGAATTACTTTGCAAAATATGGAGAAGAAACCAAACGAGAGTTTTCGGTAATATGCACAAAGGTGGAGAGAGGTCGCCATACAGGTCCAGCCACCGCTTCTGGAGAAAGAGACCACAATGCTCTTTATTAATACACTGAAGGCCCCGTTTATCACTCACATGCTAGGGAGCGCTACAAAGAGCTTCTCAGACATCATAATGACTGGAGAAATGATTGAGAATGCCGTAAAGAGTGGAAAGATAGATGCTGGAGAAAGTGCCAAAAGATCAGCCCCGAGAAATAGGGAAAATGAAGTGAACAGCTTGAGTAAGCGTCCCAAATTAGTCAATGTAATTCAACCGAGGGCTGTGATAACTGGTCATCAGGGCTCATCAAGACGAGAATCCAGTGCAAAGAAACTCCAGTTTACACCAATTCCGATGACATATAGGGAGTTGTATCAAAGCTTATTTGATGCACATGAAGTGGCTCCTCACTACCCGAAACCGATGCAACCTTCATATCCAAAATGGTATGACCCAAATGCCCAGTGTGAGTACCACGTCGGGGTCACAGGGCATTCGATAGAAAATTGCCTTACTTTCAAGAAATTGGTGGAAAAATTCATCGGCATGGGTATTGTGAAATTAGATGACACGCCAAATGCAAAAATATGAACCTGGGAGTGTTTTGAGCAATAGGGCTGTGGAAGAAACATGTATTTTAGGGCTAATCTAGAGTAATATTCGAAACACACTTATTGCTTTCAGCCTAGAGGTAATAAGGGTCCTCTTGTAGAATAGGCTTGTGTCCAGAATTTTTATTTCAACTAAATGCATCTTTTTCATTCTTTCCATTTCATGTTCTTTTAGAATATTCTTTCATTCTTTATTCATGACCAGACCACATAAATAATCATTCTTAGAATCATTTATTCCTTGGAGCTTGCCTTCGTGCCTACAATAGGTACCTAGATATCAACGACAGGAGCAACGTTGTTACAGATTCTCTTTTTGAATGAGATATGAGTCTAGGGGATCTAAGGACTTTGAAGATGACAGAGATTGTAGCCTATCTTTTGATTTGTTAAGGATGGTAGAGCAAGTGAAAATAGACTCTACTTTGCACAGGGTTAGGAGACGCTGCGAGCTTAGGAAAAAGCCTAACTCACCACAGAAATAAGATGAGACATCTTGAGCTATTTTCAAGAATTCCAAGATATTTTTGCACAATCATGTCGAAGCACGCCAGGCTTGAAATATAGATATGCTGTTAATGGTGCTACAATGGTCAGGCTAATCAAGAGGATCGGATTCCTTGTTTACCAAGAAAAGGAAATTGCATCAGTTGCGCTGTAAATGCCAAATTGGGGGAGACAAGACTTATGTGCCTTTCTCATTCTTTCTATAGTTGGGGCATAGATGTTATGGGACAAATCTCGTCAAAAGCATCTAGCCAGTACCAATTCAACTTTGTGGTTATCAATTACTTCACTAAGAGGGTGAATGTTGCTTCATATGCCAAAGTTACAAAGTCAGCAGTCATCAAATTCAAATCTAAATCCAAATTCAAAGCCAAATCCAAATTCAAAGCCAAAGCCAAATCCAAATCCAAATTCAAAAAAAAAAACAAAAACAAAAAAGTGGCAATAAAGAATGCCAGAAAGAAACGTGTTTAACATAATTGCACAATGTCAAAGATTTACAGTCTGTTCAAAAGTCAGACACCATATCAGTGCAACAAATGCAGTAAAAAAAACCGTTCAAAATTTTTGAAAAATGACTGAGACTTGTAAGGGATGGCATAGAGAAGCTACCATTTACCCTCTATATTTCTTGAATATCGGCTAAGACCTTTACTGGGCAATATTTTTCCTATTGGTATATGAAAGGGAAGCAATGGTAGGAGATTAAGACTCCTTTTCTCCAAGCTTTGAATGAGTTGGATGAAGCTGAATGTCTCCAGTGAGCTTGATTGAAAGTATCCAAAATGAATGATACGGGTTTATGACAAAGAGGTTCGCCCAAGAGAATTTCATAATGGGTACCCGACATTAAAAGGAATTCTTCTCGTACAAAAGGAGTTCAGAGGAAAAAATGCCAAAATTTAAAAAAAAAAAACCTTATGTGATGAAGAAGACTTGTTCTAGAAGATCATTAACCTTAACCAAGATGGATGGCAAGAACATGCTCAGGCTGGTGAATCCAGATTTCATCTAAAAGGAGAGGCCAAGGTGAAAACTCGCAAAAGGCGCCTTGAGACCTTTTTCAAAAAAAAAAATTCAATAAAAAAAAAGAAGAAAGAAAAAGGAAAGGCCAAGGCGAAAACTCGCAAAGGGCGCTTTGAGACCAAAGGGGATTTGAGTTAAAAACCCGAAAAGGGCGGCTCAAATTTTGATCCAAGAGGGGGCATACAGCAGTCTTGCTATGCCTGAATTAACAATGAAGAAGTATGCTACGTTTTGGGGCATCGACAAAGAACTTTGGATCCCTAAGCACATATTGAACTTAAAATGGTCCTCAAGAAGTTTGAACAAGAGAAGCTCAAGCTGCGATATCTGGAGCACCTAGTTTCCATTTTATCCATTCTGAATTTGTTATTCAGAATATACTACCCATAAATTTTCTTTGATTGCATTTGCTATCTTTGCTTAGCTTATTTGTTTCGAGCTATGCTCCTAATTAAATTCCTTCTTGTCCATTGTTATTATCTCTTTCAAGCATTTTGCATTGAAATAACGATTAGTGGACTAATAACACTTTCAAAAGGAGTTTCGCATATTACTCTGGAAGCTTCTGAATAATACAAGAAACTGAAACAGGACTATTGTTTAAAACTCACCAAGTTTAAGAAAGAGTCTAAACTAAGATTTTCTCTTTGAATTTTTGTCAAAGATGGTGGTTGAACAAAGTAACAAGATACTGCGTCAGTAACACAATCTTGATGAAAAATGGGCAATGTTAACCCAAGTGTAAATGGGGGAATCATTCGCAAGAAGAAATGATATTCTGCGTCCATGCAAATATCATCCATGCATATGGTTAGGTCACCTGGGAAGCGATCAGTTGACTGAAGAAGTTACAGTCCTCTACCCTTGAGTTGTGGTGGCATGGATGGAAAATGATACAAGTCCTGTACCTTTGAATAGCAATGCGATAGATTGAAGAAGAAACAAATCCTACATTTCAAGGTCATAGTGGGATAGATGGGAAGAGATTCGGATCCTATACCCCTAAGTCATAATGAGTTGAACCCTGAAGTTATAGTGGGGCAAATCTGTTGAACAATTATAATTGTCTCCTTGAGTTTTCTGTCGAGAATACCAGCCGAACAAGAGGGCAGCATATTACCTGATGAACAATGAATGATGACACCTTAGGCAGGGATCATTCTCATGAAATTTTGCATTCATGCAAAACACATTTAGGAGCATTTGATTCATTCCGATCATTGCATCCTAATCTTTGTAAGAAATCATTCTCATGACATTCTGCATTCATACAAATGTCATCCATAGGACACACCTATTTAGGGGGCATTTGATTTATTCCGATCATTGCATCCTAATCTTTGTAAGAAATCATTCTCATGACATTCTACATTCATACAAATGTCATCCATAGGACACACCTATTTAGGGGGCATTTGATTCATTCCGATCATTGCATCCTAATCTTTGTAAGAAGTTATTTTCATGACATTATGCATTCATACAAATGTCATCCATAAGACACATCTATATAGGGGCATTTGATTCATTTCGATCATTGCATCCTAATCTTTGTAAAAAGGTCATTCTCATGACATTCTGCATTCATACAAATATCGTCCATGATACATTTAGTTAGGAGCATTAGATTCATTTTGATCATTGCATTCTAACCATTTTGCATAAGTAAATACAAAACTGATTTTACAAGATAGGTCCTCTAGAGAACGTTGTCGCAACACCTGTAACATCCTAGATTAGGGGTTATGCGTTCGTGCCTAATTCATGAGTTAGTAGGTTTTGGCAGTGTTGGAAGTGTATTAAGGGTTTTTAGAATTCTAGGATGGAAGAAGAAAGCTTCGGAAAATTATTGGTTTTTAAGTAAAAAGGGGAGCTAGGTAAATGAGGCTTTAAAAGAAACTCCGTGTGAAGCATGACACAAGGAACCATGTGGTAAAATGGCATGTTTTATGAATTAAGAATGTGTTATGTGAATTCTAGAAATAAGGAAATGTAAGGAAATGTATGGAAATATAAGGAAATGTAAGGAAATGTATGGAAATATAAGGAAATGTAAGGAAATGTCAAATTTAAAGAGGCAAACGAAAATTTTTGGAAACTTGGAAATGTAAAGAAATGTCAAGTTTTAAAGCTTAAAAAGAGGAAATTAAGGCAAGGTGGCCTTAAGAAAATTAGTAGGAAGAATTTGACACACAAACGGGCTTGGAAAAGTGGCCTGGAGATGCCACTTAGGGCCCAGGCAAGTGACGCCACATCATGTACTAATGGGCCAAGGTTCGATTCACCAAGGAAGCAAAATTTTGAGGTTTTATTTTGCTAAGTGGCGTCAATAAGAGGGAATAAGGGGACGGCACATGGCTAAATTGTAGGAGTTTTATCTCTTTTATTTTATTTAAAGATAATAGATGGATACATATGGATTTATTTCTTTTATTTTGATAGATAAGGAAGAGATAAAAGAGGATTATTATTAGTATTATTTTTATTAAGAGATAAGAGATAATTATTGGATTAAGTTTTATTAAAGTGATAAATCAAGGGATAAAGTTATCAAAATAGAAGAGTGGTGGCCAAGTAAGGGACTCTAGCCTAGTAAATTTGGCTATAAAAGGAAAAGAGAGGCCATTCAGCATTATTTACTCTTCCTTGATAACCTCTGCCGAATTTTCTCTGCAACCCCTATTCTTTTCTTCTTCATTCTTCTCCTCTCAATATTCCAAAAGCCGAAAGCTTGCTAAGATCAAGGCCATAGCCGAATAGTTTGAGACTTCAAGCAAAGGAACTGTCGAAACCTAAAGTAAGGGTAAGATCTCATTCGGTTTCATCCTTTTTCTTTTAAGATTTGCCGAAATCTAGGACTAACCCCATTAATATCTTGTTGCCGAAACCTTGAAGAGATCTTTCGGGATTTATTAAGTGTCGACTACAAGGAAGGAGAAGTTCTTTTCCCGAAGGTACACCATAAACCGCGTGTTCCCTAGTTATTCAGTGAGTTTCGGGATTTAAAATCCACAAGGTAAGTAACTATGAATATTCGGCCAAGGCCTATTTTAGTAGTTAGATCTATTATTATGTGTTTTAAGCCGAAAACTAACAGATTCAAGGGATCTAGTGATTAGCCGATTTCAAAGGAGAAGAATATAAGTTTTCAGGATTTGACTATAGTCAATTCGACAACAAGGTAGGTTTTAAGAATACAAATCCTACTAGGATTTGGTTTTATAGGCTTTATGCTAACATATTAAGGTTACCAAATGTAGGAATTGAGATCTAAAGCAATAGATCGGTTTTTCGGGATTTCAAGGAATTCGTTAAGCAAATCAGGTGTGTAATCCACACTAATTCTTAATATGTTGTAACACCCCAAACCCAGTCTATGCGTTTAGACGAGATTTGGTTTGTCACACCAATCATACATTCGTTTATTTTCAAATGGTTAAGATAAAATAGTGCTACAAAACTTTTTGAAAATCGAGTTTAATAAAAAGTTAATACAAGGATTTGAAATTTGTAGCTTAAGAATAATACTTGTTTGAAAACTTATTGTCAAAATAAAAATGTCAAAATCTTAAGATAGTTTAAAAGAACTTTGGAAGAATTTTAAATAATTAAAGTGTCCAGAAATTTTATTATAAAACCAATGTTCTTAAGAAAACTTAACATATTTAAGATAAAACCATATTCAAAGTTTAGAAATAAAATTTAAACCATCCACACAAATAAATCCATAAAAACATATAAGAGGCCTTATTACATAAAACCCATAACAGAAATTTAAGATAATAATCTAAATAAAGTCATAGTTTAATAAAAACCCAAGATTGTAGTATGGCCTCCACCAAGTCATCTCCGGCCCAAGTCCACGTCAATTTCCATTACCTGAAATGGTTAATAAAATTGGGTGAGTTACAAAGAACTCAGTGTGCAACTCACTTACCACCATTTTTTGGGCCAGATCGTCAAGACATCAAGTTGGGCTTGAGCCCATTAACAGATTTCAACCATATATCATAAAATAACAAAATTTAAAAATGAATGAATGCATGTAAAATGAATTTCCCAAACCAACCTAGTATCCATCCGCTAACACCCCCGTACCAACCAACACACCTGTGGGGATCAAGTCAACCCACCCCGCCAAACACACCGATCATAGGCTTTAAGCCTTTAATTAATTTTGTAGTGCACTACCGAACTAGATTGTGACATTGTCATCGAACTAGAGGCATTTAGCCAAATTTGTGGCAGAGCCACCGAACTAGAGGCATTGAGCCATATTGTGGCAAAGCCGCCGAACTAGAGGCATTGAGCCGAATTTGTGGCAACTGGCCATTCTTCTCTTCATATATCCCACCCCATGCAATTATGCGTGTATAACAAATATAGTCATTGTAACACCCCAAACCCGGCCCAAACACTACGACCGAATTTGGTGTGCCACAGAGAAAGTACTTTTGAAAATCCTTTTAAGTTGAATTATCTTTTTGGTAAAAGATAGTTGTTTTGTTTAAAACGTTTGAGGTGTATAAAATCATACTTAGGTTTATTTTGAAAGTAATCATCAAGTCAAATTGTTACAGATTCAGGTGTGCCCGATGGCACATTAAAACATATCGCGATTTAATTTTTGAGGATACATGTGCATTTAATTTAATATTAATAAAAATAGTTTTAAACAAATTCATCCAAAACAAAAATAATAAAAATATATCTAGGAGGCCTTATTACAAAATAAACCAACATTTAAAATAAATAAAATAAATCCAAGTCCATCTAGTTAAAATTTCCACCGCAAGGCCACCTCGAGTCCATCCGGCTCCACCTCCGCAATCTACTCATCTGTAAAATGTTAAGGGAAGGGGTGAGTCACCAAGACTCAGTGTATAAATCCCCCACCCGGAAAATACATCTCATACACAATTTATTAATAAACATGCTCATGCAACCCAACTAGCCATCCATACTCCTTTTCTACCCCGTGTGGTCAAAACCACTGATGACTTAAAGTCACAATTTAAATGATGGGGCCAACCCATCGTGTGGTCAAAACCACTGATGACCAAAGGTCACAATAGAGCAAATGTGGTCAAAACCACTGGTGGTACCAAACCACTGGGACTTAGTCGTAATTTATCAATCGTTGTGGTCAAAACCACTGATGACCATAGGTCACAAATAATCTGATGGGGCCAACCCATCTTGTGGTCAAAACCACTGACGACAGTCCATATTTCATTCCCCCTTCTCTCATCAATCCCACCATCACATGCTTATACATCAAATCGCATATATCATGTCATAATATTAAACATCATGTGATAGCATGCAAACATATATCAAGGTTACAGTTAGGGGAACTTACCCGAAATCCATGATTAAGCCACAAGCTATTCATAAACAAAAGACAACAATCAATTTTGTCATGTACATTAATAAAGTGTGTAAAGAGATCTTACACACCTGTTACTATCGTAATTCCTAGATCCCGAAAAGCCGATCTACGATGCTAGATCTTGACCCTTGAACGGATTTGATTTCCAAACAAATCCCGAAGCCTTAACTAGACCTCTAAATCCATGGCACATACATTAGTTTGGCATTTAAACAATAAGCTTTTATCAAAGGCCTTTGGCCGAATGTGCTTACCAACTTACCCTTGGAAAAATAAACCCCGCAAGCTTTCCTACAACGATCTAATCGTATTAGCAAGAATCATAGGCCATAACTTAAATTTTAAAGGAGAGGATTACCCCTTACCACACTTATTGAAAATCAACAGCACCCTTTTTCCTCAAGGGAGATTCGGCCTAAGCACAATTGGAAGGGCTGGAATTTTGAGAAGAGGAGAAAGGGTATTCGGCTAAAAAGAAACAGCAAAGCTGGAAATTTCTAAGCAAATTTTGCTAAGAGTTAGGAGAGAATTCGGCAGCACTATGAAGGGAGAAACAAGAAAAGAATTTACTGGAAATTTTGGCACTTCTTTGCTGTAACAAAATAAAATATGGACAGCCCCCAAGGAGTCCAACAATCGGCAACCAC
Source organism: Gossypium australe (assembly GCA_005393395.2). NCBI lineage: Eukaryota > Viridiplantae > Streptophyta > Magnoliopsida > Malvales > Malvaceae > Gossypium > Gossypium australe. The sequence goes on from CM016620.1 coordinate 95,614,234, forward strand.
CCTTTTGCTTTGTGATAATTTCTAGCCTTGAATTATCACAAGTAAATCTATCTTCATCATATTTTTAATCTCCTAATCCCCTCAACAATTTAATAGCAATTAAAACACTAATTGCTCTCCCTCTTCCAGCCGAAAATAGGTAAAAATAAATAAAATAATAATAATAAAGACCAGCATATACCCCAGCCGAATTCAACACCAAAACTAGCTTAATCTTGTATCAATTTCCTATATATTCTCCTATCCTTTAACAAATAAATTAATCCCTTGCATAATCCTTATCTTATCACCTCTTCAATTAAAATATAATAATAATAATAATTAAAATAATACACCCACACTTCCAGCCGAATGTAAATACAAAGCTTCTAGCCTATCCTAATTGAAGACCCCACGTGCAGACCAATTCATGCTAGCAGCATAAAAATAGAATAAAAATAAAAAAAAACCAAAGTGCAGCCCCTGGGGTTCGAACCAGCGACCCCAAGCAGCAGCAACAGCCTCCTTTTAAGCGCCCCAAACCAACTCTTCCAACCCGACTTTCATGTCAAATCCCCTCTCCATTTATTTATAAAGCCTTTATAACTGGGCCCTTTTTCCTTTCAACGCCAAAGCCTAAAAAAAACAACGTCCTTGCGCCTACCATGAGTCGAACCCGAGTCCTCACTGCAGCCCTCACTCTCCAACGTCCTTTGCCACTTCTCCCCATTAAACTTTCATGCCATGAACCTTACCCAAAATTTCTTTAAGGCCTTCCTTACCTGGGCCCTTCCTTTAACGCCAAAAAAACAATTCCCCTTGCTGCTTCCACGGATCGAACCTGCTCCCTTATAACCCTCCCTTAGACGCACCAAGCCACTACACCAAATGCATTCTTGTGTCATGTTCCCTCAATTTTTATTTAAACCCTATCTCCACCTAGCTCCCTCCTTTTAAGTACTTTAATTTAATTCTTTTTTTTTTAACCCAAATTCGACCTAAATCAGGGTTATTTCTAGACCCTAAATCATGCTAAATAAAATAATATTTATTCATTTCTTGAAGCCCACATGGAATTTATTTAAATTACAAATAGCCCCTAATTCAGGGTGTTACAATTCTACCCCCTTAAAAATAATTTCGTCCTCGAAATTACTTTCTAACGAGTAGTCGTACATCTAACTCACCGTGCTACGCTTATGCTGCGCATGCTGATCCTAATAGAACTATCCTACTTCCTAGGCACAATCTCTAAGTTCACAACCAAGGTTTCAGGCACTTCCCTAGTAAAACAAGAAAACTCTACAACAATCAAAGCAATTAAGGGTATTCCAGAAGTAAGGAACATACCCGTTGTCGCATCTGGTACATCCTCCTCCTCGCGACGGCCAACTGCATAAACCAACCTTGGTTGCCTCGCCTCTGCACCTTCCGCACCTCGGCCATGCCCGTTACCATTTCCATTACCTCTAGCTGCACCTCGACCCCTCTGTGGTGGTCTTTCATTTCTAACCTGAGCACGGTTCTGACCCTCTGGTTGATTCTTAGCTAACTTCTGAGGACAATCCCTTACACGGTGATCGAATGATCCACACTCAAAGCATCCTCGATTACCATTCCAACACTCCCCCTTGTGAGGCTTGCCACACTTGTCACACCGTGGCGGCCATTGAGGTTTAATAGCAACAGCAGGCCTAGTAGCTTGATCCGACCCATCAAACCTCGTCCTCTTCTGTTCATTACCTGAGAACCTTGAAGGTTCCGAGCTCCTCTTATTCCAATTCCGTTCTTGGTTCCGCTTAACGGACTGTCTTACTCCCTCAGCCACTTTAGACTTCTCCACAAGGACAGCAAACTCTCGTTCCTGTTGTGGAGCTATCATCATTCTCAGCTCATCCCTAAGCCCATCTTCGAACCTGACACAGCGCTCATGCTCGGTACCCACAATACCACGAGCATACCTACTCAACCGGAGGAACTCGGCCTCATATTCCGCCACTGACTTATTTCCCTGAACCAGGTTCAAGAAAGCCTTCCGTTGTGCATCTACGTAGCTAGTTCCGATATACTTCTTTTGATAGGCATCCTTGAAAAATTCCCAGGTGAGATTTTCTGCCACAGTTCCATCCCTTACAGTGAGCCACCACTGATATGACTCATCCCGAAGCAAAGAAATTATACCCTTTAATTTCTCCTCAGCTGTAAAATCTATGTCATCCATGATCCTTTCAGTTGCTTCCAACCAGTACTCCGCCGTACTAGGTGCCACTCCGGAAACTCCCCTAAATACTTCTGCTCCGTTAGCCCGGAGTCGTTCCACCACAGATTTACGGGCTCCTGCACCCACGCCAGCCTCAGCAACTCGTTCCAATACCGTAATACAGCTTGAGATACGACATCATTTCCACCCGTCTGATCTTGAAATTCAGTTTCCGCTTCCGGCAGATCCGGCATCTCATTTCCAGACCCGTGACCAGACCTTGCTGGCTCCGACAAGGTCATCCTACCCCTACCACGGCCACGCGGCGGACGTCCACAACCTCTTGAACTCATTCTATTTAACGCGCTTTTAATCTAATTAAGAAAAATTTTATGAATTAGTAATTTATTCCACTTGGTTATCCGCGAAGAAATTTTATGGAGAAAGTTTAATTAGAGATTCTTTCGATCAAACAATGTTTTAAGTCTTCTACCCTAATTCACACAGAAGGGTACATCCATTCCCTAATACTTTCCCTACTTATTCACTCCTTGGACATTTCTGTCCGTTTCTATCCCAGGGGTATTTTCGTCATTTTCCTACAGGGGTATTTTCGTAATCAACCAGAGAAATTTTAAAACTTTAATAAATCAGGTCACTTTGAAATTTCCCAAAACTGGAGGGTATTGCTGCAAATTTGTAAAATTCAAAGATATGGCATCGTTTTGGAAACCAGGGGTATTTCGGTAATTTTGTCAATCAGGGGTAATTTTGGTAAATTTTCAAATCAGGGTATCTTGAATTTTTACAAAATAGCATTATTGAATACTTTTGCAAAGTAGGGAAATTTAAAATTGGGATTAAATCGAAAATTTTAAAAGTCAGGGGCATTTTAGTAATTTTCAACACAGGGGCACTTTTTTGAAATTTTGCCACTAGGGTATTTTGGTAATTTTGGTAAACCGGAAATATTTTGAAAATTTCCAAAAATAAATTTGTTCTACTATTTAAAAGAAGTATTTTAGTGATTTTAAAACTAGAGTTTCCATAAAACATGGCTAATCCCTTTCGGGTTTTATTTATTGTATTTAGCCTATGACCGAGTCCTCTTGGTTAGGGTGAACCGAAGCTACGCACCAGGTAGGAATCCCACGAAGAGGAGGTGAGTCACGAGGACTGCTTAAATACCAAGCTCTTCCGGATCCAATCCTAGACATGTGCACCAAGGTTACCACACCCTAACTCGGCGACTAGGTCGTAGGTTTGTTTAATTAGGCTTTTAAAGTCTTATGTCTTTGTTTGGGGTAACTAGTCCTAAAGTTCCAAGTACTTATCATGCTATCTACGTTCCATGCTTCCTACCCTTCTACAGAAAATAAATCATACAGAAGTTAGGATTACTTACCTGGGCGGATAGGTGCCGGAGACTCGGTGCCATGCTATTCAGAACCAAAAATATTTCTCAAAGGCCTACTAAAATATTTTGGGCCTTGGGCCCCCACAGCCGAGCTTTGAACTGGGCTCTGATACCAATTTGTAACACCCCAAACCCGGCCCAAACACTACGATCGAATTTGGTGTGCCACAGAGAAAGTACTTTTGAAAATCCTTTTAAGTTGAATTATCTTTTTGGTAAAAGATAGTTGTTTTGTTTAAAACGTTTGAGGTGTATAAAATCATACTTAGGTTTATTTTGAAAGTAATCATCAAGTCAAATTGTTACAGATTCAGGTGTGCCCGATGGCACATTAAAACATATCGCGATTTAATTTTTGAGGATACATGTGCATTTAATTTAATATTAATAAAAATAGTTTTAAACAAATTCATCCAAAACAAAAATAATAAAAATATATCTAGGAGGCCTTATTACAAAATAAACCAACATTTAAAATAAATAAAATAAATCCAAGTCCATCTAGTTAAAATTTCCACCGCATGGCCAACTCGAGTCCATCCGGCTCCACCTCCGCAATCTACTCATCTGCAAAATGTTAAGGGAAGGGGTGAGTCACCAGGACTCAGTGTATAAATCCCCCACCCGGAAAATACATCTCATACACAATTTATTAATAAACATGCTCATGCAACCCAACTAGCCATCCATACTCCTTTTCTACCCCGTGTGGTCAAAACCACTGATGACTTAAAGTCACAATTTAAATGATGGGGCCAACCCATCGTGTGGTCAAAACCACTGATGACCAAAGGTCACAATAGAGCAAATGTGGTCAAAACCACTGGTGGTACCAAACCACTGGGACTTAGTCGTAATTTATCAATCGTTGTGGTCAAAACCACTGATGACCATAGGTCACAAATAATCTGATGGGGCCAACCCATCTTGTGGTCAAAACCACTGACGACAGTCCATATTTCATTCCCCCTCCTCTCATCAATCCTACCATCACATGCTTATACATCAAATCGCATATATCATGTCATAATATTAAACATCATGTGATAGCATGCAAACATATATCAAGGTTACAGTTAGGGGAACTTACCCGAAATCCATGATTAAGCCACAAGCTATTCATAAACAAAAGATAACAAGCAATTTTGTCATGTACATTAATAAAGTGTGTAAAGAGATCTTACACACCTGTTACTATCGTAATTCCTAGATCCCGAAAAGCCGATCTACGATGCTAGATCTTAACCCTTGAACGGATTTGATTTCCAAACAAATCCCGAAGCCTTAACTAGACCCCTAAATCCATGGCACATACATTAGTTTGGCATTTAAACAATAAGCTTTTATCAAAGGCCTTTGGCCGAATGTGCTTACCAATTTACCCTTGGAAAAATAAACCCCGCAAGCTTTCCTACAACGATCTAATCGTATTAGCAAGAATCATAGGCCATAACTTAAATTTTAAAGGAGAGGATTACCCCTTACCACACTTATTGAAAATCAACAGCACCCTTTTTCCTCAAGGGAGATTCGGCCTAAGCACAATTGGAAGGGTTGGAATTTTGAGAAGAGGAGAAAGGGTATTCGGCTAAAAAGAAACAGCAAAGCTGGAAATTTCTAAGCAAATTTTGCTAAGAGTTAGGAGAGAATTCGGCAGCACTATGAAGGGAGAAACAAGAAAAGAATTTACTGGAAATTTTGGCACTTCTTTGCTGTAACAAAATAAAATATGGACAGCCCCCAAGGAGTCCAACAATCGGCAACCACCCTTTTGCTTTGTGATAATTTCTAGCCTTGAATTATCACAAGTAAATCTATCTTCATCATATTTTTAATCTCCTAATCCCCTCAACAATTTAATAGCAATTAAAACACTAATTGCTCTCCCTCTTCCAGCCGAAAATAGGTAAAAATAAATAAAATAATAATAATAAAGACCAGCATATACCCCAGCCGAATTCAACACCAAAACTAGCTTAATCTTGTATCAATTTCCTATATATTCTCCTATCCTTTAACAAATAAATTAATCCCTTGCATAATCCTTATCTTATCACCTCTTCAATTAAAATATAATAATAATAATAATTAAAATAATACACCCACACTTCCAGCCGAATGTAAATACAAAGCTTCTAGCCTATCCTAATTGAAGACCCCACGTGCAGACCAATTCATGCCAGCAGCATAAAAATAGAATAAAAATAAAAAAAAAACAAAGTGCAGCCCCTGGGGTTCGAACCAGCGACCCCAAGCAGCAGCAACAGCCTCCTTTTAAGCGCCCCAAACCAACTCTTCCAACCCGACTTTCATGTCAAATCCCCTCTCCATTTATTTATAAAGCCTTTATAACTGGGCCCTTTTTCCTTTCAACGCCAAAGCCTAAAAAAAACAACGTCCTTGCGCCTACCATGAGTCGAACCCGAGTCCTCACTGCAGCCCTCACTCTCCAACGTCCTTTGCCACATCTCCCCATTAAACTTTCATGCCATGAACCTTACCCAAAATTTCTTTAAGGCCTTCCTTACCTGGGCCCTTCCTTTAACGCCAAAAAAACAATTCCCCTTGCTGCTTCCACGGATCGAACCTGCTCCCTTATAACCCTCCCTTAGACGCACCAAGCCACTACACCAAATGCATTCTTGTGTCATGTTCCCTCAATTTTTATTTAAACCCTATCTCCACCTAGCTCCCTCCTTTTAAGTACTTTAATTTAATTCTTTTTTTTTAACCCAAATTCGACCTAAATCAGGGTTATTTCTAGACCCTAAATCATGCTAAATAAAATAATATTTATTCATTTCTTGAAGCCCACATGGAATTTATTTAAATCACAAATAGCCCCTAATTCAGGGTGTTACAGTCATATAACAAATTTTCAATTTATCCACAACATCGGTGGGTTTATCAATAAACATTTCATTAGGCCCATATAAACAATTTAGCAACTAACCCATTTAGTAGTTTAGTGAACTTTTGGCCCATTTATCGAACTAGAGTATTATCGGCCCATTTATCGAACTAGAGTATTATCGGCCCATTTATCGAACTAGAGTATTATCGGCCCATTTATTGAACTAGAGTATTATTGGCCCAATTATCGAACTAGAGTATTATTGGCCCATTTTAGCAATTTAACAGTTTTTCGCATAATTCTTGGTTTTCACCCTTTTCATGCATTTCACAAAAGTATCAATTACTACATAATTTTCCGAATTTACCATTTTCACGATTTTATCGCAATACTTATGATTAGAAATCTAACCCGAAAATGAGTGTGAAATTACACACCTGGTTATGGAGAGAACTAAACTTTCCCGCTCTTCCACACCTATACGTATTGTGTTAATTAAAACACTATAATCTATAATAAAACCGATCTAAATATAGCGATCTAGAAATTTTACCCTCGGATTTCCGCAATACTTCTACTTGCGATTTCTCCCCGATTGATGGTTCGCTAACCGGATCGAACCTACGAACGAATAATGGTTCGGGAGTACGAACGACTTCGAACAGTTGATTTTCCTCGGTTGAACGTCCGCAACCCGGTGGAAAATCCCGAATTCCCGAAATAGTCCTTTGCTTGTACTTAGGGGGAATAACAGAACCTCCCCTCTTTCGAAGACTAAACACCGCCCTTTTCTTCCCTATTTTGAATGTCTTCAAAGATAAAGGAACATTAATCCAATGATTTCGAAATAATTCTAAGGTTTAAAGATGTGATTTCCTTACCACAAAAATCGATTCCAAGGATTTGTGTCACCCACGACCTCTTGATTTCCAAACTTCCGTTATCGCACTAAAGTATAACAAAATAAACGTTAATAGAATGAACGTTTATTTTGATCTAATAAAGCCTTCAAACCAACATCAATATTCGGCCATAACCACTATTAACTAATCGAAACGAAAAGAATTCTTACCTATTTTCCACGTTGAAAGAAAGGATCGAAAATGATGGTTGATTGATGAAAGATTCAGCTATGAAAGATTAAGGAGAAGAGAAAATAATTTGGCTTATGAACACCTTAGCATTCGGCCATGAAGGTGTAGGTGGAGAGAATTTCGATTGAAAAGAAATCAAATAGGAGAAAGATGGTGATGATGTTGCTTTGATTTCAAAGTGAGTAGAAGAAAAAGAAAGAAAAAGATGAACTTGAGAGAGAGATGGATATTCGGCAATGGGGAGAAGAAAAGAGAAAAGAAAGGCTTTTGGTAAAGGTGATTTTCGGCACAATGAAAATAAGGCACAAAAGAATACCAATTGATGTGCAAAAATGACCAAATGGTCAAAAACTTTAGGACTTACCAATGCTCAAATTCGGCCAAAGGGAGAAAAGGTTGAGAGAGTTTTCAAAACTTGCACAAAACAAAAATGACCAAAACAAAAACTAAAACTCCTAGCCAAAACTATCTCCAAAATTCGGCTCCCCCCTATAGCCATATTGCCGTCCATGTGCATGGTCTAATGGCCAAGATATTGTTTCCAAAAATATTTCCTTGATTCATGCCTCATATCCTCACATTTTTCCTTATTTTCTTGATTCCCTTCCTTAAGTTAATAATTTCCTTATTCCTTTGATATTCTAACCAAAAATAACAAGTCAACACCTACCATATAAGCTCTTGGCCGACACTTGCTATATATGTGCAGAAAAATTCAAAATAAAATTCACCTAGATGCTAAACAAGGGATTCGAACCTTCTCCCTCATGCTTAAACCCATGCGCCATCACCACTTGGCCAATAACTCATCTTATGCTTCACTTTGACACTTAAATTAATTTATGTGTCATAGCCACTTAATCCACTTCCATAAATAATTAAAACTAAAAATTATTCTATACCCAATTAATTCTATACTCTTCTTCAGGACTATAATAAACACAAAAATAAATAAAGAAATTCCACCTTCTAGGATAATTACTCAAAGCACACAATGAAAATAAATTACTCAAATTTTCAGGGTGTTACAACTCTACCCCCCTAAAAGAAAATTTCGTCCTCGAAATTTACCTGGCTGAAAAAGGTGAGGGTATTGTTGCCGAATTGCATCCTCAGGCTCCCACGTAGCTTCCTCCACTCCGTGGTTACGCCATAATACTTTGACCAACGGCACAGTCTTCTTTCTTAGCACCTTAACGTCTCGGTCTAAGATTTCCACTGGTTCCTCCTCAAAAGACAAGTCTGACTTTAACTCTACTTCTTCTACCGGTACTATGTGCGAAGGATCCGATCTATAGCGCCTCAGCATGGAAACATGAAAAACATTATGAATTTGGCTCAATTCCGGAGGTAATTCGATCTGATAGGCCACTGGACCAACTCGTTTCACCACACGATATGGTCCAATGTATCTGGGACTCAACTTGCCCTTCTTCCCGAATCTAAAAATCTTCTTCCAAGGTGAGACCTTCAAGAAAACTTGATCTCCTACGACATACTCGATATCCTTACGCTTCAGATCCGCATACGACTTCTGTCTATCCGAAGCTTCCTTTAACCGTGCTCGAATAACTTTCACTTTTTTTTCCGTTTCAGAAATCATCTCAGGACCTAACATCTGCCGATCGCCCAACTCAGTCCAACAAATAGGAGAACGACATCTACGACCATACAATGCCTCGTAGGGTGCCATCTGAATGCTAGACTGGTAGCTGTTGTTATATGCAAATTCTGCCAACGGTAGAAAATCCTCCCAACTACCTTTGAAATCGATCACACATCCTCTTAACATGTCTTCTAGAATCTGAATCACTCTCTCCGATTGACCATCTGACTGAGGATGAAAAGCCGTACTGAAGTTAAGCTTTGTACCCAGAGCTTCATGCAAAGCTTTCCAAAATCGAGATGTAAACCTAGGATCCCTATCCGATATAATCGATACGGGTACCCCATGCAACCTCACGATTTCAGATACATACAGCTTCGCTAACTTCTGCAACGAGTAATCCGTACGCACTGGTAGAAAATGAGCAGTCTTCGTCAAACGATCAACAATTACCCAAACAGAGTTTTTCTTAGTAGGCGTTAAAGGTAACCCACTAACAAAATCCATCGTTATTCGCTCCCATTTCCAGAGAGGAATCTTAACTGGTTGTAAAAGACCTGACGGCAGTTGATGCTCCGCTTTCACTTGCTGACAAGTTAAACATTTTCCCACAAATTCTGAAATCTCACGCTTCAACCCAGGCCACCAATACTGTTCACGAAGATCCCGATACATCTTATTTCCTCCGGGGTGCATAGCATAAGGGCTACTATGCGCCTCCCTCAAAATCATTTGCCTCAGATCTGAATCCTTAGGCATACAGACCCTTCCACGAAAACACAACACACCTTCCGGGTTTATTCCAAAATCCTCTATTTCACCATTTTTAACTTGCTGAAATAAAAGTCCCAACTTCTCATCTAACATCTGTTTTTCCTTGATTTGATCCAACCACAGAGGCTTCACCTGAAGTTCCGCTACCAAACTACCATCCTCATACAAACTCAAATGGGCAAACATAGCTCTCAAATCAGATACCACCTTACGACTTAATGCGTCCGCCACCACATTAGCCTTTCCAGGATGATACTCAATTGAGAAATCATAGTCCTTTAACAGCTCCACCCATCGTCGTTGTCTCAAGTTTAACTCCTTCTGAGTAAGAAGATACTTAAGACTCTTGTGATCCGTAAAGATGATAGACTTTTCATCGTAGAGGTAATGCCTCCAAATCTTTAAGGCAAACACCACTGCTGCTAACTCCAAATCATGAGTAGGGTAGTTTACTTCGTGCGGTCTCAACTGACGAGAAGCATAAGCTACCACCTTCCCACTTTGCATCAATACGCAGCCTAAACCCGTATGTGACGCATCACAATAAACTGTAAACTCCTTCCCAGCCTCAGGTTGAATCAATACCGGCGCTTCCGTTAAAACCTTCTTCAATCTCTCGAAACTTTTTTGCTGTTTGTCAGTCCATACAAACGGCATTTCCTTCCGCAAAAGCTTAGTTAGGGGTGCAGCAATCAACGAGAACCCCTCAACAAAGTGTCTATAGTAACCAGCTAAACCCAAGAAACTCCGGATCTCAGCTACCGACTTTGGTGGTTTCCAATCCAATACAGCTTCAATCTTCCGAGGATCCACCCTTATTCCTTCAGCCGCTACCACATGACCCAAGAAAGTCACTTCTCTTAACCAAAATTCACATTTACTGAATTTGGCATACAACTGATTATCCCGAAGCACTTGCAATACAATCCGCAAATGCGAGTCATGTTCTTCTTCATTTCTCGAATAAACCAGAATGTCATCTATGAATACCACCACAAACCGGTCTAAGAATGGTTGAAAGACCCGGTTCATCATATCCATAAATGCAGCTGGTGCATTGGTCAACCCAAACGGCATTACCAAAAATTCATAGTGTCCGTAACGAGTTCGAAATGCCGTCTTATGAACATCCGCTCCTTTCACCTTAAGCTGGTGGTAACCCGACCTTAAATCCATTTTGGAGAAAATTGAAGCTCCCTTCAATTGATCAAATAGGTCATCAATCCTCGGCAGAGGGTACCGATTCTTGATCGTCAGCTTATTCAATTGCCTGTAATCGATACACATACGCATCGACCCATCCTTCTTCTTAACAAACAAAACCGGTGCTCCCCACGGAGACACACTCGGTCGAATAAAACCACGATCTAGCAGTTCTTGAATTTGGGCTTTAAGCTCCGACAACTCCTTCGGTGCCATTCTATAAGGAGCAATGGACACTGGAGCAGTTCCGGGCAAAAGCTCAATACCAAATTCCACTTCCCGATCTGGAGGTACACCAGGAAGTTCTTCGGGAAAAACATCAGGGAACTCCTTCACAGTTCTCACATCTTCCACTGACAGCTCTTTGGCATCTAAAGCACTAATAAATGCTAAAAATGCTCCGTACCCTTTTCGCACCAACTTCTCCGCCTTTAACGCAGAAATCACGTTTGCCAAGTAATTTCTCCGCTCGCCTATTATAACTATCTCCTTATCCTCCACATTTCTTATCGACATTCGCTTTTCAGCACAGTCCAATTGCGCCCGGTGCTTAACCAACCAATCCATGCCCAGAATAATATCAAATTCGCCAAATAGCAATTCCATCAAATTTGCCAGGAATGTTTCTCCTTGAATTACTAAGGGCACGTCTCTAAACAATTTATTGACCAACACTGACTGTCCTAAGGGACTAATCACCCTCATCTCATTATCGGAGATTTCAGAGTCTAATTTCAAGTTTCCAGTTATGGTGCTATTGACGTATGAATGAGTAGAACCAATATCTATCAAGGCAATAACGGGTACATCAGAAATGAAGAACGTACCAGTTATCACATCAGGTGCATTGCCATCCTCACGACGTCTGACCGCATACACCAGTCCTGGCTGTCTTGCGTCCGCGTTGCCTGTAGGACCATTGCCTCGACCCGCTGCACCTTGACCACGTCCAGCTCCATTACCACCACGACCCGGTCCACGACCTCTCGGTGGTTGCTGAGCTCCTCTTGCCGGTGGTGCATCAGTAGCACGAACTTCTTGAGTTGTATCCATACGTCGAGGGCAACTCCTATATTAATGATCCGTCGATCCACATTTATAGCAAGCACCCGTTTTCCTCCAGCATTCTCCCGAATGCCTTTTCCCACAATCAGCACAATCTCGACTCTGATTAACAGCTACAGGTGTTCTTCCTTGGGCTGGTTCCCCATTCCGAGGCCTCTTCGGAAACCTTTTTGAAGAACCCGAATTCTTCAGATCTCTCTTGCTTCGAACTTGCTCCCGATTCTGACGTTCCGAGTTCTTAACCTCTTCGGCTATCTTGGCCTTCTCCACGAGTGTGGCAAAAGTTCTAACTTGCTGTGGGGCTATCAGAACCCGTAACTCATCTTTCAAACCGTCCTCGAAGCGTACACAACGCTCATGATCCGTTGCCACTATCGTTCGAGCATAGTGACTCAAACGTAAGAACTCAGCTTCATATGCTGCCACCGTCTTATTTCCTTGCACTAGGTTCAAGAATTCCTTCCTTCGAGCATCCACATAGCTTGTTCCCACATATTTCCCTTGAAAGGAAGCCTTGAAGAATTCCCAATTAACTAATGCAGCATCAGTGCCTTCTCGGACAGTAAGCCACCATTGGTAAGCTTCATCCCTTAACAAAGATACCGCTCCTCTTAGCTTTTGTTCCACAGTGCACTCAAGATCGTCCATGATTCGCTCTACCGCCTCAAGCCAATATTCAGCGACATTGGGAGCTACTCCAGAGACACCTCTGAAAACCTCAGCTCCACTTGATTTCAGTCGCTCCGATATCGACCCACGAGCTGTTGGTCCAGTTCTGGATCCAGCGACCCTTTCAAGTACTCGCAGCATTGCTCGTGTCACAGCATTATCTTCTTCCATATGGTCGTGCGATCCCGTCTCACTCTCGAGTGACGCAGGTGCATCCATTTCCGGCATATGACCCGGTGCTTCAGTTGTGCCCCTAACACCTCGTCCTCTACCACGGCCACGTCTACCGCGTCCACGACCACGTCCTCTAGTGCTCATAGCGACTAATTCGATTTAATCTGGTTATGAGTTTTATGAATCAGAATAATATTTCAGTTGTTTATTAACGATGTCTTATGATATGAAAGAGATAGAGTGTTTTCGCAACAATATCCTATTGTCTCAATCTCTACGGTTTTAACACCTAAAACTAGAAGTTCTAGAGTGTTTCTTATAATCATATCATAATCGTAACAGACAATCAGTATACAGATACTTACTTGACTTGGCGCGGGATGCTCATGGTGCCATACTACCTTTAAATCAAAAATCTAGAAATTTAAATTGTTTTTCAACAGAGTTCATTGTTGAACCCAAACCACAGCCGAGTTTTGAAACTGGGCTCTGATACCACTAAATGTAACACCCCAAACCCGGTCTATGCGTTTAGACGAGATTTGGTTTGTCACACCAATCATACATTCGTTTATTTTCAAATGGTTAAGATAAAATAGTGCTACAAAACTTTTTGAAAATCGAGTTTAATAAAAAGTTAATACAAGGATTTGAAATTTGTAGCTTAAGAATAATACTTGTTTGAAAACTTATTGTCAAAATAAAAATGTCAAAATCTTAAGATAGTTTAAAAGAACTTTGGAAGAATTTTAAATAATTAAAGTGTCCAGAAATTTTATTATAAAACCAATGTTCTTAAGAAAACTTAACATATTTAAGATAAAACCATATTCAAAGTTTAGAAATAAAATTTAAACCATCCACACAAATAAATCCATAAAAACATATAAGAGGCCTTATTACATAAAACCCATAACAGAAATTTAAGATAATAATCTAAATAAAGTCATAGTTTAATAAAAACCCAAGATTGTAGTATGGCCTCCACCAAGTCATCTCCGGCCCAAGTCCACGTCAATTTCCATTACCTGAAATGGTTAATAAAATTGGGTGAGTTACAAAGAACTCAGTGTGCAACTCACTTACCACCATTTTTTGGGCCAGATCGTCAAGACATCAAGCTGGGCTTGAGCCCATTAACAGATTTCAACCATATATCATAAAATAAAAAAATTTAAAAATGAATGAATGCATGTAAAATGAATTTCCCAAACCAACCTAGTATCCATCCGCTAACACCCCCGTACCAACCAACACACCTGTGGGGATCAAGTCAACCCACCCCGCCAAACACACCGATCATAGGCTTTAAGCCTTTAATTAATTTTTAGTGCACTACCGAACTAGATTGCGACATTGTCACCGAACTAGAGGCATTTAGCCGAATTTGTGGCAGAGCCACCGAACTAGAGGCATTGAGCCATATTGTGGCAAAGCCACCGAACTAGAGGCATTGAGCCGAATTTGTGGCAACTGGCCATTCTTCTCTTCATATATCCCACCCCATGCAATTATGCGTGTATAACAAATATAGTCATATAACAAATTTTCAATTTATCCATAACATCGGTGGGTTTATCAATAAACATTTCATTAGGCCCATATAAACAATTTAGCAACTAACCCATTTAGTAGTTTAGTGAACTTTTGGCCCATTTATCGAACTAGAGTATTAGCGGCCCATTTATCGAACTAGAGTATTATCGGCCCAATTATCGAACTAGAGTATTATCGGCCCATTTATCGAACTAGAGTATTATTGGCCCAATTATCGAACTAGAGTATTATTGGCCCATTTTAGCAATTTAACAGTTTTTCGCATAATTCTCGGTTTTCACCCTTTTCATGCATTTCACAAAAGTATCAATTACTACATAATTTTCCGAATTTACCATTTTCACGATTTTATCGCAATACTTATGATTAGAAATCTAACCCGAAAATGAGTGTGAAATTACACACCTGGTTATGGAGAGAACTAAACTTTCCCGCTCTTCCACACCTATACGTATTGTGTTAATTAAAACACTATAATCTATAATAAAACCGATCTAAATATAGCGATCTAGAAATTTTACCCTCAGATTTCCATAATACTTCTACTTGCGATTTCTCCCCGATTGATGGTTCGCTAACCGGATCGAACCCACGAACGAATAATGGTTCGGGAGTACGAACGACTTCGAACAGTTGATTTTCCTCGGTTGAACGTCCGCAACCCGGTGGAAAATCCCGGATTCCCGAAATAGTCCTTTGCTTGTACTTAGGGGGAATAACAGAACCTCCCCTCTTTCGAAGACTAAACACCGCCCTTTTCTTCCCTATTTTGAATGTCTTCAAAGATAAAGGAACATTAATCCAATGATGTCGAAATAATTCTAAGGTTTAAAGATGTGATTTCCTTACCACAAAAATCGATTCCAAGGATTTGTGTCACCCACGACCTCTTGATTTCCAAACTTCCGTTATCGCACTAAAGTATAACAAAATAAACGTTAATAGAATGAACGTTTATTTTGATCTAATAAAGCCTTCAAACCAACATCAATATTCGGCCATAACCACTATTAACTAATCGAAACGAAAAGAATTCTTACCTATTTTCCACGTTGAAAGAAAGGATCGAAAATGATGGTTGATTGATGAAAGATTCGGCTATGAAAGATTAAGGAGAAGAGAAAATAATTTGGCTTATGAACACCTTAGCATTCAGCCATGAAGGTGTAGGTGGAGAGAATTTCGATTGAAAAGAAATCAAATAGGAGAAAGATGGTGATGATGTTGCTTTGATTTCAAAGTGAGTAGAAGAAAAAGAAAGAAAAAGATGAACTTGAGAGAGAGATGGATATTCGGCAATGGGGAGAAGAAAAGAGAAAAGAAAGGCTTTTGGTAAAGGTGATTTTCGGCACAATGAAAATAAGGCACAAAAGAATACCAATTGATGTGCAAAAATGACCAAATGGTCAAAAATTTTAGGACTTACCAATGCTCAAATTCGGCCAAAGGGAGAAAAGGTTGAGAGAGTTTTCAAAACTTGCACAAAACAAAAATGACCAAAACAAAAACTAAAACTCCTAGCCAAAACTATCACCAAAATTTGGCTCCCCCCTATAGCCATATTGCCGTCCATGTGCATGGTCTAATGGCCAAGATATTGTTTCCAAAAATATTTCCTTGATTCATGCCTCATATCCTCACATTTTTCCTTATTTTCTTGATTCCCTTCCTTAAGTTAATAATTTCCTTATTCCTTTGATATTCTAACCAAAAATAACAAGTCAACACCTACCATATAAGCTCTTGGCCGACACTTGCTATATATGTGCAGAAAAATTCAAAATAAAATTTACCTAGATGCTAAACAAGGGATTCGAACCTTCTCCCTCATGCTTAAACCCATGCGCCATCACCACTTGGCCAATAACTCATCTTATGCTTCACTTTGACACTTAAATTAATTTATGTGTCATAGCCACTTAATCCACTTCCATAAATAATTAAAACTAAAAATTATTCTATACCCAATTAATTCTATACTCTTCTTCAGGACTATAATAAACACAAAAATAAATAAAGAAATTCCACCTTCTAGGATAATTACTCAAAGCACACAATGAAAATAAATTACTCAAATTTTCAGGGTGTTACATATGTTTTATGGCAATAATTAATATGTGCATGATTATAAGAATGTGAATATGGCTAAGGTACCGTGTTACGGTACAAAGTCTCAGGTACGTTTCCTACTCATACTAGGATTACGAAATATGTTATATTTAACATGTGAAAAGTGACATGAATGTGAATTTAAGTATGATATGCATGATATGAATAATATGGGGCATTCGGGTTATATGAGAAAGGGGAAGTGAATGTGATGACTTCGGTCTCACTATCTGAATGTGGTGGCTTCGGTCACATTATCTGAATGTGGTAACTTTGGTTACATTATCTGAATGTGGTGTCTCATGACACAATTATCTGAATCTGGTGGCTATGCCACGAATTTTATATGGGCGATGAGCACGTCGACTGCAGCGACTGCCTTCGATGGAGTGTAGCGGAAGGAGGGTTGACTTAGTAGTCCCCACGGTGTGCAGGTTGGTACGGGGATGTGTAGCGGATGGCTAACTAGGTTTGGGTTCGGGATTGCATCATTATCTTGAAATATTATTATGTGAACATGACATGTATGGTATGCCTAAATTTATTAAATTTTAGTGTTGGTTACACATTGAGTCTGTTTGACTCACCCCGTTGGGGAATATTTTTCAGGTGATGAGCAGTAATGGACCGGGTCGGCAGGAGCTTAAAGGTGGCCATGCTCAACAAGAAATTTATGATTTGGACGCTTATTTTATTTTAAGTACTTTAAGTTTATTTTGGGGAATTATTTGATGTAATAAGGCCATAAGGCCATAGTTGAATTTCTTTAATTCTTTTTACTTAAATTTATTTTGAACATAAATTTTCATTAAGTTAAAGATTAAGTAAATTATGTTTTTTTTAAAATATACTCTATATGTTTTATCACTTAATATTAAAAAGGGATTTTCAAAATAAAAATCGAATTGGTTTTCTACACAAGCCCAACCCAAACAATATTTTTTTAAATGGCAGAAGGTTTTCACAAAGTAACAAAAGAATTTGAACCGGTTTATTTGAGGAACATACCAAATCTGGTCAAAGCTCGTGGGCCGGGTTTGGGGTGTTTCAACACCGGTGAAGTCAAAGATCTTGCCTTCCTGAGTGGAGCAGATTGAATATAGCAAATCTGGTATTCCTGAAGTTGTAGATGCAGATCGAAGCCATACAAGTCTGTATTTCTTTGAAGTTTTAGTAGAGAATATTGAAATTACGAATCTCTTCTCTCTGAATTTCTATCTCCTCGAAATTCCAGTGGAGTAGGTTGAAATTACAAATCCCTCCTCCCTGAGTTTACAACGAGGGTTAGTCCATATTTCTTTGAAATTTCAGCAGAGAAGATTGAAACTACGAATCTCTTCTCTCTAAATTTCTATCTCCTCGAAGTTCCAGTGGAGTAGGTTGAGGCTACAAATCCCTCCTCCCTGAGTTTACAATGAGGATCAGTCTGTTTTTCTTTGAAGTTTCAGTAGAGAAGATTGAAACTACGAATCTCTTCTCTCTGAATTTTTATCTCCTCGAAATTCCAGTGGAGTGGGTAGAAATTACAAATCCCTCCTCCCTGAGTTTACAATGAGGGTCAGTCCGTATTTCTTTGAAGTTTCAGCAGAGAAGATTGAAATTACGAATCTCTTCTCTCTGAATTTCTATCTCCTCGAAATTCCAGTGGAGTAGGTTGAAATTACAAATCCCTCCTGTTGAGTTTACAACGAGGATCAGTCCGTATTTCTTTGAAGTTTTCGAGAAGACTGAAGTTACAAAATTCTTCTCTTTGAATTCTTATCACCTCAAAGTCCTAGTGGAGTAGGTCGAAGCTACTAATCCCTTTTCCCTAGGGTTTTTGAAGGTCCAACTTTATTTCCAAGAAGTTTCATTGCAGGAAGCAGATAGAAGACAGCAGGACTTGTCTCCCTGAGTTTGCAGTGGAGCAGATCGTAGATAACAGATTTGGCATTTCTGAGGTTGCAGGAAGCAGATCAAAGACAGCAGATCGAAGACAGCAGGTCTTGACTGATGAGTTTGCAGGAGCAGATCGAAGACATCAGATCTGGCAATTCTAAAGTTGCAGGAGCAGATCGAAAACATCAGATCTTGTCTCCCGGAGTTTGTAGTGGAGTAAATTAAAACTACAAGTCTAATTTTCTTGAATGGATCGAAGCGCCAGTTCCTGGGCCCCTGAAGATGCAGCGGGATGGAACGAACCTACTCGAAGATGAAAGCATTGAAAGAAGTCCAATATTTGAAGACCGAGCAAAAATGGTCCTTTTTGAAGTCTTTGCTCTATTCTCGTTACACGACAATGAGCAAAGAGGGGCAGCTGTAAAAGCCTATTTTTGCCCGGGCCCATTTTTAACCAAAAACAAAATAAACAATAAAACCAAAACAGAATTTAAAAGCCAACCCAAATAATAAAATCCAATAAAGTCCAATGTCCATTTACAATTTTTCTAGCAAAAACCAATTGACCCAAACAAAATATAAACATGAATTAAATTAAAAAACATGACCCAGATACAAAACCTAATTCTTAAATCAGAAGCCCAAATGCCAAACAAGGCCCACACAGGGTAGGCCCGAACTACCTAATCTTCTCAGCAGTTTTTAGAAACCCTAGTGGTTTCTGGAACCTTCCAGCGCAGCAGTCGAACCCCACGTGAGCCGCAACCCATGCCAGTCAGGCACTCGGGCCACCCTGCCTCAGCAACGGCCTCCTCTACAGTACTTGCACCTACACACAAAGAAGAAAAAGCAGAAAACAAATAGCAAATATACAGCTAATGTAACAGAAAGAATAAAAAGGGTTTCTAATTTTTCTTTTCTTTTTAATCGGCTATAAAAGGGAGCCAAAGGTAATCTATGAGGGGGCCCGCCATTTTTTGTATACATGTACAAAAGCAGAAGAAAAAAACAGAAATAAAGAAAAATTGGAGGTGATTTTATTTCTCACGAACTTTTTCCTTTCATTTTTCTTTTTGGATTCTGGTATTTTCTGTGTTCATGCGAGAATAAAGGAGAGAAAAAGAGTTTACCATAGCGAGCATTTGATCTTCATCTTCTCCGTCACGATCGGGGTTAGATGAAGATCTTAGTTTGAGAGCAAGGTGAATCTGCGTGTATGGAAGCAGATCTGACCCTCATGTATCACTTTCGCCAAATTCAATGGCGTTTTTAGTGGTAGGTCTGAATGGTTTTAAGATGCGGCTGAGGGAAGAAGAAGAAGGGATTAGGGTTTGTTATTTTTTTTAAAAACAAAATGTTAATTTATTTTATTAATTCTGGTTTTAAAAAACGGTATTGTTTAAATCTGTTTCAATAAGCTCAATACGACGCCGTTTAAGAGGGATAGGATCAGCGTGTCGACCCGCTTGCTGACTCGGATCCACTTTTTTCCTTTAAAGGAATATTTAGGCAATCGATCCCTCTGTTCTTCGATCATTTTGCAATTTCGTCCTGTTTGTACGCTGCGTTTTTGTAAATGGAAATGTTTCATTTTTAATCCATAAATATTTATACGTGTTTTAATTTAGTCCTTAAATCTGTCTGAATTTTTATAAAATAGCCTTTAAATCTTACTTTTGTTTCAATTGAGCACTTTTTTTTTTGTTTTCGTATATAATCTTCAGTTTTGTTAGATTTAATTTATTTTCTCTATTTGATTTTAAATTATTTTATAACATTATAAAATATATATATGTATACTATTGGTTTTAAACTATTTAATTCGTTTATTTTACATGTTCAAACGCTTATATACATTTTTTTTATATACATTATTTGAATTAAATTATTTTCTAATATATGTATATATAATGTATATTTAAATTATCTTATTCTTGTGCATATATCATTAAGTTCATGTTATATTTTTTAAATCTATTTATGTAGATATCTAATTTCCTCTAAAATTATTTATATTATATATTTTTCTTTCATAATTCAGTATATATATTTTAATATGCACATTCATATATGTAAAATTAGTATTAGAATTATTCCATTGACTTTGTAATATTATTGATATATGTATGTTAATTAATTTTCCTTATCGTCAATTTAATGTTTGATAATTATTGATATTACGTATGTTTTAATTCCCGTTTTATATTTATTGGTTGATTGAGATTCAATACCATTGTACATAATTACTTCACGTTGTATGTTATTATTCGATCGCATTTTATTCGTTTAGAAAGCCATATTTTAGCACCTCTTATGATTTTTGAAAATCTTTTTGTGCAAAGCTTTAAATCGTAAGGCAATGCTCGTGTTTGGAGGTTTCGAGAAAAATCGTGCCCTAACTTACTGGGTTCCAATTTTCCTCGTTAAAACCTAGCTACCGAGTACCCCTTTTCTCTTAAATCCAAATGAACAATATTTCAAATAAAAAAAACTTATTCTTGGGATTTTTGAGATATTGCGCCCTAACTTACTGGGTGTGATATTTTATTATCTCGAGATAAGATTTTCAAAAGAACAAAGGAAATATTTCGTATTCGGGAATTTTGAGAAATAGTGCCCTAACTTACTGGGTTGCGATTTTTCATTTGACCCAAATAAGGGAATATCCTTCTTATTTTTTTTTTAAATATACAAGTATTGAATGTCGAAGGATAAATCCAACTTCGAGAATATAAGATGTTATACCCTAACTTACTAAGTATGGCATTTTATTTCTCTGAAATAGGGAGCTTTGGCATCCAATACGGTTTTGTCCAAATACATATATATATATATATATATATTAAATAAATGGACCGTAATCTAGAATCTTTTCAAAATTTCAGCATTAAAACATTAATTATTCAATTTGGTACCAATTTTGGGAGTTGCGAGGGTGCTAATCCTTCCTCGTGCGTAACCGACTCCCGAACCTGTTTTCTTAGATTTCGTAGACCAAAATTATTGTTTTAATAAATCACAATGTTTTATTAAAATAATCCATCTCAAGGTGATCCGATCACACCTCGAATAAAAATATCGGTGGCGACTCTATTTCCATATTTTTAAAGTCGATCCCCGTTTTTCAAAATTTGTTTAAAAAATGGTTTTGACATTAGTGTTTCCGTTTTTGGAGACTCTACTGTAAAGGACATCAGGACTGTAAGAGATTTTTTAGATGTCTTTCTTGAGGAGCTACCGGGTTTAACTCCGAATCGAGAAGTGGAGTTTGGGATTGAGCTTTTCTCTGGTACAGCTCTGGTGCCTATCGCTCCCTATCGAATGGCACCGAAGGAGCTTACGGAGCTTAAGGCTCAGATTCAGGAGTTGTTAGATCGTGGGTTCATCCACCCTAGTGTGTCTCTGTGGGGAGCGTCGGTACTGTTTGTTAAGAAGAATGATGGATCCATAAGGATGTGTATTGACTATCGACAACTGAATAAGCTGACCATCAAGAACAAGTATCCATTACCAAGGATCGATGATCTTTTGACTAGTTTCAAGGGGCGTCTGTGTTCTCTAAGATTGACTTGCGTTCTGGGTATCATCAGTTGAGGGTTAAGAAGGCTTATGTGCATAAGACGACATTTAGGACTTGTTATGGTCACTATGAGTTCTTAGTGATGCCATTTGGACTGACTAATGCACCGGCAGCTTTTATGAATCTAATGAATCGAGTTTTTTAGCCCTATCTGGATCAATTTATGGTGGTGTTCATCGACGACATATTGGTTTATTCAAGGACTGAGGATGAGCATGACAAGCACCTCAGAGTGGTTCTTCAGACTTTGAGGGAAAAACATCTCTATGCTAAGTTCAGCAAGTGCGAGTTCTGATTATGTGAAGTAACTTTTCTAGGTCATATGGTTTCTGCCGAGGGGATTTGAGTCGGTCCTCAGAAGATTGAGGCTGTAGTAGGTTGGAAGCAGACTAGGAATGTAACTGAAATCCGTAGTTTTCTGGGGTTCACAGGTTATTATCGTTGGTTTGTGAAAGGTTTCTCACTGATTACAGCACCCTTAACTAAGCTGCTACGTAAGGGTGTTCCATTTGTCTGATTTGATGCGCAGCAGAAGAGCTTCAAGAAGCTCAAGACTGTACTGACTGAGACTCTTGTTCTGGTACAACCGGAACTTAAAAAGGAGTTCACGGTTTATAGTGATACGTTACATGTGGGTCTAGGTTGTGTTCTGATGCAGGATGGTAAGATTATAGCATATGCGTCTTGTCGTAACCATTTTTGACAAAACGGGAATCGACTTTGATTTTGAAAATAAAGAAAACGGGAGTCACCACTGATCTTTATTAGGTGTGATCGGGTCACCTTTGTTTTAATAAGACATTTTGGCTTATTAAAACAACAATTTTGGTCTACGAAATTTGAGAAAACGAGTTCGGGAGTCGGTTACGTACAAGGAAGGGTTAGCACCCTTGTAACGCCCAAAGTTGGTACCAAATTGATTGATTGTTGTCCTAATGTTGAAAATTTGAAAATATTTAGGGTAAAAATTGAAAGGAATAGAATTCGTTCATTCGGGATTAAATCTTAAGATTATCTCGCTTCAAAGGAATAAAAGTATCATACCAACACGTTAGGATATAACACCCTATTATTTCGACACCGAGATCATCTTCGACAAGAAAAGGATATTTGAATATTTAGTCGAACGAAAAGATCGACACCCAACACGTTAGGATGTAATTTTTCGGCCTTCTAAACACACAAATATTACCTCTTTTGTATGAATTAAAAAATGTCGAATTGCGATTTAAAACCATTGATCCACATGAAACGACCAAAATACAAAATCAACAATACTGGTAACAAAAGATACAATAATATAAAAATGTAAAAAGGCAAAAGACGGCTTTGAAATAATAATAAAAAAGGGGTTAAATGTATTAGTAAAGATCGAGATAGTAAAAAAATACAGTATGATAGTATAAACATAATAATAATAATAACAATAATAATAAGAAGAAAAAGATAATAATAGTATGAACACGGAATATGTACAACATGCCAATATAAATATAATAATAATAATGAGATAATA
Organism: Gossypium australe; assembly: GCA_005393395.2. Taxonomy (NCBI): domain Eukaryota; kingdom Viridiplantae; phylum Streptophyta; class Magnoliopsida; order Malvales; family Malvaceae; genus Gossypium; species Gossypium australe. The sequence continues at coordinate 95,637,909 of CM016620.1, forward strand.
GTACTAATATGCAAAGTATTTACGATATGATAATATAATAATAATAAGTATATGTAACATCCCGAAATAGGGCCTAAAAGGAATAGTGGTTGCGAAACCACAAATCCGAGTCAGTAAAATATTTTAATATTATTTTCAGTGCTTATAATATGTGAATTTACATGTGTGAAAGTTTCATGAATTAATTTTATTGTTAGTATGCTTAATTTAAAGAAAAGGACTAAATCGCATAAGTGGTAAAAGTAGCCTTATAGCTTGATTAAATGGTTGAATTGATGATTTCTTTAATTTAAGGGTTGATAGAGTAATTTAGCCATAATTGTTCATTTAAGGAGTAGTGGACGGCAACATGTCTTTATATAAGGCATTTACATGTTTACTTTATATATGTTAAATTACTTTAATAAATAATATAATAGTAATAAAACATAAAAGAAGTGGGTGAACATTTTTTTTTTCTATCATTTTGTCTTCTTCATTGCCGAAACCAGAGAAGAAAGAAAGAGCTTGAGCTCTTAAACTTTCAGCCTTGCATGCTTGATTAAGGTATGTAATTGAGTTCGGTTTTCGATAATTTTTACGTTTTTGAGATCGTTGCTTTGAGTGCTACAAAACCCATGTTTCAATTTTGAATTTTGATGAATATTTTGAGTTATGCCATTGATGAGAACTTGTGATTTTTGATGATTGATGGTAGATTTTGCACGTTTATGAGTAGAGGAATGATTTTTATTAAGTGATTTTCGGTAAAAACGAGCTAATTAGTAAAAGTTGTTATTGTTCATAAGTATGTGATATAGTAAGAATTTGAAGTTGCTATAGAAGGGAAAAATGTTTAGCATGTTATAAAACATAAGAATAAGGGCTGAAGTTTAATTTTCGAGCCTATGGGCAAAATCGTAAATACGTAAAAGTTTAGGGGCAAAATTGTAATTTTGCCAAAAATGAGAGTTAAGGACTGTTTTGATAAATATGAGTATTAAATAAGCTAAATTTGCTATTATAGATCAAGAAGAACGAAATCCAGAGTTAGATCGGGGAAAGAAAAAGATAGAGGATTAAATCGATATAGTTTATCGATTTTATTTCAAGGTAAGTTTACAGTAAATAAATGCAATATTCTATTATTTTAAAATTTAATATTATTAAATTCCAGCATTTACATATTTATTCTGTAAATTTATTATTAAAAGACTCAAGTATGAATTGACGGAAAGGGCTATCTTAGAAAGTTCCGGTTGAACCTTAGGAATGTGTAGGATACAAATGTCATGACATTAGGGTTTGAGGAAATCATGTAAGACCATGTCAAACATGGCATTGATAAGTTACTATAAGGCAAAGATCCCATGTAAGACCATGCCAAGGCATGGCATTGGTGAATTTATAAGGCAAAGGTCCCATGTAAGACCATGCCAAGGCATGGCATTGGTGAGTTCATAAGGCAAGGATACCACGTAAGACCATGTCAAGACATGGAAATGGTTAAGTTTCATAAGGAAAGGTACCCGCGTATCCTTAGTATTCCAAGTGGTTCAACGGGAAAATTCAAAGAGTATACCAAAGTAAAGGTAAGACAAGTTCAAGCTAAAAAGGTAAGTTAAGACAAGTTCAAGCTAAAAAGTAAAAGTAAGACAAGTTCAAGCTAAAAAGGTAAGGTAAGATAAATTCATGTTAAAAAGGTAAGGTAAGATAAATTCATGTTAAAAAGGTAAGGTAAGATAAATTCATGTTAAAAAAGCAAGGTAAGAATACAAGTTTGAGTATATTGAGTTAAAAGCTTAAGTGATCTTGATAAGAAAAGAATAAGTTAATTCATTAAGAATGTTGTCATCTATTTACATGTAAACTTACTAAGCTTTATGCTTACTCCCATTCTCTATTTTTTTATAGTATTGCAAGCCAATTCGGGGATCGAAAGGACGTCGGAGATCGTACACACTATCAAAGGATTATATTGGTATTTTGTGACTCGAACGTTTTAAGTTATGGCATGTATAGGGACTTAGCCATTTTATGTGTGTGACCTTATGATATGGCTTATTATGGACTTGTAAATGTTTGGTAATGATTAGCCATTAAAATGGTTAATTAAGAACATGGTTGTGGATGTTATGAAATGTCTAGTTGATAATTATTTTAAAGAAATTATGTAATTATATGCAGGGGAATAGTTGGACAGCAGCAGTGACGTGATTTTGAAAAATCACCAAAAATAGTAGAAATTGAATTAGGTTGTGCATGAGATATAGAATTAAATCTTATTAAGTCTATTTTCATATAAAGTAAACAGTGAAGGAAAACGAGTTGTATATTATGAGATAATTGATTTCTAGTGAAGAGAGGTCAGAACTGTCAAACTGTGTAATAGGGGAGACTTTAACTAATAAACTGTACTAATTGGCCACACTAAAAATTCTGGAAAAATTATAGTAAGAAGATATATGAGTCTAGTTTCAGGGAAAATTTACAGATCTAGATTTCGAGTTTCGTAACTCGAGTTATAATTAATTTAGTGAACATGACGCAGACGGACAGTTTCAATTTTTATGCCCAGAACTAGTAAGTTAAGTCTAGTAATGCCTCGTGCTCGACTCCGGCAACGGTCTCGGGTAAGGGGTGTTACATTTATTGGTATCAGAGCAAGGTTTAGTCGATTCTCGGAATATTTAGTATGAGTAAGAGTCTATCTATACATGCCATACTTATATTTTGATAGTGTGACGACTCTTGACGATTTAAAATTTTTTTTATAGTTATGGATCCCGAACGAGATGGTGCAGATGATGTAGAGAGTAATGCGCCCGCTCCCACTGAAGGGACGGTGCCACCAGATAGTCGTGAAAGGCCCGCTATGAATGAATGGTTTGCTGAGTTCGTTCGTACGAACCCGGCCGTCAGACCTCCACCCCCTCATGATCCACAGACTACCCATGTAGCTTCCCCAGTTATAAATACCGTTAGAAGAGAGAAACCGCCCGTTGACAAGATCAGAAAACAAGGGGCTGAAGAGTTTCGGGCTACCAAAGATGATGATGCAGAGAAAGCTGAATTTTGGCTCAAGAACACTATCAGAGTCTTTGATGAGTTATCCTGCACACCGGAAGAATGTATTAAATGTGTGGTGTCACTTCTTAGAGATTCGGCCTACCAGTAGTGGAAGACACTTGTGTCAGTGGTACCGAAAGAAAGAGTTACTTGGGATTTCTTTCAAGAGGAGTTCCGTAAGAAGTACATTAGTCAGAGGTTTATTGACCAGAAAAGAAAAGAGTTCCTTGAGTTAAAATAGGGTAAGATGACTGTGATCGACTATGAACATGAATTTATCCGACTCAGCAATTATGCTCGAGAGTGTGTGTCTACAGAGGCTATCATGTGCAAAAGATTTGAGGATGGGCTCAATGATGATATCCGACTGTCAGTTGGTGTTTTAGAGATAAAGGAGTTTGTTGTTTTAGTTGAACGAGCCTGTAAGGCAGAAGAGTTGTTAAAAAGAAAGGGTAAAGCTGAAATTGAGATGCAAGACACGAAGAAAAGACAGATGAGCAAGTCATTTCAGTCTACATCCAAGAGGCCTAGAGAGTTTTCTACGAGACCTAATTTTTCAACCGGGTATTCTAGCCGAAACAGAGGTGGAAGATTTATAGATTCAAAAGCTCAAACCACTTCGATTACGAGTGTTGGCAGTATTCAGCCTGATAGGCCCGAGTGTCCTCAATGTGGTCGACGTCATCCAGGTCAATGTCGAGCAACTAAGACTGGTTGTTTCCGATGTGGTGCACCGGATCATTTCATTCGGGAGTGTCCCGAGATGGTTAAAAAAGAAGTAATACCAAGTGCAAGATCAGGTAATGCCCCCGTTAGAGGCAGATCTCAGAGAAATTCAGGAGTAGGGGCGGGTAGAGGTACATTTAGAGATACAGCAACAAGATCAGATGTTAGAGCACCCACAAGGACTTATGCTACCCGTGCTCGTGAAGAGGCATCTTCCCCCGACGTAATTACGGGTACATTTTCTCTTCATGATGTTAATGTTATTGCTTTGATTGATTCGGGGTCAACCCATTCCTATGTTTGCATGAAATTAATGCCTAGTATGAACATGCCCATAGAGTTTACAGAATTTGTGATTAAAGCATGTGTTAGTAAACAAAGTATGTAAAAAATGTCCTTTGATGATTAGAGGTTACTGTTTTCCGGCTGATCTAATGCTATTGCCATTTGATGAGTTTGATGTGATTCTTGGTATGGATTGGTTAACTGCACATGATGTGATAGTGAATTGTGGAAAAAGATTCATTGAGTTGAAATGTGAAAATGGTGAGTTCCTTCGGGTTAATTCAGATGAGTCAGATAGTTCAATTTCCATGATTTCTGTTATGTCTGCTCAGAAATGTTTAAGGAAAGGATGTGAAGCTTATCTTACTTTTGTGTTGAATACTAAAGATCCAGAGTTGAAAATTGAATCAGTGCCTGTGGTAAATGAGTTCCCTGATGTGTTTCCGGAAGAACTACCAGGTTTGCCTCCTATCAGAGAAGTTGAGTTTGGTATTGAATTGATTCCAGGTACCACACCTATTTCTATTGCTCCTTATAGAATGGCTTCAATAGAATTAAAAGAATTGAAAGCTCAGCTACAGGAATTAACTGATAAAGGCTTTGTAAGACCTAGTTATTCACCATGGGGTGCACCAGTATTATTTGTGAAAAAGAAGGACGGTTCCATGAGATTGTACATAGACTATCGACAGCTTAACAAGGTAACCATCAAGAACAAATATCCATTACCTAGAATAGATGATTTGTTTGATCAATTGAAGGGAGCCACTCTGTTCTCTAAGATAGATTTGAGATCCGGATACTATCAGTTGCGAGTTAAAGAGTCAGATGTTCCAAAGACTGCTTTTCGAACTAGGTATGGTCACTATAAGTTTCTTGTGATGCCATTTGGCTTAACTAATGCTCCTGCTATTTTCATGGATTTAATAAACCGAATTTTTAGACCTTATTTGGACAAGTTTGTAGTCGTGTTCATTGATGACATTTTGATTTATTCTCATGATGAGACTGAGCATGCAGAGCATTTAAGAACAGTTTTACAGATTTTGAGAGATAATCAGCTTTATGCCAAATTTAGCAAAAGTGAGTTCTGGTTACGGGAAGTTTGTTTTCTTGGACACGTTGTCTCAGGTGAATGTATTAAAGTTAATCCGAATAAGATTTCAGCCATTGTTGATTGGAAGCCTTCTAGGAATGTATCAGAGGTCAGAAGTTTTCTTGGTCTTGCCGGTTATTATAGACGATTTGTAGAGGGATTTTCCATGATAGCTACTCCATTGACAAGATTGCTACAAAAAGATGTCAAGTTTGAATGGACTGAGAAGTGTCAACAGAGTTTCGACAAGTTAAAAGTATTGTTGACTAAAGCTCCTGTTTTAGTACAACCAGAACCGGGTAAAGAGTTTGTGATTTACAGTGATGCATCCTTGAATGGACTAGGCTGTGTACTTATGCAGGAAGGAAGGGTAATTGCTTATGCCTCTAGACAGTTAAAGCTACATGAGAAAAACTATCCGACACATGATTTAGAGCTAGCTGCTATTGTATTTGCATTGAAAATCTGGAGACATCACTTATATGGGGAGAAATGCCGAATATTCACTGATCATAAAAGTTTGAAATACTTGATGACTCAGAAAGATCTGAACTTAAGGCAAAGAAGATGGCTAGAGTTGATTAAAGATTATGAGCTAGTGATCGATTATCACCCGGGTAAGGCAAATGTTGTTGCTGATGCTTTGAGTAGAAAATCTTTATTTGCATTGAGAGCTTTGCACACTAGTTTGGCATTATCAGATGATGGTTCTATCTTAGCTGAGTTGAGAGTTAAATCGACATTTCTTGAAGAAATTTGTGAAGCTCAGAAGGATGACAGAGAGTTGCAAGCCAAAAGAGTTCAGTGCGAGTCAGGTGTAGAGTCTAATTTTCAGATCGGCTCTGACGGTTGTTTGTTGTTCAGAGACAGAGTATGTGTACCAAAGAATGATGAGCTTATTAAGAAAATCTTACAGGAAGAACATAGCAGTTCTTTGTCTATTCACCCAGGCAGTACAAAGATGTATAATAATTTGAAGAAAATGTATTGGTGGACAGGAATGAAAAGAGATATATCAGAGTTTGTTTCTAGATGCTTGATCTGTCAGCAGGTAAAGGCCGAACATCAGGTACCTTCAGGTTTATTGCAGCCTGTATTAGTTCCCGAGTGGAAATGGGATCGAGTTACTATGGATTTTGTGACAGGATTGCCTTCGACACCGAGAAAGAAAGATGCAGTATGGGTTGTGATTGATAAGTTAACAAAGTCGGCTATTTCATCCCAGTTCGTATGGATTATTCACTTGACAAGTTGGCCGAGTTATATATTACAGAGATTGTGAGACTACATGGAGTACCGTTATCGATTATCTAAGATAGGGATCCGAGATTTACCTCACGATTTTGGAAGAAATTGCAGGAAGCTTTAGGTACAAAGTTGAGTTTTAGTACAGCTTTCCATCCTCAGACTGATGGTCAATCAGAGAGAGTTATTCAGGTACTTGAAGATATGCTTAGATGTTGTGTATTAGAATTTCAAAGTAGTTGGGAGAAATATTTACCGTTAGTAGAGTTTACCTATAATAATAGTTATCAATCGAGTTTGAAGATGGCACCTTATGAAGCTTTGTATGGACGTAAATGTCGCACACCTTTGTATTGGACAGAGCTTAAGGAAAATCAGATTTACGGGGTTGATCTAGTCAAAGAAACAGAAGAAAAAGTAAAAGTCATCAGAGATTGCTTGAAAGCAGCTTCAGATAGACAGAAATCCTATGAAGATTTGAAAAGAAAAGACATTGAATTTCAAGTTGGTGATAGGGTATTCTTGAAAGTATCTCCGTGGAAGAAAGTTCTCAGATTTGGCAAGAAAGGCATATTAAGTCCCCGTTTTATTGGACCGTTTGAGGTGATCAAGAGAGTTGGGCCATTGGCATATCGTTTGGCTTTGCCAACTGAGTTAGAGAAGATTCATAATGTGTTTCATGTGTCTATGCTACGTCGTTATCGTTCAGATCCGTCGCATGTGATTTCCCAAACAGAGGTTGAGATTCAGCCAGATATGACTTACGGGGAGGAACCAATAAAAATTCTAGCCCGAGAGGTTAAGCAATTAAGGAATAAAAGTATTGCACTTGTGAAAGTATTATGGAATAGGCATGGAATAGAAGAGGCTACATGGGAGCCCGAAGAGACTATGCGAAAACAGTACCCAAATCTCTTTACAGGTAAGATTTTCGGGGACGAAAATCCCTAAAGGGGGGGGAGAAATGTAACATCCCGAAATAGGGCCTAAACGGAATAGTGGTTGCGAAACCACAAATCCGAGTCAGTAAAATATTTTAATATTATTTTCAGTGCTTATAATATGTGAATTTACATGTGTGAAAGTTTCGTGAATTAATTTTATTGTTAGTATGCTTAATTTAAAGAAAAGGACTAAATCGCATAAGTGGTAAAAGTAGCCTTATAGCTTGATTAAATGGTTGAATTGATGATTTCTTTAATTTAAGGGTTGATAGAGTAATTTAGCCATAATTGTTCATTTAAGGAGTAGTGGACGGCAACATGTCTTTATATAAGGCATTTACATGTTTACTTTATATATGTTAAATTACTTTAATAAATAATATAATAGTAATAAAACATAAAAGAAGTGGGTGAACATTTTTTTTTCTATCATTTTTCTTCTTCATTGCCGAAACCAGAGAAGAAAGAAAGAGCTTGAGCTCTTAAACTTTCGGCCTTGCATGCTTGATTAAGGTATGTAATTGAGTTCGGTTTTCGATAATTTTTACGTTTTTGAGATCGTTGCTTTGAGTGCTACAAAACCCATGTTTCAATTTTGAATTTTGATGAATATTTTGAGTTATGCCATTGATGAGAACTTGTGATTTTTGATGATTGATGGTAGATTTTGCATGTTTATGAGTAGAGGAATGATTTTTATTAAGTGATTTTCGGTAAAAACGAGCTAATTAGTAAAAGTTGTTATTGTTCATAAGTATGTGATATAGTAAGAATTTGAAGTTGCTATAGAAGGGAAAAATGTTCAGCATGTTATAAAACATAAGAATAAGGGCTGAAGTTTAATTTTCGAGCCTAGGGGCAAAATCGTAAATACGTAAAAGTTTAGGGGCAAAATTGTAATTTTGCCAAAAATGAGAGTTAAGGACTGTTTTGATAAATATGAGTATTAAATAAGCTAAATTTGCTATTATAGATCAAGAAGAACGAAATCCAGAGTTAGATCGGGGAAAGAAAAAGATAGAGGATTAAATCGATATAGTTTATCGATTTTATTTCGAGGTAAGTTTGCAGTAAATAAATGCAATATTCTATTATTTTACAATTTAATATTATTAAATTCCAGCATTTACATATTTATTCTGTAAATTTATTATTTAAAGACTCAAGTATGAATTGACGGAAAGGGCTATCTTAGAAAGTTCCGGTTGAACCTTAGGAATGTGTAGGATACAAATGTCATGACATTAGGGTTTGAGGAAATCATGTAAGACCATGTCAAGACATGGCATTGATAAGTTACTATAAGGCAAAGATCCCATGTAAGACCATGCCAAGGCATGGCATTGGTGAATTTATAAGGCAAAGGTCTCATGTAAGACCATGCAAGGCATGGCATTGGTGAGTTCACAAGGCAAGGATACCACGTAAGACCATGTCAAGACATGGCAATGGTTAAGTTTCATAAGGAAAGGTACCCGCGTATCCTTAGTATTCCAAGTGGTTCAACGGGAAAATTCAAAGAGTATACCAAAGTAAAGGTAAGACAAGTTCAAGCTAAAAAGGTAAGTTAAGACAAGTTCAAGCTAAAAAGTAAAAGTAAGACAAGTTCAAGCTAAAAAGGTAAGGTAAGATAAATTCATGTTAAAAAGGTAAGGTAAGATAAATTCATGTTAAAAAAGCAAGGTAAGAATACAAGTTTGAGTATATTGAGTTAAAAGCTTAAGAGATCTTGATAAGAAAAGAATAAGTTAATTCATTAAGAATGTTGTCATCTATTTACATGTAAACTTACTAAGCTTTATGCTTACTCCCATTCTTTATTTTTTTTATAGTATTGCAAGCCAATTCGGGGATCGAAAGGACGTCGGAGATCGTACACACTATCAAAGGATTATATTGGTATTTTGTGACTCGAACGTTTTAAGTTATGGCTTGTATAGGGACTTAGCCATTTTATGTGTGTGACCTTATGATATGGCTTATTATGGACTTGTAAATGTTTGGTAATGATTAGCCATTAAAATGGTTAATTAAGAACATGGTTGTGGATGTTATGAAATGTCTAGTTGATAATTATTTTAAAGAAATTATGTAATTATATGCAGGGGAATAGTTGGACAGCAGCAGTGACGTGATTTTGAAAAATCACCAAAAATAGTATAAATTGAATTAGGTTGTGCATGAGATATAGAATTAAAGATTATTGAGTCTATTTTCATATAAAGAAAACGTTGTAGGAAAACGAGTTGTATATTATGAGATAATTGATTTTTAGTGAAGAGAGGTCAGAACTGTCAAACTGTGTAATAGGGGAGACTTTAACTAATAAACTGTACTAATTGGCCACACCAAAAATTCTAGAAAAATTATAGTAAGAAGATATATGAGTCTAGTTTCAGGGAAAATTTACGGATCTAGATTTCAAGTTTCGTAACTCGAGTTATAATTAATTTAGTGAACATGATGCAGACGGACAGTTTCAATTTTTATGCCCAGAACTAGTAAGTTAAGTCTAGTAATGCCTCGTGCTCGACTCCGGCAACGGTCTCGAGTAAGGGGTGTTACAGTATATACAAGTAATAGTATAATAATAATAATATAGAAAGACTAATAACATAATGATAATAGAATAATAATAATAAAATAATAATAATAATGATACAAAATATATACAATATAATGAGATAATAATAATAGTGAATATAATAGTAATAATAATAATAATAATAATAATAATAATAATATGTATAATATAATAATAGTAAATTCGATAATAATAAAATAGTAGTATAGTAATAATAATAATGATAGTATAGTAATAAATATATAAAATAATAATAAAGATAATAATAATTAATAATGCGAGACATGTACAATATAATAATAATAAATATAATGATAACAGTAATGATAATAAGAATAAGAGTAATAATTAATAATGCAGACACTAAATGAATATAATAATAATAAAGTAATAATAATAATAGGAAGTTTAGCTAGGTAAAAAAAAGATAGTGAAAATAATAAAAAAGGGGACTAAATTAAGTAAAAAATGAAATTTCGGGGCGAATTTAGAATAAAAGAAAGATTTGGGGACCAAGCTGCAATGCGCGCAAACATGCGGGGGCTAAGTGAGTAAATAACCCAACCCCTGATTGTGTGACGTTCAAACAACCAGGTATGGACTAAATTGAAAATGGAGTAAAATAATGGGGCTAAATTTAAAAAAAGGGAGAAAGGCATGGGGGACTCAATTGAGCGGCGCCGCAAGAGGGAGGGACTCATCGCGCCAATAGCCCATCGTCCAAAAAACGCGGATCCCCTGCTCCATGGGTCGGGTCTCACGGATCCCCCCCAAAACGGCACCGTTTTGGTGCCTGGTGGGGAACCCATAAAACGACGCCGTTTCTAAGGGTATTTATACCCAAGTTTGCTGAAAAAAAAAGTTTAGCCCTAAAAAATTTTAAGAAAAACGGCAGCCTTCAGTTTTCCTTCTCTCCTCTCCACTCTTTCTCCGGCCGAAGGGACATCATCCGCCCGTCCGCCCGCCACCGACGGTGGCCATCCTTGCAGATCAAGGGGTTTCGCGGTTCCTTGTCGAATGAGTCCGAGGGTGGGACTTTTAAAGCCCGCAAACCGAAAGCGGAAGGGCCACTTTCGCCCTCTTCTTCGCACCCGATTTCGACCACGGAGAGAAGCCTCCGACGGTGGACTACGGGGCGACGATGTGGTCGCGAGACAACCCCGGTGAGCCCTTTCGCTATCCTTTCTTTTTATCCTTTTTTTTTCTTTGTGTATTGATGAACAAGAAAAAATCGAAATAAAATAAAAAAGTGAAATCACCTTTGAATATTGTTGGTCTGATTTTGATTTTTTTTTTTGATCTCTTGCTATTGTTTCTGTATTTGAAAACTGTTTGTATTTGTATTGATTTCCAAAAAAACCAAAAAAAAACCCCTGGTACAAAGTGATCCATTCGGCTTTATAGCCGATTCCCCTAAAATACAAAAATAAAAAAAACCTTTTACACTATTTGTTCCTATTTTTTTATTACAGGATAGTGGAGGCAGAGCATAGTGGAGGCCGGCGGTGTTGATGGCAGACAAGTGGGAGGTGGAGAGCGGCGCGAGTGGATGCGACAGTGGAGGCCAGTGGGGGGTTGCGGCGCAAAGGTGGCGCGCGTGCCTCCACGCGCGCGGCGCTAGGGTTAGGGGGAGGCTAGGGTTTCTGGGAAAGGTTTAGGATATGGGCTAGATCTTTGGGTTAGGGTTTTTAGAAATTGGGCTTGTGAAGTGGGTTTAGTGTAATCTGTTTATTTTTTTTTTTGTTGTAAATGGGCCGGACACTTTAATGGACTGTTGGATTTATTTTATTGGGCCTGGCATTTGGATGGACATTATTGTTTTGTTTTATTTTTATTATTTGGGAATGTCTACTTTTATTGGGTTAAGGGGATTTAGGTTTGATGGTTTTGGGCCCTGGGTTAATGAACCCGGGCCAAAATTGGTTGCTACATGTCTCGTCAGCTCAAGATGCATAAGGCAAACTATCCGACGCATGATTTGGAATTGGCCACCGTAGTCTTTGCCATGAAAATTTGGAGGCACTATCTGTACGGTGAGAAGTGCATTATCTACACTGATCACAAAAGCCTTAAGTACCTACTGACTCAGAAAGAGTTGAACCTTAGACAGCGTAGATGGATTGAGCTGCTTAAGGATTATGATTGTACCATCGAGTACCATCCTGGCAAGGCCAATGTGGTGGCCGATGCGTTGAGCTGTAGGGCGATGACTGATTTGAGGGTGATGTTTGCTCGCCTTAGTTTGTTTGATGATGGGAGTCTTTTAGATGAGTTGCAAGTTAAGCCGACTTGGATTGAGTAGATGCGGGATAAGCAGTCAGGAGATAAGTCTCTGAGCATAAGGTTTTGGCAGATTGAGAGTGTTACTACTGCCGAGTTTGGGTTAAATAGTGATGGTGTGTTGTGTTTTCAAGGATGGATCTGTGTACCGGACGATGTGGATCTGAGATAGTAGATTTTGAGGGAGGCGCATAGTAGTCCTTATGCTATGCATCCTGGTGGGAATAAGATGTACCGAGATCTTCGAAAGTTGTATTGGTGGCCAGGATTGAAGCGAGAAATTACTGATTTTGTGGCTAGATGTTTGGCATGCCAGCAGGTTAAGGCTGAGCATCAGTTGCCTTCGATTTGCTGCAGCCGATTAAGATTCCATTATGGAAATGAGAGCGTGTGACGATGGATTTCATTAATGGGTTACCTCTAACACCCACTAAGAAGGATTCAGTATGTGTCGTCGTGGATCGATTGACCAAGTTTGCACACTTCATCCCAATTAGGACAGATTATTCTTTGCAGAAGCTGGTGAAGCTTTATATTTCTGAGATAGTGAGATTGCACGGGGTATCGGTTTCGATCATCTCTGATAGGGATCCTCGCTTCACGTCTCTATTTTGAAAGAAGCTACATGAGGCTCTAGGTTCAAGGTTGGACTTCAGTACTGCATTCCATCCTCAAACCGATGGTCAGTCAGAGAGGGTGATTTAGATACTAGAGGATATGTTAAGGAGTTGTGCTATCGATTTCTGAGGCAGTTGGGAGGAGTATCTATCGCTAGCGGAGTTTGCTTATAATAACACTTTCCAGTCTAGCATTCAGATGGCACCTTACGAGGCTTTGTATGGTCGTAAGTGTCGCACTCTCTTGAGTTGGACTGAGTTGGGTGAATGACGTGTTCTAGGTCCTGAGTTGGTTTCTGAGATTGAGAATAAGATTAGATTGATTCAGGATCGACTGAAAGTGGCATCGGACAGACAGAAATCTTATGCGGACCTAAAGAGACACGATATTGAGTATTCTGTGGGGGACTTCGTATTTCTCAAGGCCTCGCCATGGAAAAAGATTTTGAGGTTTGGCCGTAAGGGCAAGCTGAGCCCTAGGTTTATTGTGCCTTACCAAATTTTGAAGCGAGTGGGACCGGTCGCTTATCAATTGGAGCTACCTCTAGAGTTAGACCGTATTCATGATGTATTCCACGTCTCGATGTTGAGGTGCTACCACTCTGATCCTACACATATTGTCCTTGTTGAGGAGATTAATGTTAAGCTAGATTTGACCTTCAAGAAGGAACCGGTTCAGATTCTGGATCGTGATGTAAAGGTTCTTCAAAGGAAGTCTATTCCATTAGTGAAGATGCTGTGGCATAATCATAACACTGAGGAGCCCATGTGGGAGCTTGAGGATGCGATGCGTCAGTAGAATCCTCATCTATTCTGATTAGGTAAATTTCGAGGTCGAAATTTCTTTTAGGGGGTAGAGTTGTAAAGCCCAAAATTTTTATAATTCTGTTTCTATAAGTTTTGACACAACTGTGTATCTATTTCAATGGTTAAATATTTTGGGTTTGTGTGAGAGGTCCCAAGTTCAAGCCTTAGCTTTGACAGATTTTGATTATTTTTGGAATTAAGCATTATTTCTGTTCAATGGGCTTATATTTAGTTATTTGTAAAACCATATCAGAATAGGCCCTCTAGTCTGGTGGTTAGGTGGAGTGTGGATTTGTTGGAGGTCCAGTGTTCGAATCTCTGCTATAGCAAGGGTGTTATATTTTTGGCTCATTGACTGAAAGATTTTCGGTTAAACAGAATCTCTGAGGTGGCTATCTATAATGGGAAGTTGAGAGAATTTAGGGATTTTCACATCCCATATTTTGTTTTTTCAAAATATTTTCTTTTTCTTTTTCCTAAAATTCTCTAAGTTTTGACATTTTTTCCTCTCTTGCTTTCTGTCCTTTTTTTTTCCTTTTTTAATCTCTTCTTAACACCAATTTTGCTTATTATTTCTATCTTCTGTTAAGTTTTAATTCGTGCCTCATTATTCTGGCATTTGGTGTGTGTTCGGTAAGTATAGTGAGTGCAGTTTGAGTTTGGCTGATGAACTTTTGATTAATGGAGTTTATTTTTGTGTTAGGGGAAAATCAAGGGACTGGAGGAGTTCAATTGACGTCCTAATATTTCGTAAATCTCGTTGTTTGTTCTAAGATAAGTGACAAATGGTTTAATCGAACCGTTGTCAATGTTATGGTTTAAGATTAATTGCGAATTAGGACTGATTGTGGGGTTTGGTTGTCGATTATAGGTGCTGGTGATCTCGGGAGTGCTTTTACGTTAAAAACAAGACCAGGTGTGTAACCGATTACGCAGAAATTGGGGTTTCAGTGAAAGTTGAAAACCCCACTGTCAACGTCACACGGGTGTGTGGTTGCCCGTGTGGTAAGCTGTGTGCCCTAACACGGACGTGTGATCGACGAGACCAAGCTGTGCACACAAAACATGGCCGTGTGATGGCCAGATAGGCCGTGTGTGACACACGGGTGTAAGAGTTTGCCCAAAGATCAATCATGAGATGGTTGTAATAACATACTTTATTTACCATATTTATTAATATAAAGCGTTGTCATTATTATTTCAGTTTTTCTATCTGTGTATATAAATAAACTGTTTTATAATAATGTCCTGAGAATAATATGATTATTCTTAAAAGATCCTTAGTCGAGTATTATTGTTGACTAGGACAACAATAATGCATTAAGACTAACATGTAGTTGATTGATGATAAAGAGTTGTCATTGATGTGGATTGTCAAAATCAATGCATGAATATGTGTGTTAGAGAACAACATATTGGATTGACCCGTTATGAGTATGTTTATTGGATTATTATGTAATTGTCACAACGTTACTCATAGTGATTAATCTGTATATGATCCTCAGACTTGAGATAATTATTATCTCAACATCGTGAGTTATATATTTTGATACAGTCAAACGTACACCGTAACTGGTTGTTCTATAAAGGCTGTTGTTGGATATACCACAATCTATGTAGAGGGATATGGTTGATCAATATAGGATAAGTCCCTCCTACATAATGGGAGTAATATCTTAGGCCACTTGATTGAATGAGACTAGAAATGCATGGCCATGCTCAAATAAGTTGACATGAGATGTCATACTAATTTGTATATCATAGTCTACTCAAGATATCAAGAAACATGGGATGGACTATACAAGTGTGACTATTCCATGACTTGTGTCCATTCCAGAGATAAAGGACTTAAGGATTAATGCATGAAAGGTTAATCACAAAAAGTTATGTGGAATCATGACTTCTTGTAACTTAGGTAGCAATGATGCATTGTTAGATGCCACTCATTGTTTGTGACATTAGAATCGTTCTATTATTACTGCTAACGTTGCAAGAACCTACAGGGTCACCCCTATGGTTTAAATGAACGGAATAAAATATAATTGGTATTGTTTTTTGGTTGTCACATGAATTAAATTAATTAAAGAATTATTTAATTGGGTAATCAAATATTGAACATATTATATGTACAAGGATATTGTACACATAATGACAACATAATTCTATTAATATATGAATTTGATTCATATATAAATTTAAATAAATATAGTTTACCGAAATCCTTATTATAATTAATGTAATTATAATTTTCGGTTAAAAACTTTATTGTATTTATTTAATCTTATGATACATTCAAGATATATCAATTATAAAAGGGTATTAAAAGGACACCAATTAAATGGGCCCAATGAAAAAGATACCCATTATAAAAGGCCCAATTAAAAGGATACCCAATATAAAAGGTATTTAAAAGAGACAAAGCTTATGGGAAAACCCTAATAGATTGCTTGTTAGGTCTAGCAGCCGTCAAGCAAAAAAACCTCCAAAATAGTTTTGGAGATTTCTTCCGTTCATAGTCAAACCGGGTGGATTACGTAGAGGCCGACATCTGAAAAAGGCTGTGGCTTGATTCGACAGTAGATCAGAACTCTTGTTGTCGAAGCATCGCTTTCTATTCAAATTGAAGTTTTGGTAATTTCTAAACCTTTATTTTACCTCGATTTGTTCCTCACACATGGATTCATGGTTTGGATCGCCGGAATTAATTTTATTTTGCTGCGCCATGGGGTACCGGCGTTCCAACAACGGGCTAGATTGATTTGGGTCGTGTGGGCCACACAGGCGTGTAGGCCCACACGGGTAGTCTACACGGGCGTATGGAATTTTGGGCCAGGCCGTGTGATTCACACGGGCCAAGACAAACCTGTGCTTGTGGTATTTATTTTAATTTTAGTTATGGTATTTATTTCCTAGTTATCTTCTGAGTTTTTTTTTTATGTAAATTGGACTTTTGGACTATTGCTTTTACTTTGGATTTCCACTGTTTTCATGGATTCCTAAACTGCAAACTCATCAACAGCTCGGATTAATTCAAAACGACGTTTTCTTAAACGCGAACGATGTTCTTCAAATATCACGATTTTAAAAGCTTCCGCTAGAAATTATGTTTTTAAACAAATAAAATTAACGTGAAAATGGTTTTGAGATTGACGAGAGATAAATATTAGCTGATAAACGGAAACTGTTTTAACTTGGTAAATGTGATTTCAAATTCTATTCCATGTGGCATCACTAGATTCGGCCATAACGTCTAGGTCGGGTTTGGGGTGTTACAAGTCATGATTCAATCGGCACATATTTAATTAAAAATTATTTAAAAAAATTTAAAACAAATTTTTATTATAAGACTATTTATATTTTTAAAAAAATTTTTAATCAAATACCTTAAACTAGATGAATAGTTAAATCGTGAAATTTAAGATTTTTTGTATGTGGGTTCAAATTTTAGTGTTAATGTTGATTTTATAATTTGTTTCTTTACTTACAACATGAGTGTCACATAATTTAATATATATTAATCCACATATGTAAAATTGATAGAATTAAACCTCGACCAAGTCGAGGTTTTGGAAATTTTATAATATCAAGTTCGAGTTTCACTAGCTTAATATGCGGATCAGAGTTTGAATTTGTTCTAATTTAGGTTCCATCAAGAGTTAGTCTTGTTTAAATTTTGAAGTATCTCCATTACCAACATTATAATAGTTTATTCTAGTTGTAGGTGATTGAATGTTTATTTTGTAATTATACTTGTAACTACATTATTAATTAAAAAAGTCTAAATAAAAGATTGAATGATATATTTTGGTGCAAGTGTACTTAAACATGTTTCTTTTTCGATTTAAAAATTTGACAGTTAGGAGTAGAAATAAGTATTGTATAAATAAAATAAATAAAATATTAGAATTGGCGAAATAGGAGCAAAAATTTTAATTTTGACAATCAAAATTTAAGATATTTTTTTTTATAATTTTAAATGCTAACTACATTATTAATTAGAGATGATGGAGGGTTAAGTAATTTGTCCAAATTCGAAGGTCTACCCGAATTTTGTGAGAGATTGGGTCAAAATATTACGTCTGAAAAAAGAATATCAGCAAATATATATATATATATATATATATATATATATATATAGGTTTTTAAAAAAATGATTTGGACTCAAACTCAAATATTCAAGGTCCACATGCTTTCTTATATTAAGCATTACAAATATGGACAGGTTTGGATAATTTTAGATTTATATTTCGAATCGAACTACACTTGAGTAAGTATAAAATTATTAATATCATAATTAAGCCCAACCTGTACTTGACCTGATCTGACCTATAAACACTTTAAATTTAAATTTTCAAAATATTTATGGCCTAGCCCAAAATCAGCTTAAAAGTGCCCTGGCCTGCTTAATCTGGGTGGACCCTAACAAAATCTAGTCTACGAAAAGAATTTTCTGGATCAAATTTGGTTCTAGTTCAAATTTGCTCAAATTTAGATTTTTTACTATATTTTAATCTCACATAATTTTCACTTTCTTTTTAGGGTAAACTCACCAATTATTGGTAAAAAAAAATTATTACTTAATTATGAGAAATTATGAAATGTTTGTTCAATTATTTAATTTGATTTTTTTAGTCTCTAATCATTCGATGACTAACGAGGAAATGACGTGATAATATTTAAACTCGAAATAATAACAATTTTAACTCTCAATATTTGCACATTGTGTAATTTGATTTTTGTTGTAATTTTGGTTTTCTTTGTGACCCTTTCAACTAAAAAGTTAAAAAAAATTATTAGCTAAATTTAATTGAAAATATACTAAAAATAGAAACACTAAAATTCAAAGATAATAATTTCATCTTTTTCTTATTCTTTTAAAATTAACCCTCAATGTTACAAAAAAAAATTACACAATGTGTAAATATTGGGGTAAATATCCTAAATATACCAAAAAAATAAAAAATTACGGAATTGGGCCGATTTCTGGAAAATTTACGGAAAATGGTCATTTCCCATCAAAACGCGTCCACGTAAGCGCGTTTTGAGTGGAAATGGCAGGAAAGGGTCGCGCTTTAGCCTGCAAAGGTAAAAAAAAACTATAAAAACCCCCCAACCCTTTTATTTTTTTCACACTTTAATCCTTACTCATTCTTCTCTCAAATTCCTCTCAAAATTCTCTTTAAGTCCTTCAAGCTTCCTTTGAAATTTCGAAACAATCCTTTAATATTTACAAAAAAGCCCTTTTTTAATTTTTTAATATATGTTTTTGAAACTTTTAAAATTTTCGATCGTAGTACAAATGGCCGGGAAATTACTTCGTCTAGACAGCAAGCATATATCCGTCGATCAAATGCGAATGATAAGTTTTAATTTTAATTTTTCAATATTATTTAATATTTTTTAGGTTTATGCAATTTTAATTATTTTTTTATAATTTTTTAAACAGTCTGTAGATCGGGTGTTGGAATGTTATATTCGCAACATGCATGGTCCCTCATCGCCGTTGATCGAGAATTACCTGCGGGAAGCCGGTTTTTGGCACGTGGCCACGATAGGCCGGGGGTTCAAGTTGGAGCCGCCTTTGATCAGTGCGTTGATAGAGAGGTGGAGACCCGAGACGCACATTTTCCATCTTCCATGCGGAGAGTGTACCATCACTCTGGAAGATGTGCAGTTGTAGATGAGATTGCCAGTGAATGGGTCGGTAGTCACCGGGTCCGCAACTTCTGGTGATTGGGGAGCCATATGCTACGAGCTATGGGTGCCATTCCGAATAAAATTCAAGGAGCTCGGATCGAGATGGCCTGGTTACGAGACACATTCCTGGATCCGAATGAGGGTTCGACCGAAATAGAAAGAATACGGTATGCTCGGGCATACATTCTTTAGATAATTGGAGGCTATCTGATGCCAGACCTTTCTAGAAATCTCGTACACTTGAGATGGCTGCTGAAACTTGTTGATTTCAGAGCAGCCGGTGAATTGAGTTGGGGGTCTGCCGTGCTATCGAGGTTGTATCGGGAGATGTACGGGGTGACACGGTCGAGTAAAGCGAAAATCGGAGGTTGCCTATCACTACTGCAGTCATGGGCACGGTTTCGATTTCCATTTTTATGTCCTCGACTCAACCAACCATATTTATTCCCACTGATAACGAGGTAAATTTAATGTTATATTATACAATTCTTACGTAGATTTATAGTATCATTGTATGCTAAAAATTTATTTAATTAGGTGTAACCATTCGGCGAGTTATGCTGGAATACCTACATCGCTTGAAGATATATGGCTTCTATTGGACCAAATTTCGTATTTATAATTTAGTATTTTGTATTTAGTGTTTAGTATTATGTATATAACTAATATTTTTGTAATGTTAATATAGTTTCAATGGATACCGTACGAGGATCCGGCAAATCGAGCAGTAATTCTGGAGGAGTTCTTGCAAAATCTAAATTGTTGGCACGTGAAGGTCCCATTGATCACCTATGCGACCGTGGAGATGCACCAGTCAGATCGGGTTCTGCGACAATTTAGATTCCGGCCACTGATTCCCGTGCCACCTGAGGTGCTCGATGATGAGTACAAAGTGGACTTACGACAGCTGCACATGGATTGGCCAAGACTTTGGTCAGTACATATCGAGACATGGGAGAACCGGTATGACTATTTACCTATTCGAGAACCGATCGTCGTTCCTGAGTTAGCGTGCGTGCCAGAATACATGCCATGGTTTAGGATCCATGGTAAGTCGTATCTGTTGTCGGAAGAAGAGAGGCGACGACAACTTTGTCAACAAAGGGAACGCCGGGGCCCTTTAAATCCAAGGAGAATGGGTGATGAGATAGGGCCATCAACAGCACCGACAAAGTCACCGGGCCCATCAACAGCGCCCACACAGTCACCGGGCCCATCAGTTCAGCTGACGACACCAACATCACAACCTTTACCCTTTTATGCCATATGCGTACCCTAGCCCTTATATGTATCCTCCTAACCCATATATGTTTCTTTTTCTCAGTCCCACCCCAGGTTGGAATGCATGGTCGGGTTCGAGTCCGTTCCCGACTACTCCGACTGGCCAGCCGATCTTGAGGCTGTCGTCGCGTGAGGGATCACAGGAGGTGCCGTCGGGGAGCACTTCTTTTTACCAGCCTCCTTCGCCATACGGGATTCAAACACCCCCACCGTGGTTTATGCAAACACCTCCGGGGTCGTTATTTTATCAAGGTGGGTTATCCTCGCAACACCCATAACCAGACCCACTGTCGGAGGAACCGGAATCCCCGCCGAGGTTCCACAACCCTCGCCGGAAGCTAGAAGAAGGAGGAATCCAGCGCGTAACCACTGACTGCCCCCGTGTGGCGCTGATTCTGACCTGCATCAACATTGATTCGGATGGATTTTTTATTTTTTAAATTGTAATAATTTTTTTAATAAAAAAGTTATTTTTTATTTGTGTTTGTAATTTAATTTTAATATCATCACTAAAATAGAAGTTGTTTATTTTTTATGTAATTTAATTTGAATTTTTTAATAAAATAAAAAGTTGTTTTTTATTTTTTATTTTTGTAATTTAGTTTTAATATATTTAATAAAATAATAGTTGTTTAATTTTTTTATTGTGATTTAATTTTAATATCTTTAATAAATTAGAAATTATTTAATTTTTTAATTGTAATTTAATTTTAATATATGTAATAAAATAAGAAGTTTTCTTTATTTTTTATTTTTTTGTAATTTAGTTTTAATATTTAATAAATAAGAAGTTTTCTTTATTTTTATTTTTTTGTAATTTAGTTTTAATATATTTAATAAATAAGAAGTTTTCTTTATTTTATTTTTTTGTAATTTAGTTTTAATATATTTAATAAATAAGAAGTTTTTTTTTGTAATTTAGTTTTAATATATTTAATAAATAAGAAGTTTTTTTTTTTTTATTTTTTTAGTTTTAATATGTTTAATAAATAAGAAGTTTTTTTATTTTTTATTTTTAAATTTAGTTTTAATATATTTAAGAAATAAGAAGTTTTCTTTATTTTTTATTTTTTGTGATTTAGTTTTAATATTTAATTAATAAGAAGTTTTCTTTATTTTTATTTTTCTGTAATTTAGTTTTAATATATTTAATAAAATAAGAAGTTTCTTTATTTTTATTTTTCTATAATTTAGTTTTAATATATTTAATAAATAAGAATTTTTTTATTTTTTATTTTTTTATTTCATAAAATAATAGTTGCTTATATGTTTTTGTAATTTAATTTTAATATCTTTTATAAAGTAGAATTTTTTTTAATTTTTTTTTTGAAATTTAATTTTAAAATAAATATACAATATTTGAGGAAAGGGGAAAGCGCGTCCCTGGAGACGCGCTTTGTGCCAAATCAGCAAAGCATGTCCACGTAAGCGCGCTTTTACTAATTTGGCACAAAACGCGACCCCAGGGGCGCGCTTTCCTGCCATTTCCCCTCAAAACGCGCTTACGTGGACGCGTTTTGATGGGAAATGGCTCTTTTCAGTAAATTTTCCAGAAATCGGCCCAATTCCGTAATTTTTTATTTTTTTGGTATATTTAGGATATTTACCCTAAATATTGAGGGTTCATTTTTTTAGAATTAATACTAAATTGACACAATGTATAAATGTTGAGGGTTAGAATTACTATTATACTAATCTTAAAAGCTGACAAATTATCTTCCCTTGCTAATTTAAAAGCCGGTGACCAAAAATGAAAAAAATCGAACAGTTAGATAAACAAAAAAATTACTAATAATTGAGTGAATACCAGTATAATTTACCCACTCATCTTTTAGTTTGAATGAATTAAGCTTGAATAAGGATTTTTTTTTTCCTAGGATCAGCCCAAATTTTGTTAAAGGATCTTTATACTTATTGCAAATTTCGTTCCAACTTTTTTTTTATTCTTAAAAGAGAATAAAAGGATAGGCAAAATACCCAAATATACAAAAAAAATATTTACGGAAAAGGGCCGGTTTTTTTAAAATTTACGAAAAAGGACCATTTCCCCACAAAACGCGTCCACGTCAGCGCATTTTGTGGGGATGCAGCAGGAAAGCGCGCCCTTGGGGGAGCACTTTTGCCACATCAGCCAAAAGCGCGTCCTTAAGGGCGCGCTTTGCTGACGTGGCAAAAACGCTCCCCCAAAGACGCATTTTAACCCGTGTTTAAGGCTCAAAATGACAACATCATTTTTTTTAAGGTGTCATCAATTAATAAGAAAATATAACTTACAAAGGAAATTTTTATATAGACCCAAAGTCTCATTTCCCTTGTTTTCTTAAGCAATGTGGGATATGAGATATGTGTATATATAGACTCATGAATAGTTTTGCAGCTTGTTCCTAAACAATGTGCGATTCCTTCCCCTTTTAACTAACAACATGAGATTAAAAGCTACACTATATTTGATATTTTTTTTACAAAACAATTTCTTTTTTTTATATATTTTGTTAACATTTTCTTATATTATAAAATTATCTTTTGAGATCTTTAATCTTGTTGCATTTTAGAATTGTTAACATATACAAAAGAACTATTTAAAAAAAGAGAACAAATTGCACATATGAAACTTGTACATGCAATAATATTCTATTTAATTTTAAATGTTTGAAGTTAATATTGATTGTTTTATACTTTATTTTCACGACTTTTAAAATATAACTTCATTCTCTCAATTACTTTTCAAAATTAATCAAACTTTATCATAAATTAAACTAATTAAAAAATATTTTCTTTTATATTTTTCAGCGGTGAGTATTGGAGCTTCCCCTCCTCTCGTCTTTGGTCCCGTTTTCAAAAGCAACATTGTGGCCATTCCAAAGCTACACTCCAACAATTACACATTATCTTTCTCAGATAAAATACAATATTCCTTTTTACTTTTCATAGCTAGGACACTGCTTTCAGATTGAACGAATATGCAATTCCATGTTTGAGAATAAGTAGCTAAGCTAATCCCTCAAATATTTGTCATCACTTCCTTAAAACTCCCATCAAACCCAAAGCAAATTAAGAAAACATGATGATCCCCAGGTTAATAGAATCCATACAATTGAATTTCAAAGTACTGCATACAAATATAGACAACCCCATTCTACAAATCCTGGTGATGAGATGCTGAAAAGATTTTCCCTTTGCCATTACTTGGGTAAAAGATTAAAAAAAATATTAGTGTCGATAGCTAAAGGTCCAAATAAATTGCATCTCTTAATCAGCATTAGATTAGTGCAACAATATAGTAATAATAAAGTATAAAACAATCAATATTAACTTCAAACATTTAAACTTGAATAGAAGATTATTGCATGTACAAGTTTCATATGTGCAATTTATTCTCTTTTTTTTAATAGTTCTTTTGTATATGTTAACAATTCTAAAATGCAACATGATTAAAGATCTCAAAAGATAATTTTATAATATAAGAAAATGTTAACAAAATATAAAAAAAAATTGTTTTGTAAAAAAATATCAAATATAATGTAGCTTTTAATCTCATGTTGTTAGTTAAAAGAGGAATGAATTCCGCATTGTTTAGGAACAAGCTGCAAAACTATTTAAGAGTCTATATATACACATATCTCATATCCCACTTTACTCAAGAAAACAAGGGAAGTGAGACTTTGGGTCTATATAAAGATTTCCTTTGTAAGTTATATTTCTTCATTAATTGATGACACATTAAAAAAATGGTATTGTCATTTTGAGCCTTTATAAAGGTTTATTCTCATAAATTTTTAAAAAATTCGAGAATAGTTTTTTTTTAAAAAACACAGGCTAAAATGCGTCCTTGGGGAGCGTTTTTGCCACGTGAGCAAAGCATGCCCTCAAGAATGCGTTTTTGGCTGATGTGGCAAAAGCGCTCCCCCAAGGGCACGCTTTCCTGCTGCATCCCTACAAAATGCGCTGATGTGGACGTGTTTTGTGGTGGAAATTGTCATTTTCTGTAAATTCTAAAAAAATAGCCCTTTTCCATAAATAAAGTTTTTTTTTTTTTTTATATTTGAGTATTTTGCTTCAAATTAAAATATAAATATTAAATTTAAATTTTAACTATAGTACAAGCACCAAAACTAGAACTTGACCGAATCTCTAAATTCTAAATTTTGCGACGTCAATTTTAAGTTCTCGATAAATAAGGAACGAATTCGATTCTTCTCTTAGAAACAAGAAAACAAAAATGGCGGCCAATTTCTGGACTTCTTCTCACTTGTAACAACCGAATTAAACTGTTTTTTTTTCATTGATTTTGCAATACATCATTTGGTTTTTTATAGTTTCAAATTTGTGGGGGGTTTTTTTTCATCATTTGATTTAATTTTTGTTTGTGCAGCGAGCAGCTTTTGGACCCGGAAGAAGTGGATGTGGTTCATCAGCTAGATAAAGATAAAGGCTTAACTCTCGAAGAATTTAAGCTCATTAAGATGCATATGACGAATTGTGTGTTGCCTTTTCTCTGTTAATCCTCTCTTTCTTTTATGGGTTCTGTTTGATATTCTCTTTCTACTTGATTTTGTAAATTTGGTGAAATTTGAATTTTTTTTCTTGGGAGGGGGTATAAGCTAAGAAATTTATTAATCTGGGTTTTGGTTTTTGTTTGTTTTGATGTAATCTTTTAATTCTAGCTTTAATGTTTGTTTTTCACCATGGAATTGTTTAAAAAATCTCAGAATTCTTTTTCCTGTACTAATAACAATTACTTTGTGGCTTTTTTTTGTGTGTGTGTGTGTAATTAGAACTTAGAATTATAAAAGGAAATTGGTGGTCTTTTAGAAAGCTATTTGCAATGCAAATATGTGCAGTCCCTAATTTGAAATTGAACTAATAGCTTTGTTCCATATAACTTCCTCTTTAAAGTTAGTGATTTTGTGCATTTCTCTTTTTTTTGGAACTTTCTTAGGTATATTGAAACTGGCTCAGTCTGTTAAAGTGAGGCAAAGGTTTGATCTTGTCCTTGGGTTTTTAAGAAATACCTTTCTGTTTACTAATGCTTTGACCTTTTCTTTCAGTGATGGCATTGATTACTTTTTATCTTTACGTTTATATTATGCATGCTATGGTTTCTTATGCTGGCAATTGCAGCATTTATCAGTGAATCTGAACTAGTTCAATTGCTGATGATGTGGCTAACATTCAGTTGATATAATTTTCTATATCGTAGACGTCTTGTTGTGCTACCCAAAACTGATTTTAGCTGGTAATTACTCATATTCACATTTATAGACGCTCATTTTCAAATCTCATATACAGGTTTATCATATTAATCTGTACTTAAAACACTTTGGCTGCTATAACTATATCATCCGTAATGTAATGGCTTCCTTCTGAGAAAAGTTTGTTTCAAATTCTCTGTGGGAATTATAGCAAGTAATTACCAGAAGTTGACTAACATGATATCATGCTTGAACAAGGTTAATTTCTTTCTTTATGAGACCCTTTTTTCCTGGAAAATCAGTGAATTTTATTTTGTGTCTTTGCAGAATGATATTTTAATACAACTTCTTGTCATTAGAAACTTGATTCACAAAAAAATTCCTTTTCAGGGTTGTAGCAACTGCAGTTACTTATATGAGACGCATCTATACCAGGTATTTTGCCTAGTTTAGTAATTGTGATGTATAATGTCGTGTTAGTCATTGATGACAAGCAGCTCATAACCTATCCTTTCCTTTACTTTCATTGGTTTCTCTCTCTCTCTCTCTAGCTATGAATTTCTTGTGATATTTCAACTACGATATCCCAACTTTTTAAATTTATCCGGTTTTCTTTAACAATGTCAACCCTTAAGCTAGAGATGAATCATAATTTTTTTTTTGGGGGGGGGGGGAGTGCAATTTTATCATTATACTAATATAAAATTTCATAAAATTTCAAGGGGCTAAATGGAAATCTACCATTTTGGGGTTCCCCTGCTGATTTGCTTCTTCTTCACTTAAGACAATTCTTGTAGTTAGATGTTTATTATTAACCACCCATGCAAAGTTCGGCACGCGGCTCATGTTTTTTTTGTCCCACCCTAGAATCATGAATTACATGGTATAGAGATGCATTGTATCGATAGCTTGTCTAGTACAAACATAGCTTGCTAGATTCGGATCTGTAGAAGCTTCTGTTTTCCTTTATATAGTGTGTTATGGATCACTAACCATAGTTTTTCATTTTTCTTTCAGAAAGAGCATGAGTGAATATGATCCACGTCTCATTGCTCCTACTTGCTTATACTTAGCATCCAAGGTGGAAGAAAGCACCGTGCAGGCTAGACTTCTTGTGTTTTACATAAAAAAATTAAGTAATCACTTAATCGCTAAGTTGGTTGATCAATCTTTTGAGCTCCCTACAAATTCGGTTGTTTACTCCAATCCTGCCATTTTTTCTTTGCAGATTCTGATGAAAAGTATAGATATGAAATCAAAGAAATACTTGAAATGGAAATGAAGATTTTAGAAGCACTTAACTATTATTTAGTTGTATTTCATCCTTATCGCACGTTAGCTCAGTAAGTTTATTTTATCTTATTTGCCATAATCTTTATGTGTCCATAGTTATATTTTACTTTGCACCATTGCTGTTTTGCATGGTTAACAATCTACGATTGGGATTATTAGAAAGGAATATGGCACAATGATGAAACCATAAGTTTTTCCTTAATAAGTTCAGTCTATACCTATTTACTTGGACTCGGTTGTGAGTGTCAAATACGGGCCTGTATCTGGCACATGTATGGTTAGACTTTTCTAAGGTTTTCTATGTATTTGGGGAACCTTTTGGAGGCGATATCCTCATATCCATTTGTCAGACACGGGTACTTGAAAAAAATGAAGAGTCTGAACAATATAGGTTTATATACCGGAGATAGGATCCTGTAAAGTAATTTATCTATTCTTCATGTTAAGCTCTATCTTTTTTCTTGTTACCCACTTTTTTTTTCTATTGTTTTTTTAAATCTTTTTTCAGTCCCTAGTGACGTAATTGCGTTCATGTTTTATATTTTGATAAATTCACTCTCCAGAATTCGGTTAGCATTTAGTAAATACTTTTTTATACTATACAGGTCCACCAACTTATAGCCGATACACAGCTTAAATATAACCCTTTGCAATATGAAATTCTTTGGAACTAAGCTGCTTTAAATTTAAAATGACCCAGCATTCTTCTTTCGGCTCATTGGCATTGTTTATTTTGACACGTCTGAATAGCATTTTGTGTCTATCATCTTGGCAGGTTGTTGCAGGATGCTGGCATAAATGATATGACTCAATTATCTTGGTGAGTGTCAAAACTCCATTTTGCATTTGGCATTGCCAATGCTACGCACGTTCCATGATAGACAATACATAAACACAAATACACAAGTAGACATCACATGAATAAGGATAAAAGATAAGGACTTGCAATGGTTTGATAGCAACTTATATCTAACATGGAACAGATGGAACTTAGCCTGATTCGAGACTCTGTTCAGTACGATTATTTTTATTATTGAGATTAAGGATCATGTTAGTGCCATAGCGCATGCAGATCAAACAGATGGGATTCTGATCATGTTATATTGTGGTTACTGTTGAATTGCACTTGATGCTGGTCACTTCAGTGTTTCTAGATTGAGAAACCGAAAATTGAAGTCGGTTGAAGTAGAAACTAAGCACAGTTTGTATTCAAGAAAACCGTTTTATCAAACTGAAATAAACCGAAGTTGTTGATGGAAATTTCATAGTCCTTTATTATCCCTCGTATAACATATGTAGTTGGTTTCTTGCATGTAAAGGTAAGTAACATCGAGACCAGACAGCAGCTGCACTAATGAGCACGTCGTCTTTCGTGATCAACAGTTGGTCTAAATTTGTCTTGGTCTTGCATGTACTAAAAACTTGTTTCTGTTTTCTTGTAACACGGGACTCGTAAACGACACATACAAGATGGACCTTATTCTTATACATCCACCATATTTGATTGCCTTAGCTTGCATGTACATTGCTAGTGTACACAGAGAGAAAGATATCACCACTTGGTTTGAAGAGCTTCGCGTTGATATGAATGTGGTCCGTTACAAGAAAACAACTAAATCCATATGTAATATAAAAAAGTGTCCATTTCTAACTTCATTTCATCGAAAACTTGCAGGTTAAGAACATCTCCATGGAGATTTTAGATTTCTACGAAAACTACAAAATTTCAGATGAACGAATCAACGCTGCTTTCAGCAAACTCGATTTTAAGCCTTAGATGGTTGAAGACAAATACCTAACACCAGTGTGATGCATGACTGTATATTATCTATTATCGCCATGTCTGTTGACTGTATATTAAGAAAGAAGTGAAAGCATGGAGATCTCTGGTTTGATTTAACCTATACCTGTATGATATTACAATGGTACTATTAAAAGCACGTAGAGAGATTATTAGAGTGAATGTCTAAGTACTCATTTGAGATTTTCTTTTAGTATATAATTCAAATATTTGATCTAAGCTTTGTAAATTGATCCAAACCCAAATTGGTCTAAACATGAAAGAACTCAAACCTGAAAACATTATAATCTAAAACTGACTCGGACTAACTTCGACCCGCGATATGTCTATGTTTGAGTGACAAACGAGGTGGTAGAGTCAAGAATCTTGCATCATTCCCAGAATTTAATTTTTCTGTTTCTTCTTAGCCTGCTTCTTCTCTGTATTCACACAGAAATACACATGATGATCATAAACTAAGATTAGAAATAACATAATATCAAATGAAAAATGAATAAAAAAATTGTTACCCAATTTTCTTTTTGCTTCGGATTTTGCAAAAAACTCTCTCCATTCATCTGTTAGAACAAAAATGGGCTCATCTTCCTCATCATCCTCTGCTTCTTCCTCTTGTAGTTGTTCATACTCTTGCTCTTGCAACGCCCTAATTAATAACTCAAAACAAAGAAAAAACAAAACCCAGATGAGAGATTCTTTACTTAATTAAAGAAAACAATGGTGTGGGATTGAGAAAATATGGTAAAAACTTCAATGTATTCAGGGTCAACATTATCTTTTAGCACCCGAATTTTCAATTCAAAATTTCATTAACTAAGCTTTGTGATGAAAACCCATGTCATAAATTTGAAAAGCGAATACAGAAATGAGTCAATCGAAGGCTCTTTTCTTTTTTTTCTTTTTAATTTTACCAGAATTAAAAGAAGAATGAGAGTTGGAGAAACTTACGGATTGCCAGAATGGTGGTTTTCGTTTGGCGCGGTTGTGGACTCAAGAGGAGCTAAAGTAGGGCTTACGTGAGAATGGTGAGTAATGAGGTAGTGATGATGGTGGTGGTGGTGGTGGTGGAGGGGGCAGCTTATTGTATAGTGTTGGTGGTGGTGGTGGTGGTGATGGTGGAGAGGGCAGCTTTTTGTATGATGGTGATTGTGGTGGGCAGGGCAGAGGATTGTATGGTGGTGATGCGGATAGAAGATCATCGGACGGTGTTGGTGCGAAACAGGGCATCCAGGCGAAGGTTCCATGGTTCCTATCCTTTCTTTTGACCACCACTAGGGTTTATAAGAGTACTGAGTAAAAACAATCCAGACTAGATCGGTATTGATTCGGAGAGTGGTCTTGAATTGTTTAGATTGGGAATTAGTATGTACAGATTAATTTATTTAAAAAATCAGTTAGATCAAGTTTTTAAATTTTTAATAATTTATTAATTTTAGACGGATAAATTGGTGGCTTGATTAGTTTAACCACGGGTCAGATTTAAAAAACATTGGTAAAATTTGAACTAAATGCTTGTTATGGTGTTAATTTTAAAATTATTATTATATATATTAAAAATTCTATCATACATGTAAGAGTATGAAAACTATGTATTTAAAATATAGAGATTACTTTAAAAATAACATACAATAAATAATAAAATATATAATTTAAAATTAATTAATAATAACGCATTAAAAATATATGATATTAAAATTATCTAAATCCACTACAACTATTTATCATGATGTTGTTATCAATCTTGATTTAATGTCAAGACTCAATCAACAAAATTATCAATACATACAATTAATCAAGATAATAAAATAAGCATAATATAATAAAAATGTAAATATTTAAAATAATTTTTTTTAGTTTAGTGATAAAATTAATATTTTATTGATGTAATAGTGCGAGTTCAAATTTCACCACATTCAAATTTTTTTATTGATTTTTTTTTAAAATAAAAAGACTAAAGTAATCTCGAATAATATAACTTTATTTTGAATATCTTATTAAGTGGATGTCCATCATGATCAATATAAATTTTTAATATACTTTAAATTCTAATTGTTATTAGAATTAGATATCTACTTCTTTTATACTTCTTCTGCCTATAAATAGATATTTTGATGAAGCATTGTAATTATCTCTTTTGATCAATAAAATACATTCTCTATTACTTTCATATTTTCTTTATTTTTTATTCTCTCCATCTCTCTTTATTTTTTAACAAACTTAATTTTAATTACGATAAAACATTTTCATAATTTTCCTTAACTCATAACACTAACTTAACGAAGGACTTAATTAATATAAATATATTTATGCTATATATTAAATATATAGGATAAAATCATAAATATATTAATTATTTATATATTATTTATATTAGACATACTAAAAATTATATATATTTAAATTATGTTAACGAATAAATTATAAAAGATAATTATGTGGTGCACTAATAAAAAAACCTATCATGCACACCAACAAATGGTTGGAAGGAGTGGAAAGGTACACTTTAAATATTTGAACTAAACTTGAATTTTGGAGTTATCATCGTGGAGAGGGTTTTGTCTGAATGTTGCTCTTAGCTTGAATAAAATTGGTCTTAAATTATAAAATAGATAAAGGCACATCTGGTTATATATATATATATATATATATAATCATGTGCAAGGTTTTCAAAATTAGACCAGTGATCGAATAAGTCAGGTAATCGATTAACCTAATTTGATTAATTAAATTATAAATAAAATAAATAAAATTCTATTCAACCGATTTTTAATCAATTCAACTGGTCTGTACTAATTCCTAGGACAATCAATCTAATGCCTTCCTCTAAATCAGTACCCAATCAATTTTCGATCTAACCAAACTAATTGATCGGTTCGATCTAGTTCAAGAAACTATGGCCATGTGTCTTTAATTGATATTTTTTTTAAAAAAAAATTAGGAACTAAACAAAGGAATATTCATTTCTTAATTCCATTTGTATAAAAAAAACAGTATCAATAATAATTCAATTATAAATATAATTTTAAAATATTAAATTAAAAAAGGTAAAATGTAGATTTAATTGTGATCATACGCTTTGAACACTAAAATTTAAAATATTACGATTTGTTATATTTCGATCGTTACATTATTAATAATGTAATGATTCACATAATAAATCATATTATATTTTAATTGAAAATTTTAAATTAAATTAGTGAGCACTTAAAATTTTCATTTCAAATAACACTTAAAATTTTCTTTTGATCTTATTTCCCCACTGTTAACATTTTTGAATTGTTGAAAAGTAATTGGCTATCATCGCTTTCTGTTGTAGAGTCTGATTTTTTTTTTTTTAATTTTTCTTTTGAATTTTGTTATCACTCAATCTTGGAATGTGTTACAATTGATTTCTTCTTCTAATCATGTTTCAAACTTGTAGCTTAATCACAAGTTTATTCTACACTTTTTATCTTTAGGAATTTAATACTTTTAGTTTTTAGATTTTAAAATTCAGTTTTAATTATTAAAATTATTTTTTAATAAATTTGTTGGTGGGACATTTTAAAATAAAAAAAAAATACTCTTAGTAGAAATGTAACTAAAAAATTGACATTATAATTAACTTGAATTTAACAAAATAAATTTAACAATGTTAACAATTGAATCTAAGTTTAAAAATTTGAAATATCTATAAAAAGGCTAAATTTTTAAAAATAAAAATACAAAAAATAAATTTCAAATTTATGAAAAATATAAAAATTTATAACATATTTTATCATTTCATAAATCTCAAAGATTTACGGGAAAATATATTAACATTATGTCGTTGGATCATTATCTTTTTTGCAAAAAAAAAAAAAAATCATTATCTTCTTTCCGGAAAGAAGTGTGATTAGATGTGCGCCCAAATATTCTTTCCAACGTGGGAATAATGCACCCAATATTTATAGTCAATACAAAAATTTCGCACCAACATCCATACATTTCATAAACATAAACATAAACATGATTTTCAATATCTAAACACGATTGACTCTCAATAACATGAACTCCAAGGATCATTGTTCAATGTTTTAACCGGTGATAACTTTAAGTATCAGGTAACTTTCATAAAATTAAAGGCTCCACAATAATCTTACCAGTGGCATGACCATCACTGATCTTAGCCCATGCTTCTTCAGCCTTACTTAACGGATGCTTCAAATCGATTACCGTCTTAAGTTTCCCATCTTTCACCAAGTTAACCAGACAGGTTCTCTTTCTTAGGTATCCTAGGTATCGGTACCAACTGCTTCTTTGAGAAGGTAAGTTTTTTCAAAGCATAAACTAAGAAAGCTCTAGGACCAGGAGTCATATCGATTACCTTCCCGTTTGTACTCAAATTAGGCTCAAATGTAGACCAAGGAATGTCCATCGCACAATGGATTACGACATCGTATTTACTACCAGAAGGGCTCTTAAAAGCCACCCCATCGGGAGTTTTGTAGTCAAGAACTCATCTGCTCCGAGGCTCTTGACTAAATCCAAATTATGAGCACCACAAGTGGCTGTCACATGTGTGTTTCCAAGCTTTGCTAGTTGAACTGCATATTGACCTACACCACCTGAAGCAGCAGTAATCAAGAGGTTTACATGCCGGCCAGTTCCGTCGAGCTTGACCCCGGCTGACTCAGTAACTGCCTGGAGAGCTGCAAGACCGGCAACAGGCAAACTTGCACCTTCGGCTGCTGATACTTCCGGTGGCCTTAAAACTATCAAGTTGTCCTTAGCCACTGCATATTCAGCTAGTCCGCCTCCAGTCTGTGATTGCGAATATAATCATAAGATAGCCATAGCAAAAGGAAGAAGAACAAAAATGAACACTTACAGGATGATTAAGCATAGCTACAACTTTGTCCCCGGTTTTGTAATTTGTGACTCTCGGTCCGACCATTATGACTTCTGCGGCTACATCAGTAGCTGCACAAGAAGAAATGAACATATTATTCTTTAGCTAATGATTAAAAAGGGGCAATCCCAATATCAAGAAAGAAAACTGCATTACTTACTGATGATTTAAAGTTAGATTCTTTTAATATTACTTAACTTTAAATGGTTTATATTGCTAGCCAATTTTTCTTTTAAGATAGCAATCTTTCTTGTATGTATGCCATAAATTTACCTTGTTTGAAAAACTGTGAAATTTTAAAAGAACCGAATCCCACGTTTAGACTAATACAAACCAAGTTGAGAGGATGAATATGCATGTCCCAAAAGTCAATTTTCTCCCTACATGTTGTGTATAAGCCAAAATTTGCCCGGGGCCCATTAAAACCCAATAATAAGCAGTCCAAAACTCGGGCTCATCAAAAGTAATAAAACAAAAAAAAAACAGAAATGAAAAAGAGTCCAATAACAAGTCCAGATACACAATCCAAACAGTACAGGCCCTAAACCATTAAACCCAAACCAAGGGTGATGGCCCAATGACAAATAGCCCAAAACCAGTGGCTAAACAGAAGCCCTAGGGTTCCCCTTTCCAGCTTCCACCGCGTCCTTCACACGCGTGCCTCGCATCGTTTCAGCAACCCAGCGCGCCACTGTCAGCTACCACCATCGCTCGCGCCTCGATCAATGCCCGCACGTCTCGCCCATACCCTGCAAAAAGGCTGACAAGCAGAGAAACAGAGGCAGCGGAGCATGGAACAAATAATAGAATACTAAAAAATAGTGTATTTCGACTATAAGCCACTCAAAAAACAGTGTAAGAGCCCCTTTTTTTTTACGAACACTTGGATAATCGATCAGAAATCGAAAAGCAGAAAAATTGAAAGGTTGATTTCTTTTTCATTTTCAATTATTACCTACGGTCGTTTTACTATTATTATTGTTATTTTTTTCTTTTTTACTTCGAATATCCGTAAATAAATAACATAAAAGGAAGAAACGTGAACTTACCTTCGTAAATGAACCGCCGGACCTGTCTTTCTTCGCCGAAATCGAAAGTAGAGACGGTCTTTAAGGTTTAGAGTACTAAGACCTGCAAATTGAGTTTTAAAAGAGGGGTTTACACCCGATTTGTTTTAAAAAAAGGAAAACAGATATAAAAAGGGTAGGGATTACCGTCGAAAGGCTCAGTCCTCGGTTTCTCCATCGCAATCGGGGATGGACGAGGATGTTGGTCGCCTTAATAGGGCCTTCGCGCACCACTACTCGCCGTTGATGATGGCGTTTTAGTGGTTGAATGAACGCGGGTCGATTCAGAAGACGGAGAAATCGAAACGATTTAGAAAAGAAAAACTTGAAATCTGTTGAGAGAAAACGGCGGAGAGAAGGATTAGGAGCAGGCTTAGGGTTTGGCTTTCGGTTTTGAGTGGCTGGAAGGCCAGAAATCAGGTGCAATTTGGACTTATTTACATAGCATAAAACGGTGTCGTACAGGGCATGACCCGAATCCGACCCGAAAACCCTATAGGATCCGCGCGTTTCGTTGGGAATGGGCGATTTGTGTGTGCGGTCCCTCTGTTTCCCGCTGTTGTTTGATTAAAACCTGCTATACATTTCTTTTGATTCTTAATTGGCCTTTGTAATTTTGCACATTTGTTAATTTAGTCCTGTTCATATGCTGCGTTTTGATAGTTTGGAATGTTTACATTTTTAATCCCTGATTATTGACATATATTGTACTTTAATCCTCTTTTGATGATTTTGTTTATTTCTAAATTAACATTTTTAGGTTAATTTGTTATTCAATCTTATATGGTTTTAATATATTGTTAACATAACTTGTTCGTTTTAAAATTCCCTTCTATATATATATACACATATATGTATATATATATACATATATGTATATATATATATATATATATATATATATAAGATCTATACAATATATGTAAATACTTTTACATCTCACTATTATTCAATTTAAACTATTTGTTGGTATAGGTATATTATTCATATTATTTTCTTTATTTTATTTTTATGAATTTTATTCATTTTGATTAAGCATATTACACAGTTTTTCCCTTATAATATTTATTTCAAATTTCACTTGTGTACTATTGGTTAACATATATTTTAATTTTTGGTTTAAGTTTATTATTTCATATTCTACTCATTTTAACCCTCCTTTTTTAGAATATTGGTTTTGAAAATTCATATATATATAAGTCATTGTTTGCATAACATAATATGTCGCTATTTCTATATTATGCTATCACATTGTGCATGAAACTCTAACACGTTTTCTTCAAACTTAGATAGTCGTTTTTAATCCAAACAAATCACACATGTCTTTGGAATATTGTACCCACTATCGTTTAAAAAAAACCATAAAAAAAAGAACAAAAGTTCAAAATTATTCCAAACTTTTCGACATTAGGACATTGATTAATCAATTTGGTACCGATTTTGGGCGCTGCGAGGGTGCTAATCCTTCCTCGCACATAACCGACTCCCGAACTCGTTTTTTTGGAATCTCGTAGACTAAAATTTATTTTGTAGGTGACCCGATCACACCTCCATGTTGTTTAGTCGATTCCCGTTTTCAGAAAATGGTTACGACAGCTTGGCAACTCCACTGGGGATATTAATGAGAGTCTGGCTGTAAATTGATTAATTTTTGCCCTTCTGTCGAAAATTGAAATTTTGATTTGAAAAATTATAAGTCGAGTCTGGAATTAAACACGTGTTGTCAAAATTTTCGAAACTCCTTGTTCTGCATCATGTTGTAAATATTTTTCTAACTTATTTCATCTTTTGTTTTTCAGCTTTAAGTTTTTATGGTTTTAGTTTTTTTAGTTTTAAAATAAAAACTAAAAGGTTTGTGAGTTTCTCCCCACACACCGTGCACTTGCATTTTTGCATAACATGAGCTCTCTACCCGGGCTCTGTCCGCTTAAGTGGAAGTAAACGCTATGCCTTCGTGAGTTAACTCGTCCCTCCGCACAGGCTAGTGAATACTTCCGGGTTACATATGACTTATGCTTTCGTGAGTTAACTTGTCCCTCCGCATAGGCATAAGTAAATGTAATCCCTCGAATTGAGCTCGCGAGCCTATGATGGGCGATAACCGAGGCTCCGTACTAGCCTTAGTAGGCGACAGTACAGACAATTCGAGTACCTTTTTAGAACCGAAACCGCATATAGTGAACCGTATGAGCCACCCGACTAGAGCCATGCCGAACCTTTGTCTGCTAATAGTCACCAAAATAAGTACATGGGAGAAACGCCTCTTAACCTTTTACTTCTTTTACATTTACACTTTTATGCAAAGAAATAGGATCTGTTCAATAAATTGGATTATCTGATAAGTATGTGGGGTAAGTTTATTTTGTAAAGTTTAATGGGGTAAAAAACAAAAAAAAACATAGGTTAATTTCACCAAAATGCATGATTGAATAGCTTAATTTGTTAGATTTTCTATGTTTTTCATCGTTTATATTTGTTGTGATTACTAACCAAGGTTATTTGTCTTCATTTTTATTTTTTTCATCATGCATCATAGGCATTTTGTTAGGAAGGTGTTGATTAGAGATTGGTTGCCACAAACGGGTTTCTGATGGAGGAGTCAATTACACAAGTAACCGAGAAAAATGTCGTGGTTCGAGACTGGTCTTTGAAAACCCAGAAAGGAAAAGGGGACAGTTTAAAGGAAGGATGTATCTCCAATCTTCCCAAGCATGTGACTTCGAATGCTCATCAGAACAACCTTGAAGACTTGACTCGGATCTGGAAACAGTGGGACTCAGACACTAGGGGCACCTTCACTGAAAAGTACTTGGATATAGCTCACTTGATCGCTGTCAACGTAGATGAACAGTTGATTCAAGCCATGATTCGATTTTGGGACCCAGCTTACCAATGTTTTACTTTCAATCAGGAAGATATGACTCCGACTATAGAAGAATATACTGCCTTGCTTCGTGTTGACCATGCACAATTCAACAAGATATATGTGAAAGAACCCAAACCAATGACCTTCAAGAAAAAGATAATGAAGTTAACGGGAATGACTGATACATGGGCTGAGAAACAGATAAAGAAAAAGAACGAAGTTAGTTGCGTTCCATGGTTTTCTCTACGAGACTTAGTTCAAAACCATCCGGATATTGTGAAGAGAGCGGATCTGTTCGCTTTGGCAATTTATGGATTAATTGTCTTCCCAAAGGTCCTTGGACATATAGAAGTTGCGGTAGTGGATTTCTTCGAAAAATTGAAGCAATGAATCAACCCCGTCCCAACTATCTTAGTCGAGACTTTTAGATCTCTAAGTAGTTGTAGGAGGAAAGGGGAAGGACGTTTTATCAGATGCGCACATTTACTTAATGTTTGGATTCTGAGCCACTTTTGGAAAGTGGAGCGCACACCTTTCCACATGTTTTTGAAAACATTCTCTCCATTGGAAGCTTACCTTGGGAAAGATTGGCCGAAGGATGTCACCAAACAACACTGGGTTTCAGTTTTTCAAAATCTCCGCGCCGAAGATATAACTTGGAGAGCACCATGGATCCGTCCTTCGGTTCTGTTATACAAATGCGGAAGCCAAGATTGGGTGCTTTTACTCAGATTATGGGGAGGAGTTGGATATGCTCCATTAATGTTCCAAAGGCAATTCGCTTCACGACAGTTCATACCAGCTACCAGAGGATTGGCACAGTCTGAGTTCACTTTTACAGGTGAGGGCTACATGAAAAAAGTCCGAGATATTGCAAAGTCTTGGAAAGAAATTTACATAGTGGAGCTAGCTCTGTATGCTGACACTATCACTCAAGATTATGACATATGGAGACAACGACGAGTGAATAGTCAGGAAACATCACCGACGGATTACACTTGCCAGAATCCTTTCTCAAAAGAAATGTCGTCTGAACTGGAAATGGCAAGACATGAATTTGAACGTGAAAAGACCAAGCTGTTATGGGATATTAGTTCTCTTTAAGAGGAAAACTACCAACTGAAGATCAATGTTCAAATTGAAAAGTCCAGAACCGAGAAAGTCCAGAAAGAAACTGAGATCATGAGTAATAACTTAAGGGATCTCCATTTGGAAAATAAAAAATTAAGAGAAACTATAAGGAATAGTGGGTTGGGCAAGTCGACAGCAGAACGGAAGAAAGAACTAAACAGCATCAAAGGTGGAGAGGAATTCTGGAAAGGGAAAGCGAAGAAGGAAGAGGAAAAAGCTGCACATGCTATGACAAAGTTAAGAAAGAATAATGTTAAATACGAAACCGTGTCCGCAGAATTAATGACTAATCAGTCTGAACGTCAAGAGCTAAGAAGGAAGATACGAGATTTAGAAAATATGCTGCAGGCTCATCAGCAACATTTGGATACTCTCCTAAAAGCCTTAAAAGAAAAGAATGGCCAGCGTGATAGAGACATCCTTGCCTACGAAAGAGCTCTCCAAGAAAAAGATATGTATCTCGGTGATATGATCAATAAAATTCGCAAGGCGGCTATGCAAATCGTGTAATTATCAAATGAAGCTGAAGCTCTCAGTTGCCAATTCTCTCCGAGACAAGGATCAAGCCTGACGGAGTTCCTAGAACGAGTGAAGAAACAAGGCGATGTGGCTAGGAAATTTGTGTAAAATCAGATATGACAAAACGTTTTGTAACAGACTCTTTTGATTAATGAAATGCCTAAGTATGGGGCTATCTTGAAATCAACACCAAATTCTTGCATATTTATTCATGACTAACATTCATTTGTCATTTATTCATTCATCCATTCATTACATGTACATATCATTGTAATATTTCATTGAGGCTAAAACTATATAATCCACAGTTGCGACACTACGAACCTGGAATCACGTCATTCTTATAGGACGCGTCTAAGAGCTAGAGCTATGGATGCTAAACTCAACGAAAGAATTGAAAGAGTGGAAAGGATCCAAAGAGAGTTACAAGAGCAGTTGGCCAAGTCACAGCAGGAAGCAAGAGATCTGATGGTAAGATCTCGAGAGGAATCACTCGAGCAAAAGGATCAAATGGCCAAAATGATGGAGATGATGACAGCTCTGGTCAAAGGAAAAGGACCCATGCAGAGCCCTGACATCACAGAACCCCAGTCAAGAGTTAATCAGGATCCACTCTATCCCCCAGGATTCACTCCACCCCACGTCCATGCAATGCAAAAAGGATATTCTCAAGGGGAACCTGTGGGCCTGGAGCAACGACCTACACCACCCGCTTATCTAGAGCAAGGTATATTCGCATCGAACCCCGGAGCTAATCCTGCTGATCCAATTGTTCCAGATTTGGATGATCTAGTAGAAATAGCCAGGTTGAAAATGGAAGATCATAATGCTCAGAATAAGTATAGGAGCTTGGAAGAAAGGCTCAAGGCGATAGAAGGTACTGAAGTCTTCTCTGCACTGAGTGCCAAAGAGCTTAGTTTGGTGCCCGATCTGGTTCTACCTCCGAAATTTAAAGCGCCAGATTTTGAAAAATATGATGGAACGAGATGTCCAAAGGCACATCTTATCATGTTTTGTCGGAAGATGACTGGTTATGTGAATGAAGATAAATTGCTAATACACTGTTTTCAAGATAGCTTGGTCGGATCGGCTCTTCGATGGTATAATCAACTCAGTAGAGAAAGGATCCGATCATGAAATGACCTAGCATCAGCATTTTGTGAACAATACAAGCATGTCTCCGACATGGTGCCTAATCGACTAACTCTGCAGATGATGAAAAAGAAGCCGACGGAGACTTTTAGACAATATGCGCAAAGATGGAGGGATATCTCAGCCCAAGTAGAACCCCCATTAACTAAAACTGAGATAACGGTCCTCTTTATCAGCACTTTGAATACGCCATTTATGATAAGTTGGTAGGAAACGCCACAAAAGACTTCGCCGATATCGTAATATCTGGGGAACTTATAGAAAATGCCATCAAAAGTTGAAGGATGGAAGGCCCCGAGAGTTCAAAAAAGGGCAGCACCTATAAAGAAAAAAGAGGCAGAAACACATATGGTGGGAACCGAGAGCCACTACATTTCTAATCCGTACCCAACCCAATCACGACCCCAATATCGCCCACCTCCAAATTTCTATTTTCCTCCCCAAAACCTTTATTATCAGGCACCTCCTTCTTACCCCGTCTACACCACAAATAACCAAATACCATTCACCATGTTCCCACCAAATGCCATGCCTGCTCCAAGCCAACCCAAAAATGAACAAAGACCGATAAGACCCAATCCTGAAAAACCTCAATTCACCCCTATTCCCGTGTCGTACGGAGAACTGTGCCTGAAATTATTGGAAAAATAATTAATATCCCCACATTATATGGCACCATTGAAGCCTCTATACCCAAAATGGTACGATTCTAATACTAGTTGCATGTATCATGCTGGAAACCAGGGGCATTCTACAGAAAATTGTCTAGCCTTTAAAAGGAGGGTTCAGGTTCTTATTGATGCAGGCATTTTACGATTTGATAGTACTGGTAATATGGCTGGAAATCCGCTCCCTAACCATACTGAAGGGAACGTGAGCGAGTGACAAAGGAAGACATGCAGCGAGCTAAAAGTTACGTTTCTAAAATAAAAACACCTTTGCGAAAAGTTTGGGAGGTAATGGTTGAAAATGGGTCGTTTTGTCATCCCAACAGAATTTTCAAAGGAGGAAATACAAAAAGTCAATGTTTTTGTGATTTTCATGGTATCAAAGGGCATGACATCCAGTCTTGTGAATAATTCAGAAAATTACTCCAAGACATGATGAACAACAAGGAGGTCAAGATCTTTGATAAAATGGACGAGGCCGAGGAAAGGGCAATATGCGCCTCTGATAATCAACCATCAGTCATCCCTTATAGTGTCGGTCGGCCTCTGGTGATTTATTATGAGGCCAAGAAGAAGGAAGTCAAACCAACGGTGGTGATTAAAGTGCCATCTCCTTTTCCTTACAAGGGCAACAAGGCGGTACCATGGAAATATGATGTCAACATTATCATACCCGAAGGTGAAAAATCCAAAGCTACGACTGAAAGTGTTAGTGGAGTAGGACACTTTACCCGCAGTGGGAGATGTTATTCTCCTGAGGTGGTTGAACCAAGGAAGATGACTGGTGACTCGAACCAAAAAGGAAAGGCACCGATGCATGATGCTGAGGTTGATGTTGAAATACAGTCTGAGCAAGAAATTAAAAGACCTGTAAATGAGGATGAAGCACATGAATTCTTGAAGCTCATCAAGCACAGTGAATATAACATCGTGGAATAGTTGAACAAGCAGCCGGCAAGAATCTCGGTGTTATCTCTACTGTTGAACTCAGAGTCACATCGGAATGCCTTGCTAAAAGTGTTAAATCAAGCTTACGTGGAAAGCAATGTATCTA
This sequence comes from Gossypium australe, assembly GCA_005393395.2. Classification (NCBI taxonomy): domain Eukaryota; kingdom Viridiplantae; phylum Streptophyta; class Magnoliopsida; order Malvales; family Malvaceae; genus Gossypium; species Gossypium australe. The sequence continues at coordinate 95,680,129 of CM016620.1, forward strand.
TAGAAAAGCTTGATAGGTGGGTGAACAACTTGAATGCGGATAATTTCATCTCTTTCAGTGATGATGAAATACCACCAAATGGTAGGGGCTCCGTAAAAGCATTGCATATTACGACCAGTTGCAAGGGTTACATAGTACCGGATGTACTCATCGACAACGAATCCGCACTCAATGTCATGCCTTTGGCCACACTTTCCAGGATGCCAGTTGATATGTCTTATCTAAGGCCTTGTCATTCCACAGTAAGGGCATGTGATGGGACACGATGAGAGGTCATGGGAAAGATTGAAATTCCTCTAGAAGTGGGCCCATGTACATATAATATAAAATTCCAGGTCATGGACATCACGCCTTCATATAATTGCCTTTTAGGGAGGCCTTGGATCCATTCTGCTGGGGCAGTTCCTTCATCTCGCCATCAAAAAGTAAAATTTATCATGGAAAGCTGTTTGATCACGGTCGCTGGTGAAGAAGACATTGTTGCATCTATTTCTGCTGTCACACCTTACATCGAAGTAAACAAAGATGCAGTAGAATGTTCCTTCCGTTCCTTCGAATTTATTAATGCTACATTTGTTGCTGAAGGAAATAAGATTCCCACACCCAAACTGTCAGGGAATACCAAGATGGGAATTAAGCTGACTGTGGAAAAGGGAGCCCGAGCGAAGAAAGGTTTGGGAAGATATCAGCAAGGGATAGCTAGAGCACTAAAGCCAGTACATCACAAGGCTCGATACGGTTTAGAAATCAAGCCAAATGTATGACAAAGAAGAAAACAGTCGTAGAAAGATCAAGAAAGGAGGATTGCAAGAGCCTCAGGTCAAGAATTAGAATGGGAGCCCATAGCGTATCCTCCTTTGTCGAAAACATTTATGTATGCAGGAATGATGTACCCAGGGCGAGATAAGTCACAAAACACGCTGTTATTGATTGAAAGGGGTCTTCAGAATTTCAGTATAAATGTTATTGACAAAGTGGATGATACAATTGAAGATATTTCAATGATACGCCCTGGTCCTCTTGGATTTGTTTTGAACAATTGGACTGCTGTGGATCTTCTTGTAGTTTCTAAGTCCTCTCCAAAGTAATGCTCAATGATAACTCTTTTTGTATGCCCCTAAGTTATAGGGGGAATCTGTTATAAGAGTTTATGTTTTCTATTTATCTTTTAAATGAACATTAATGGAGATGCATTTTGTCATGGTCTTTTCATTCTCATTGGCTTCATATTTATTCCCTCTTCTCATAGCCTGTCCTTACATATATCTCATATCATGCCGTAGTATTATGTTTGTGGGTTCCAATACCTTGATGCTCCTCTATAGTTTTCTTTTCCATTCACCTTTCAGGTGCTCAGATATCAACGACGTGAACAATCCCGTTACAAGTCCTAAAATCGATTTTGAGAAAGCTATTTGTTTAGGAGAATTCGAAGCTGAGGAAAATACTGAAGATTATGTCTCATCCCCTGACTTACTAAGGATGATAGAACAAGAAGATAAACAGATTCTACCCCATCAAGAATCTATTGAGACAGTGAACTTGGGAAATGAAGAAAAGAGGCAAGAAGTGAAGATTGGGACCTCCATTTCAGAGAACACCAAACATGACTTGATCGCCTTGCTTCATGAGTACAAAGATGTATTTGCATGGTCGTATCAAGACATGCTAGGTTTGAACGAGGATACAGTGGTCCATAGACTCCCACTGAAACCAGAATGCAAACCCATTCAACAGAAGCTAAGACGAATGAGACCTGAAATGCTGTTAAAAATAAAAGAAAAAGTAAGAAAATAATTTGATGCTGGCTTCTTACAAGTCTCTAAATATCCAGAATGGGTAGCTAAGTCCCAGTACCGAAGAAAGACGGCAAGGTGCGAATGTGTGTAGATTATCGCGATCTGAATCGAGCAAGTCCTAAAGATAATTTTCCCTTGCCACACATCGATACATTGGTAGATAACACAGCAAAACATTCATTATTTTCTTTCATGAATGGATTTTCGGGTTATAATCAGATAAAGATGGCCCCCGAGGATAGAAAACTACCTTCGTAACAATGTGGGGAACGTTCTGCTATAAGGTAATGCCATTCAGATTGAAGAATGCTGGGGCAACATATCAGAGGGCAATGGTGATGCTGTTCCATGACATGATGCACAAAGAAATAGAAGTTTATGTTGATGATATGATTGCCAAATCTCGGGGGGAGAGAGAGCATGTTGGGAACCTCAGGAAATTGTTCGAAAGACTAAGAAAGTTCCAGCTAAAGCTTAATCCATCCAAGTGCACATTTGGGGCTACCTCGGGAAAATTACTAGGCTTCATTGTCAGTGAGAGAGGTATTGATGTTGATCCAGATAAGATAAAAGCCATACAAAAATTACCACCTCCACGGACACAAAAAGAAGTCAGAGGATTTTTAGGGAAGTTGAACTACATCGCTCGATTTATTGCTCAGCTTACCAACCAATGTGACCCAACTTTTCGACTCATTCGAAAACACAATCCTAGAGAATGGAATGAGGAGTGTCAAATGGCTTTTGACAAGATAAAACAGTATTTGTCTAACCCCCCGGTGCTAGTACCGCCAACTCCCAGGAGACCGTTAATATTGTATCTGACTGTGTTCGATAACTCAATGGGTTGCGTACTGGGGAAACATGATAAGTCAGGAAAAAAAGAAAAGGCGATTTACTACCTCAGCAAGAAGTTTACAGAGTATGAAACAAAGTACCCGTCAATTGAAAAATTTTGTTGTGCTTTGGTTTGGGTAGTTCGAAGGCTCAGACAATATATGTTGTATCATACGACATGGTTAATTTCAAAGCTGGACCCAATAAAGTACACGATGGAATCACCTGCACTCTCAGGAAGAATGGCACGATGGCAGATCCTACTATAGGAGTACGACATCATCTATGTGAATCAAAAGTTGATAAAAGGGAGCGCAATAGCTGACTTCTTAGCAACTCAAACGATAGAGGAATATGAGCCATTGAGATTTGATTTCCCAGATGAAGACTTGATGTGCATCATAGAAAAAGAATGTGAGTCGTCAAAAGAGAAATCATGGAAGATGAGCTTTGATGGTGCATCAAATGCATTGGGGCATGGGATTGGAGCAGTCTTAGTGTCACTAGAAGGGAATCATTATCCATTCACTGCCAGATTAAATTTCTTCTGTACCAATAACATAGCGGAATATAAGGCTTGCATCATGGGACTTCGTGCAGCTATTGAATGAGACATCGAAATCTTAGAGGTGTACGGAGACTCAGCGCTGGTGATTTACCAAATCCGTAGAGATTGAGAAGTGAGAGATTCAAAATTGATCAAATATCGCGATCTCGTGGCAGACCTGATCAAAGAATTCAAAGAAGTAACTTTTAATTACTTCCCACGAGAAGAAAACCAATTGGCTGATGCCCTAGCCACTTTGGCTTCAATGTTCGAAGCAAACCGAGAAACGAAAATAATGCCTCTCCAAATGAGCATATATGAGGCCCCTGCACATTGTTTTAGCATTGAAAAAGAGGCAGATGGACAGCATGGTTCCATGATATCTTAGAATATGTCAAGAATCAAAGCTATCCCGAACAAGCAAACGAGAACGAAAAAAGAACAATCAGAAGAATGGTGGTAGGATTTGTCCTTGATGGGGATATCCTGTACAAAAGAGGAAAAGATCAAGTGCTTTTGAGATGCGTGGATGCTGTTGAAGCCAAAAAAATACTTGAAGATGTCCATGAAGAAATTTGTGGAACGCATGCCAATGGTTTCACTATGGCTAGGCAGATTATGAGACTCGGTTATTACTGGCTGACGATGGAAAGAGACTGCATTAGTTATGCACGAAAGTGCCACAAATGTCAAGTTTACGGTGATAAAATTCATGCAGCACCTTCGCCCCTTCATGTCATGACTTTTCCGTGGCCTTTTTCTATGTGGGGCATGGATGTTATATGGCCAATTTCCTCAAAAGCTTCTAATGGACATCGATTCATTTTGTGGTCATAGATTACTTCACAAAATGGGAAGAAGCTGCTTCATTTGCTAATATGACAAAGACCGCAATTTGCAGATTCTTAAAAAAGGAGATCATATGTCGATACGGTTTGCCTGTGAAAATCATTTTGGATAATGCTTTGAATCTGAACAAGATGATGAAGGAAGTGTGTGAGCAATTTCAAATAAAGTATCATAATTCCTCACCCTATCGCCCAAAGATGAACGGAGCAGTAGAAGCGACTAACAAAAATATTAAGAGGATTATTGGGAAAATGACCGAGACATATAAAGGTTGGCACGGGAAGTTACCATTCACTTTGTATGCATATCGCACATGTGTGCGGACATCTACGGGAGCAATTCCTTTCTCTCTGGTCTATAGAATGGAAGCTGTGCTGCCCATCAAAGTTGAGATCCCCTCTTTACGAGTCTTAATAGAGTCAAAACTAGAAGAATCAGAATGGGTTCGAGCTCGATATGACCAACTAAATCTTATCGAAGAAAAACGCTTGAAGGCAATCTGTCATGGACAGATGTACCAGAAGAGAATGATCACAGCCCATGACAAGAAGGTGCAACCAAGGGAATTTCGCGAGGGAGAACTCGTACTAAGAAAGATTCTCCCAATACAAAAAGACTTTCGAGGAAAATGGACACCAAATTGGGAAGGGCCATACGTCGTAAAGAAGGCTTTCTCAGGTGGAGCTTTGATTCTCACTGAGATGGACGGGAAGGAGGTACCAAATCCAGTGAACTCAGATGCTGTGAAGAAATACTATGCCTAAAAAAAAGAGATCAAGATGAAAACCTGAAAAGGGCGTCTTGATAAAAATAAAAATAGATCAAGATGAAAACCCGAAAAGGGCGTCTTGATAAAATATTAGGATGGAAACCTGAAAGGGCATCCTAATGAAGGGGATTCGGACATAAGGAGCAAGACGATTCGAACAGGGAGTCATGTGGCGAGATTACAATGTTTGAAGCATTCTCAGAAACTATAAATCTTTTACAAGAAGCTTTGCTCGAAAAGATCCAGGATGAAGAAACGTGGAAAGTTCATGCGTGGGATATCTAGAGCATTTGTGACAATTGAATCTGCTTCTCTTTCTTTATAATGTTTTCTTTATTAAACTGTTCCTTGTCTTGCTTTTGAGAAAATATATCCCTTTCATACCTACTATGTCATTTTCATGCATCTCGTGTGTGGTTCATTTAAATGATAAATAGTGAAATTACATGCTCTAAACAAAAGGAATGTCGAGCATTACCTGGATGAAAATTTGGTAAGTACAAGAGCCTTAAAGCAAGGTCAAAGTTCAATAGGGGAAAAAGGGCGGTATACGAGAAACACAGATTACTCGTAAAGCTTGAGGACGGGTACAAAACCTGAAAGGAAAGTCAAAAATCGAAGCAATGAATGCAGGTCATCATGAAAGTCGTAACAAAAAGAGATATATGACAAACAAGCCCAAGGCGCATGACATAATCATGTAGGCATAAAAGCATTTAAGACAAGCACGTGCATATCATGATAACATCACGTATGACACATACAGGTACGCCAGTAAAGAAAGAAGTTTTGAGGATAGCTGTACCGAACCAAGGAAAAAGAAGACATCTGAGTTCCACCAGATGATATGTTTTGAAATTCTGATTTCAAAATAATCAACTCATATTGCGAGAGGTGAGTTGAGCCTCAGGTCACACGCTGAGGTATTTTTCAATATCTGTTTTTCAAAAAAATCAACTCATATTGCGAGAGGTGAGTTGAGCCTCAGGTCACACGCTGAGGTATTTTTCAATTTCTGTTTTTCAAAAAAAAAAAAATCAACTCATAATGCGAGAGGTGAGTTGAGCCTCGGGTCACATGCCGAGGTATTTTTAATTTCTGTTTCTCAATTTATGTTTGTTCCCAAAAAAATCAACTCATATTACGAGAGGTGAGTTGAGCCTCAGGTCACACGCTGAGGTATTTTCAATTTCTATTTTTCAAAAATCAACTCATATTGCGAGAGGTGAGTTGAGCCTCAGGTCACACGCTGAGGTATTTTTCGATCTCTGTTCTTCAAAAAAATCAACTCATATTGTGAGAGGTGAGTTGAGCCTCGGGTCGCACGCTGAGGTATTTTCAGTCTTCTTGAAGATAGTAAGGAAGCAGTTCGAAAAGTCCAGATTTATTTCCTCGAAGTCTCGGCGGAGCAGGTCAAAGCTACTAATCCCTCCTCCCTGAGTGTATTGAGTATCAACCTTTGTTTCTGGGAAGTTTTAGTGAAAAGATCGAAATTACCAATCTCTTCTCTCTGGACTCACACCCCCTTTGAAGTTCCAGTAAAAAAAAAAATGAAGCAACATATCATATCTCTCTGAAGTGGCGGTGGAATGGATCAATGCAACAAGATGTGATAGGCTAGAACGAAGCTACGTGAAGAAGAAAGACACTAAATAAGTCAGGACTCAGTGGGTCCCGACAAATTTGGGCCTTCTTTATGTCTTTGCTCTATTCCCGTTACACGACAACGAGCAAAGTGAGGCAGCTGTATAAGCCCAAATTTGCCCGGGTGTAATGGCCTAAATTCAAGGTTATCGGAACAATGGTTTCGCAATCATAAATCCGGTTTAAAGAGAAATTTATTTCAATATATTTGCATGAATATTTATATGATAGGAAAAATCGTATTAAAATATCGATAGAAAAATTTTACCGATTTAGTAGTTAGTTAGAAAAAGGAATTATTGAAGGAATTGGGTAAAAACAATGTATCGAGACTTTGATCTCATAAAATTGAGTAGGAAATATTTTTATAAATATTTATAAAATGTTAGTAATGTGGTATTAGAATTTTGTTAGAAAATTTTAACGTTTGGGTAGGTAATTAAATAAAAAGGACTAAATTGAAAAAGGTGTAAAAGTTATTAGAAGGATTAAATAGCTCAATTGTCAAATGACAAGGGATCTAAAGAGCAAATAAGCCCAAAGGAGATATTTTGGGTGGCATAAGCTGAGAAAAATCAGGAGAATTACTGAAAGGAGGGTAAAATGGGAAAATAATAAAATTTACTAAATAAAACTAGGACTAATTTGAGATATCTAGAAATATCTTCATTTTTCTTTACTCTCATCAGAAAAAAACGCCATATGAGGGTTTTATAAGCTGGTATATTATAATTTTTGCACCAAGTAAGTTAATACTTGCCTATTTCTTGTAATTTTTGTGTTTTTAAGACTTTTACAACTAGGTCCTATTACTAAATTCATTAGTTTTTGATCTCATGGATGAAATTGAAAGTTACCATGGCTGAGTTCTGTAAGTTTATGATGAAATAACATTAAATTGAAGCTTTAATTTGTTTATGATATGATTTTAATAAGTAATTTCAATAGAAATTAATTTTTAGGACCTAATTGTGAAAATGTTTGGAATTAAAGTCTATTACTGAAATTATGATTCACAAAGGTTATAAAGTAGTTTAAAGTGATAGAATAAAGTTTTAATTGAGAGAAATTAGCTTAATTGAGGGGTTAATTGAGCAAGGACTGAATTGTATGAATTGTGAAATTTGGGGCAAAATAGAAATCAACACTTTGCACTAAAACAGTTTTGGACAGCAGCAGTAGACTAAATTTGAAAAATCACCATAAATTGTAGAAATCGAATTAGAAGATTAAAAAAATATGAAATTAAAGCTTATTGAGTCTAGTTTCTCATAGAAGAAACGATGTAATAATAGATATGTAAATCATGAGATATAATAAATTTTGTGAGACAAGATCAGAATGAACTCGGGTTCCCCTGTTTTGACTTTAGAAAATCATAAAAAATTAGAGAAAAATAATTAGGGGCTTAAATTTACATGTTTAGAATACTTATTGAGTCTATTTTCAATAGAAATAAACGAGAACATCATCTGAATCCTGTACGAAGAGATAATTAATTTTTAGTGAAGAAGGGTCAGAACTGTCAAACAGTAGAATAGGGGTGACTTTAAAGAATAAACTGTACTTATTGGCTAAACCAAAAATTCTGAAAATTTTATGGGAAGAAGATATGTGAGTCTAGTTTTAGGAAAAATTAATGGATCTAAATTTGGAGTTCTGTAGCTCAACGTACAAATAATTTAATGACTATGACTCAAGTAGATAGTTTTGAATGAACTAAAAATAATAATAGAATTATAGAAAATGCTACATGTGAACATGAAATGTATTGAATTAATGATTGAATTTATTTATTTAGATCTGGAAAACTCAAATACGAAGCTAGATCGAGGAAAGGAAAAAGTCCCAGATTAGTAGATTTTATATACGAACTAGTATCGAGGTAAGTTCATGTAACTTGAATTATATTCTTAAATGTTTGAAATGTATGTTATTGATGTGAATATAATTTGAATGTTCATTGTATGAAAATTGATGATACATTGGTATATTTGATAAAAAAAAGGAAGAAATCCCGGTTGAATGAATGGAAAATTCGATGGATCTCTGAAAAGGAATTGACGGTAAAAAGGATCTAGCCCGGACGGGTGATCCTATCCTGATATAGCCCTCCCGAAGAATATGTGGAAAATGGATTTAGCCCGGACGGGTAATCCGAATTAGGGTCTGAATTTAGCCTGGACTGGTAATTCAGATCCAAGCTCATTAGAGTAATTGTCGTTGCAGGGGATTTAGCCTGGATTGGTAATCCCGCTGTAAAGATGAGGTTCGCAGGAGTGTGCTCTCTGAAATAGAAATGTGCGCACATGAATATGAATTGACGAACCCGAATTTGTACACTAAAAGTGTACCTATGAAAATCCATCGAAAATTCTAAGAAATTCAACGGGATAAATATGGAAAAAGAATAAGGGAATGGGAAACCATGGTATTGATGAGTTCATCAATCATGGTTTATATTACTAATACATGGAAATTATTGGACTAACTTGAAAGTTGAGTTTGTGCATGTTAGGGTAATAGTGCATTGAATGAATATATGAATGTTTATTGCATTGTATTGAAAATATTAGGTAAGTATAATTCTTGTTATATGGGCTTACTAAGCACAAAGTGCTTACCCTGTTTCCTTTTCCCCTGTTTTGTAGTGTTAAGAGCTCGGAGGTCGAATTCGGTAGGAGATACATCACACTATCAGCCTCAAGATTTCGGTATATAAAGAAACTTTATTTTGGAAATCAATGGCATGTATAAGCTAATAAAGTAATGTTAATATGAAATGAATGTAAGGTCAGCCATTGGAATGGCTAGCAAACCTTGGCTTGGTATGTGTTGATGTTATCTTATAAATATGTATGAATCTATTTTGAAAATATGTTGAATTGGATTGGTTGATGTGGATTGGTCTCGGTTTAAAATTTGCAGGGAAGGCTAGATATTTATAAAGGGGCTATATTTAAAAAAAAACATAAACTCCGGTAATGCCTTGTACCCTATTCTGACAACGAATACGGGTAGGGGGTGTTACATTTGTTGGTATCAGAGCTACGATTTAGCCGGTTCTAGGACCGACATAACAAATACGGATTAGCTATACATGCCATTTAAATTATTATTGATAGTGTGATATCTCCTGACCATTTAAATTATGTTTTTCTTATAGTAATGTCATCCGACCGAGCTCAATCTGAGGAAGCTGGGAGTCATGCTCCGGCTTCAGTACAAAGAGAAGAAACTAGCAGTAGAATGCCCGGTATAGAGGGTCAAGGGGAGGAGGCAAAAATAGCCTTCTTTCAAATGATGAATGAATGGTTTACTCAGTACATAAGAACTAACCCCACAGTGCAGCAAACTCAAGCTCCCCCTCCTGTTCCTCCACCGGTTCCTGAGATTCCACAGGGTACAGGTACTGAATCTGTCAGAAAAGGGAAAGCTCCAGTTGATAAAATTCGAAAATATGGGGCCGAAGAATTTCGAGCAGCAGTTGATGACGATCCCGAACGGGCTGAATTTTGGTTAGAAAATACTACTCGGGTTTTGGAGGATTTATCTTGCACATCAGAAGAATGTTTGAAATGTGTCGTCTCACTGCTAAAAGACACAGCTTACCATTGGTTGAATACTAAAGCTTCAGTTGTTCCGAAAGAAGAAATTACATGGGAATTCTTTTAGACCGAGTTCAAAAAGAAATATATCAGTCAGAGATTTCTTGATCAGAAAAGAAAAGAATTTCTTGAGCTGAAACAGGGCAATAGATCTGTATCTGAGTATGAAAGAGAATTTGTTCGGTTGAGTAAATATGCTCGAGAATGGGTACAGTCAGAAGCTGAAATGTGCAAACGATTCGAAGAAGGGTTGAATGAAGAAATTAAGCTATTCGAAGAAGGGTTGAATGAAGAAATTAAGCTACTTATCGGAATTCTTGAAATTCGATAGTTTGCTACATTGGCAGAGTGAGCTTATAAAGCAGAAGAATTGAGCAAAGAAAAGAAACAGGCTGAGAGGGAAGCTCGAATTTTTAGTAAAAGACCAATGGGAAAATCCTAATTTTCTGCTCCAAAGAAATTGAAGAAGTACCAGGATCATTCTACCTCAGCCACTGGGTATTCGGGTAGAGAGCGAGGTTCTCAACGCAATAATCCAAGACCTTCCACTCCATCAGTGACCAGTGTTGGCAGTGTTGGTACCCCTAAGCTGAGATGCCAATATTGTAATAAAGCTCATTTTGGTGAATGTCGATTTAAGAGCGGGGCTTGTTACCGATGTGGTTCTTTTGACCATTTCCTCAGATATTGTCCAAAAAGGGGTGAAAAAGAAGCTGAACAGATATCGAAGCCGAGTAATCCAGTTTCGAGGGGTAGACCATCTCGACCATCCGGTAAGTTAGTGGTAGCCGAGGAGCTACAAAAGATACTGCAGGCAGGACTAAGACACGAGCACCTGCTAGGACATATGCTATTCGTGCCAGAGAAGATGCCTCAGCACCCGATGTTATTACTGGTATATTTTCTTTACTTAACACTAATATTACTGCATTAATTGATCCTGGTTCTACGCATTCATATATATGTATAAAGCTTGCATGTGTTAAAGATTTATCTATTGAACCTACTGAATTTGTGGTTAAAGTCTCAAACCCCCTGGGCCAATCTGTTTTGGTGGATAAAATTTGTAAAAATTGTCCACTGATGGTAAGAGGTTATTGTTTCCTGGCTGATTTGATGTTACTGCCATTTGATGAATTTGATGTGATATTGGGCATGGATTGGTTAACTCAGCATGATGTAGTAGTAAACTGTAAACAGAAATATATTGTGTTGAAGTGTCAGAATGACGGATTACTCCGGGTTAAATCTGATCAGACAGAGGGATTATCTGATGTGATTTCAGTTATTACTGCTCAGAGGTATGTTAAAAAGGGGTATAATGCTTTTCTTGCTTATGTACTCGACACCAAGGTATCTGAGTCAAAGATACAGGCAGTGCCAGTGGTATGCGAATTTTCTGATGTGTTTCCAGAGGAATTACCAGGGTTGCCACCAGAAAGGGAAGTGGAATTCTCTTTAGATTTGATTCCGGGAACTACTCCGATTTCCATAGCTCCGTACCGAATGGCTCCTACAGAACTAAAGGAATTAAAGACACAATTACAGGAACTTGTTGATAGAGGTTTTGTTCGACCGAGTCATTCACCTTGGGGTGCTCCGGTTCTGTTTGCGAAAAAGAAAGACGGGTCTTTGAGATTGTGTATTGACTATCGACAACTCAATCAGGTAACTATAAAGAATAAGTACCTGTTGCCCCGGATTGATGATTTATTTGATCAGTTGAAAGGTTCCACAGTATTCTCGAAGATTGGTCTCTGATCAGGTTATTACCAGCTATGGGTAAAAGAGTCAGATGTGCCAAAGACAGCTTTCAGAACCAGGTATGGGCATTATGAGTTTCTAGTTATGCCGTTTGGGCTAACTAATGCACCTGCAGTATTTATGGATCTGATGAATCGGATATTCAGATCGTACTTAGACAGATTTGTGGTAGTATTCATTGATGATATTTTGGTTTATTCTCGAGATGAAGAAGAACATGCAAAACATTTGAGAATTTCTGTTGCAAATTCTGCGAGAGAAGCAGTTATATGCTAGATTCAGTAAATGTGAATTTTGGCTTCGAGAAGTGGGTTTTCTTGGACATATTGTATCCGCCGAAGGCATCAGGGTAGATCCAAGTAAAATCTCAGCTATTGTCAATTTGAGTCCACTGAAGAATGTATCTGAAGTTAGAAGTTTCTTGGGTTTAGCTGGTTATTATCGGAGATTTGTACAGGGATTCTCTATGATAGCTTCTCCGATGACTCGATTATTGCAGAAAGATGTAAAGTTCGAGTGGACTAATGAATGTCAGCAAAGTTTCAACCAATTGAAAGATCTACTAACGAAAGCACCAGTATTAGTGCAGCCTGAACCGGGTAAGGAATTTTTTATTTACACTGATTCCTCATTGAATGGTTTAGGTTGTGTCTTGATGCAAGAAGGTAAAGTAATAGCCTATGCTTCAAGACAACTTAAACCACATGAAAGAAATTACCCGGTACATGATCTTGAATTAGCTGCTATTGTATTTGCGCTGAAGATATGGCGACATTATCTGTACGGTGAGAAATGTCATATTTATACTGATCATAAAAGCTTGAAATATTTGATGACACAGAAAGATTTGAATTTGAGACAGCACAGGTGGCTTGAACTGATAAAGGACTATGATTTGATTATTGATTATCATCCGGGTAAGGCTAATGTTGTAGCTGATGCTCTGAGTCGAAAATCTCTGTTTGCTTTACGAGTTATGAATACCCGGTTGTCACTGACTGATGATGGTTCAATCATAGCTGAATTGAGAGTTAAACCGACATTTTTACAGCAAATATGTGAAGCTCAGAAGAATGATGATAAGTTACAGGTTAAACGGGCACAATGTGAGTCAGGTACTGATTCTGAATTTCAAGTTAGAATTGATGGTTGTTTATCATTCAGAGATAGGGTATGTGTACCCAAGAATTCAGAGCTCATACAGAAGATTTTACACGAGGCTCACAGTGGTATTATGTCTGTACATCCGGGAAGTAATAAAATGTATAATGATTTGAAGAAGACGTACTGGTGGCCAGGTATGAAACGTGATATTTCTGAGTTTGTATCAAGATGTTTAATATGTCAGCAAGTTAAAGTTGAACATCAGGTACCTTCGGGGTTACTTCAGCCAATTACTATACCGGAATGGAAATGGGAAAGAATCACTATGGATTTTGTATCGGGGTTACCGTCGTCTCCGAGGAAAAAAGATGCTATTTGGGTGATTGTTGATCGATTGACAAAGTCAGCGTACTTTATTCTGGTATGTATGGATTATTCTTTAGATAAACTGGCTGAACTGTACATATCTGAGATTATCAGGCTACATGGAGTGTCTGTCTCCATTATATCAGATAGAGATCCCCGATTTACGTCTCGTTTCTGGGACAAATTGCAAGAAGCCTTGGGTACTCAGTTGTATTTCAGCACTGCATTTCATCCTCAGACAGATGGTCAATCTGAGCATGTAATTCAAGTATTGGAAGATATGCTCCGATATTGTATACTAGAGTTTGAAGGTAATTGGGAGAGGTATCTACCTTTGATTGAATTTGCTTACAATAACAGTTATCAGTCCAGTATTAAAATGGCTCCGTATGAAGCTTTGTATGGTAGAAAATGTAGAACACCATTATATTGGACAGAGCTCAGTGAAAAGAAGATACATGGGGCTGATTTAATCCGGGAAACAGAAGAAAAAGTGAAGGTTATTCGGGTTAGTTTAAAAGCAGCTTCCGATCGCCAAAAATCATATGCCGATCTTAAACGAAAAGAGATTGAATTTCAGGTCGGTGACAAGGTATTCCTGAAAGTGTCTCCTTGGAAGAAAGTTCTCCAATTCGGTCAAAAGGGTAAATTGAGTCCAAGATTTATCGGGCCATATGAAATTATAGAAAGAATTGGACCGATCGCTTATCGATTGGCATTACCACCGAAACTCGATAGAATTCATAACATTTTTCATGTGTCTATGCTACGACGATATCGGTTAGATCCTTCACATGTTATTTCTCCGACGAAAGTGGAGATTCAACCAGATATGACTTACAGTGAAGAACCGGTCAAGATATTGGCACGAGAAACAAAGGAGCTTAGAAATAAAAGGATAAATTTAGTGAAAGTATTATGGCAAAAGCATGGAATTGAGGAAGCGACATGGGAACCGGAGGAGACAATAAGGAAACAATACCCAAACCTCTTTACTGGTAAGATTTTCGAGGACGAAAATCCTTAAAAGGGGGGAGTTGTAATGGCCTAAATTCAAGGTTATCGGAACAATGGTTTCGCAACCATAAATCCGATTTAAAGAGAAATTTATTTCAATATATTTGCATGAATATTTATATGATAGGAAAAATCGTATTAAAATATCGATAGAAAAATTTTACCGATTTAGTAGTTAGTTAGAAAAAGGAATTATTGAAGGAATTGGGTAAAAACAATGTATCGAGACTTTGATCTCATAAAATTGAGTAGGAAATATTTTTATAAATATTTATAAAATGTTAGTAATGTGGTATTAAAATTTCGTTAGAAAATTTTAACGTTTGGGTAGGTAATTAAATGAAAATGACTAAATTGAAAAAGGTGTAAAAGTTATTAGAAGGATTAAATAGCTCAATTGTCAAATGACAAGGGATCTAAAGAGCAAATAAGCCCAAAGGAGATATTTTGGGCGGCATAAGCTGAGAAAAATCAGGAGAATTACTGAAAGAAGGGTAAAATAGGAAAATAACAAAATTTACTAAATAAAACTAGGACTAATTTGAGATATCTAAAAGTATCTTCATTTTTCTTTACTCTCATCAGCCAAAAACGCCATAGGAGGGTTTTCTAAGCTAGTATATCATAATTTTTGCACCAAGTAAGTTAATACTTGCCTATTTCTTGTAATTTTTGTGTTTTTAAGACTTTTACAACTAGGTCCTATTACTAAATTCATTAGTTTTTGATCTCATGGATGAAATTGAAAGTTACCATGGTTGAGTGCTATAAGTTTATGATGAAATAGCATTAAATTGAAGCTTTAATTTGTTTATGAGATGATTTTAATAAGTAATTTCAATAGAAATTGATTTTTAGGACCTAATTGTGAAAATATATGGAATTAAAGTCTATTACTGAAATTATGATTCACAAAGGTTATAAAGTAGTTTAAAGTGATAGAATAAAGTTTTAATTGAGAGAAATTAGCTTAATTGAGGGGTTAATTGAGTAAGGACTGAATTGTATGAACTGTGAAATTTGGGGCAAAATAGAAATCAACACTTTGCACCAAAACAGTTTTGGATAGCAGCAGTAGACTAAATTTAAAAAATAACCATAAATTGTAGAAATCAAATTAGAAGATGAAAAAAATATGAAATTAAAGCTTATTGAGTCTAGTTTCTCATAGAAGAAACGGTGTAAGCAATAGATATGTAAAGCATGAGATATAATAAATTTTGTGAGACAAGGTCAGAATGAACTCGGGTTCCCCTGTTTTGACTTTAGAAAATCATCAAAAATTAGAGAAAAATAATTAGGGGCTTAAATTTACATGTTTAGAATCCTTAAGGAGTCTATTTTCAATAGAAATAAACGGGAACATCATCTGAATTTTGTATGAAGAGATAATTAATTTTTAGTGAAGAAGGGTCAGAACTGTCAAACAGCAGAATAGGGGTGACTTTAAAGAATAAACTGTACTTATTGGCTAAACCAAAAATTCTGAAAATTTTATGGGAAGAATATATGTGAGTCTAGTTTAAGGGAAAATTAACGGATCTAAATTTGGAGTTCTGTAGCTCAAGATAAAAACAATTTAGTGACTATGACTCAAGTAGACAGTTTTGAATGAACTAAAAATAGTAATAGAATTAAAAAAAATGCTAAATGTGAACATGAAATGTATTGAATTAATGATTGAATTTATTTATTTAGATCCGGAAAACTCAAATACGAAGCTAGATCGAGGAAAGGAAAAAGTCCCGGATTAGTAGATTTTATATACGAACTAGTATCGAGGTAAGTTCATGTAACTTGAATTATATTCTTAAATGCTTGAAATGTATGTTATTGATGTGAATATAATTTGAATGTTCATTGTATGAAATTTGATGATACATTGGTATATTTGATAAAAAAAAAGGAAGAAATCCCGGTTGGATGAATGGAAAATTCGATGGATCTCTGAAAAGGAATTGACGGTAAAAAGGATCTAGCCCGGACGGGTGATCCTATCCTGATATAGCCCTCCCGAAGAATATGTGGAAAATGGATTTAGCCCGGACGGGTAATCCGAATTAGGGTCTGAATTTAGTCTGGACTGGTAATTCAGATCCAAGCTCATTAGAGTAATTGTCGTTGCAGGGGATTTAGCTGGACTAGTAATCCCGACAATACTCTATGAGTTTATATTACAGGGGATTTAGCCTGGACTGGTAATCCCGCTGTAAAGATGAGGTTCGCGGGAGTGTGCTCTCTGAAATAGAAATGTGCGCACATGAATATGAATTGACGGACCCGAATTTGTACACTAAAAGTGTACCTATGAAAATCCATCAAAATTTCCAAGAAATTCAACGGGATAAATATGGAAAAAGAATAAGGGAATGGGAAATCATGGCATTGATGAGTTCATCAATCATGGTATATATTACTAATACATGGAAATTATTGGACTAACTTGAAAGTTGAGTTTGTGCATGTTAGGGTAATAGTGCATTGAATGGATATATGAATGTTTATTGCATTGTATTGAAAATATTAGGTAAGTATAATTCTTGTTATATGGGCTTACTAAGTACAAAGTGCTTACCCTGTTTCCTTTTCCCCTGTTTTGTAGTGTTAAGAGCATGGAGGTTGGATTCGGTAGGAGATACATCACACTATCAGCCTCAAGATTTCGGTATATAAAGAAACTTTATTTTGGAAATCAATGGCATGTATAAGCTAATAAAGTAATGTTAATATGAAATGAATGTAAGGTCAGCCATTGGAATGGCTAGCAAACCTTGGCTTGGTATGTGTTGATGTTATCTTATAAATATGCATGAATCTATTTTGAAAATATGTTGAATTGGATTGGTTGATGTGGATTGGTCTCGGTTTAAAATTTGCAGGGAAGGCTAGATATTTATAAAGGGGCTATATTTAAAAAAAAATCGTAAACTCCGGTAATGCCTTGTACCCTATTCTGACAACGAATACGGGTAGGGGGTGTTACACCGGGGCCCATTAAAACCCAATAATAAGTAGTCCAAAACTCGGGCTCATTAAAAGTAATAAAATAAAAAAAAATAGAAATGAAAAAGAGTCCAATATCAAGTCCAGATACACAATCCAAATAGTACAGGCCCTAAACCACTAAACCCAAACCAAGGGTAATGGCCCAATGACAAATGGCCCAAAACCAGTGGCTAAACAGAAGCCCTAGGGTTCCCCTTTCCAGCTTCCACCGCGTCCTTCACACGCGTGCCTCGCATCGTTTCAGCAACCCACGCATGCCACTGTCAGCTACCACCATCGCTCGCGCCTCGATCAATGCCCGCACGTCTCGCCCATACCCTGCAAAAAGGCCTACAAGCAGAGAAACAGAGGCAACGGAGCATCGAACAAATAATAGAATACTAAAAAATAGTGTATTTCGGCTATAAAGCCACTCAAAAAACAGTGTAAGAGCCCCTTTTTCTTACGAACACTTGGATAATCGATCAGAAATTGAAAAGCAAAAAAATTAAAAGGTTGATTTCTTTTTCATTTTCAATTATTACCTACGGTCGTTTTATTATTATTGTTGTTATTTTTTCTTTTTTACTTCGAATATTCGTAAATAATTAACATAAAAGGAAGAAATGTGAACTTACCTTTGTAAATGAACCGCCAGACCTGTCTTTCTTCGCCGAAATCGGAAGTAGAGATGGTCTTTAAGGTTTAGAGTACTAAGACCTGCAAATCGAGTTTTAAAAGAGGGGTTTACACATGATTTGTTTTAAAAAAAGGAAAACGGATATAAAAAGGGTAGGGATTACCGTCGAAAGGCTCAGTCCTCGGTTTCTTCGTCGCAATCGGGGATGGACGAGGATGTTGGTCGCCTTAATAGGGCCTTCGCGCACCACTACTCGCCGTTGATGATGGCATTTTAGTGGTTGAATGAACGCGGGTCGATTGAGAAGACGGAGAAACCGAAATGATTTAGAAAAGAAAAGCTTGAAATCTGTTGAGAGAAAACGGCGGAGAAAAGGATTAGGAGCAGGCTTAGGGTTTGGTTTTCGGTTTTGAGTGGCTGGAAGGCCAGAAATCAGGTGTAATTTGGACTTATTTACATAGCATAAAACGGTGTCGTATAGGGCACGACCCGAATCCGACTCGAAAACCCTATAGGATCCGCGCGTTTCGTTAGGAATGGGCGATTTGTGCGTGCGGTCCCTCTGTTTCCCGCTGTTGTTTGATTAAAACCTGCTATACATTTCTTTTGATTCTTAATTGGCCTTTGTAATTTTGCACATTTGTTAATTTAGTCCTGTTCATATGCTGCGTTTTGATAGTTTGGAATGTTTACATTTTTAATCCCTGATTATTGACATATATTGTACTTTAATCCTCTTTTGATGGTTTTGTTTATTTCTAAATTAACATTTTTAGGTTAATTTGTTATTCAATCTTATATGGTTTTAATATATTGTTAACATAACTTGTTCGTTTTAAAATTCCCTTCTATATATATATACATATATGTGTATATATATATTTAAGATCTATACAATATATGTAAATACTTTTACATCTCACTATTATTCAATTTAAACTATTTGTTGGTATAGGTATATTATTCATATTATTTTCTTTATTTTATTTTTATGAATTTTATTCATTTTGATTAAGCATATTACAGAGTTTTTCCCTTATAATATTTATTTCAAATTTCACTTGTGTACTATTGGTTAATATATTTTTTAATTTTTGGTTTAAGTTTATTATTTCATATTCTAGATCGTCGTTTTTAATCCAAACAAATCACACATGTCTTTGGAATATTGTACCCACTGTCGTTTTAAAAAAAAAACCATAAAAAAAAGAACAAAAGTTCAAAATTATTCCAAACTTTTCGATATTAGGACATTGATTAGTCAATTTGGTACCGATTTTGGGCGTTGCAAGGGTGCTAATCCTTCCTCGCACGTAACCGACTCCCGAACTCGTTTTTTTGGAATCTCGTAGACTAAAATTTATTTTGCAGGTGATCCGATCACACCTAAACAAAAAAGATTGGTGGCGACTCCATGTTGTTTAGTCGATTCCCGTTTTCAGAAAATGGTTACGACATGTTGTATGTTGTGCTAAGTCTAAATTCCATGAATCATTAACTATTTCTAAACTAATTTTGGCTACTCAAATTTCCCTTTTACTCATCTTTGCTATTTTTAACTAGTTGAATACTCTGTTCACTTTCGTAATATAAATCTATCCTTCTCCAGTTCTCGTCTCGCTCGTCCTCTCATTCAATCATTTTTAAATTATTCTTGGTTAATTAAAATCCACTTTTTACTCCACCAACTTTTTCCATTTTAAGCTGGTTGAAGTCCTATAATACCCTGCTTCGCTTTCATACTATACACACCTTACAAATTTTATCATTCCCCTTGCACTCCTTCTTTCCCTTCTTTTGAGATTGTTGAGTATTTTTTTATTCCTACTCCCGTTTTATGATGGAAAAACTTGCTAAATTCCGGACACAGTGAAAAATCAAACTATTTAACTCATATTTATGATTCATCAATTTGGTGCAATATTTACTAACAAAGATACCCTTAACCAGTTAAACTAAGAGATCTGTCAACTAGTATATTATTTTGTTGGTTAATAAACCAAAGGGATTATCCTCAAATGTACAAAATCGGTCCTTTTAACAATAACCTTGGTTAACAGAAGAAAAAATGTCTCAAGAATATTTCAAGACCAAAACAGATGAAAAGAGTAAAATATATATAATGTAACAGGTATGTAGGGGAAATATTTTGGTGAAAATGGGCACCATATCCCTTTCAGCATTTTCCAGTCAATTGGATTTAGACTAATTGCCTCCAATTTAACCAAAACTTCACCTTGATTTGGAGTTGGGATTGGTACTTCAACATGCTGCAGTAGGCACAAAGTTGGCAGCCATTATGTTATAAGTACACTTATTCTTTGGGTGGTTAATATACCATTTGGTATCTATGTTTAGCTTTAATGTTTAATTTTGCACTTGATCCTTTAGATCTAGGTGCCAAATTGAACATTAAAGCCAAATTCAAGTACCAAAGTGAACCATGAACCAAACTCAAGAACCAAATTAGGAAAAAAAAACTCAGGTATCAAATTGAAAAAAGAAACCAAACTCAGGTACTGAATTGTATATTAACCCAGTATTATTTCTAAGTTTATATCAAACGGCTGCAGATAAAATAGTTAACTTCACTGCCAAAGTATTAACGTCTTAGGGCGGGTTTGGGTAAATGCGGTTAGTGTAAAAACCGCGGTGGCGGTGAGATTAGATACTGTAACGTGAGACAAAAAGTAAGCTAAACACACCGCACTGCACTCAATCGCTCATCCAAACCCACCCTTAGTCTCAGATTTCTTTAGATTTTAAAAAAAAAAAAATTCGAAGAGCAAATCACCATCTCGTGATCAATATAAGTTGGGTGAAGTCAGAAAAATATTTTAGGGGTCGAAATTAAATTGTAATTTTTATTATAGTAAAAATATACTTTTTAAAAGATTAAATTAAGAAGTTAAAATATAATTTTATCTATTTTAAATATTTTAAAAATGTCAAATTTAAAAAAAATCATTTTAAGAAAACCGGACCCTACTAGCCCCTATATTCACCCCTGAATATAAGTATTCGATGAACATAAGCCGTAAACAGAGACGAACCAAAAAATTAATATATGACAAAACACTAAGAAAGAAATATAAAAGAAAGCAAAGTAGATGAGGATGAGGATGAAGAAGTAGATTTTTACGTTCAAATCAGCAGCCCCTCCGCCATAGCCGCTATATTGTAATGCGTGCATCATATTTTCTTTAAAGGATAAAAATAAAGTTGAGAAAGTAAGTTTAGTGGGAAAATTCAAAATGAAAGGCACCCAACATTAAACACTACTTCAGATTTTCTTCAAAACCCTCGCACAACACCACCCTTCTGTGGCTAAACGAACTGAAAAATTCAAGAAACAAGGAGAAGAGAGGAAGAATACAGAGAAGAAGAGAAAAGAAGAATTCAAAAATCTGATTCACTTTCTGCATAACCATTTCTTTGTCCTTAGTGCCGATATAAAGTGGCAGCTAACAAACAGACTATTGAAACACACTGTTTCAATAAACAACACAAAACACAGGGTATACTAACAGCTGATTAAAAATAAACAAAACGCGTCGTTTCCTGCATGGACTTAAACGTGCATGGTGAGAATAACGGTATGTAATAAACGGTACGTAACAATACTCTGCCCCAGAAGAAAATGCTTGTCCTCAAGGATCGAACAAGGGAAATTTCTGACGAAAATCATCCAAGATTTCCCATGTGGCATCTTGGAAAAGTGTCGGCCCATTCAATCAAAACATCGACAGCAGCGTGATTTCCCTTCTTAACGAGACGTCTATCCAAAACCCGGATCGGTGTTTTAAGAAGAACCCCATCAAAGCCTGCTAGAGGTATGGTGGGGGAACTGACAGCTGACCCAATGTGCCTTTTCAATTGAGACACAAGGAAGGTAGGATGAATTCGAGCGGCAAGTGGCAATGTTAAACGGTATGCTACTTGTCCCACCCGAGCTTCAATTGGAAAAGGGCCAAAATAGCGAGGCGAAAGCTTTTGATTCTTGAACTGGCGTAATGAATATTGGCGATAGGGTTGCAACTTCAGATACACCAAATCACCCACCTGGAATTCCCGCTCTGAGCGATGACGATCTGCCATTTGCTTCATCCGATCCTGAGCACGAGCTAAATGGAACTTCAAGACCTTGCGCATGACCTCTCGTTGCTGCAAAGTACAATCAACCGAAGCCACTGAAGAAGCGCCAACTAAATATGGTAAATGCAGATGTGGGTCTTGTCCATAGAGGGTTGTATAAGGAGGGCACTGTAGAGCAGAATGATAGGTGGTGTTATACCACCATTCAGCCAGAGGGAGCCAGGACACCCAAGCAGATGGTTTTTCCCCGGTCATACAACGCAAGTAACTCTCCAGGCACTTGTTGAGGATCTCCGTTTGGCCATCGGTTTGGGGGTGATAAGCAGTGGACAGTTTAATCTTAGCCCCCAAGTGTCGAAACCATTCCTGCCAAAAATGACTCAAAAAAATTTTGTCACGATCGGAAATAATGGCTTCGAGAATTCCATGTAACTTGTAAATGTGATGAAGGAATTCGTGAGCAACGGTCGCAGCAGTAAACGGATGAGTGAGGCCAAGAAAGTGACCATATTTAGTCAAGCGATCGACCACTACCAGGATGGTGGATTTCCCTTGAGACACCGGCAGCCCTTCAATGAAATCCATGCTGATGATGGCCCATGCACGATCAGGTATAGCAATTGGTTGTAAGAGACCCGGAGACGCTGCATTATCAGCCTTACAACACTAACAAATCACACATTCACGGACCCACTGTTTTACATCCTTGGATAGACCCTTCCAATAGAGTAATGAAGAAATCCGATGACGAGTAGCATGGATGCCCGAATGTCCCCCAACAGCGCTGGCGTGAAACAAACCAAAGATCTGTTTGCGAAGCTGAATGTTCTTCCCCACTACGATCTTGCCCTTCCGACGAAGAAAAGTACCATGCCAAGAGTATTTGGGGTGCATATGAGGTCGATTTTGAACATCCTGGCAAAGGTGTGAGAGTTTTGCATCTTCAACATAAGAGCCAACGATCCGTGCCCACATATCAGACCAAGAAGTAGCTATACTACTTTCACATTGTAAGAGGTGGGGCATATCTTCGTGTAGTCTCCTGGACAAGGCATCAGCCACGGTGTTTTGAGTGCCCTTACGATAAGTTATGGAATAATCGTACCCCAACATTTTCGTGACCCACTTCTGCTGATAAGGGGTGATTGCTTGCTGCTCAGACAGGAACTTAAGGCTCTGGTGGTCGGTCTTAATGAGGAAATGCTGACCCACCAAGTAAGAGTGTTATTTATTGACGGCCAATAACACAGCTAGCATTTCCTTCTCATAGATAGACATGGCCTGGTATTTTACTCCCATTGCTTTGCTGAAAAATGCCACTGGTTTGCCATTTTACTGAAGAACGGCACCAACCCCTTGTCCACTAGCATCGGTCTCGATGCAAAAAGGTTCACGAAAATTGGGTAACACCAATACAGGTGCTTGGCACACAACAGCCTTGAGCTGACCAAAAGCGGCCTGCTCCAATGTCGTCCAACACCAAGAGATGTCTTTTTGTAATAAAGTAGTCAGGGGCTTAGCAAAGACTCCATAATTGCGGATGAAGCGCCTATAATAACCTGACAACCCAAGGAATCCATGGAGCTCTTTAACCGAATTTGGGGGCAACCAATCCAACACACCTGCCACTTTCAACCGATCCATACTAACAACTCCTCGAGCGATCACATGTCCCAAATACTCCACTTGGGAAGCTCCAAAAGTACACTTGGACCGCTTGGCAAATAAGTGGTTTGACCACAACACCTGGAGTACCTCCCGCAAGTGTAACAAGTGATCTGTCCAACACTGCGAGTAAATGAGTATGTCATAAAAAAAAAACCAGCACTGGTCTCCTCAGTAAGGGTCGAAAGATGGAGTTCATCAAGGCTTGAAAACTAGAAGGAGCATTGGTCAAGCCGAATGGCATGACCAAGAATTCATAATGGCCGTCGTGAGTCTTGAAGGCGGTCTTGTGCACATTTGATTCTCACATTTGAATCTGGTGATAGGCCGAACGCAAGTCCAGCTTAGAAAAGAATTTTGCCTACCCCAATTCATCCAATAATTCCTCAATCACCGGGATGGGAAACTAATCTTTGATAGTTAATTGGTTGAGCTTCCTATAATTGATGCAGAGTCTTCAGCTTCCATCCTTCTTCTTGACCATGACCACAGACGAGGCAAATGGGCTATTGCTATCACGAATTATACCCGCACGTAGCATCTCCTGAACCAACCTTTCTATTTCGATTTTCTGAACAGCCGGGTAGCGATATGGTTTGACTTTAGCCACCTTGGTTTCATCAACCAATGGAATCTTATGGTCTTGTAGCTGAAGTGGAGGCAGGCCAACCGGAGTCGCAAAGATGTCTTCAAACTCATCAAGAAGGACCTTCAGGTCATCAGTCACTTGAGATGGTTGTAAATTAATAGCAGTCTGCTCGCGAGAAGTCAACAACATGGGATAGGGTCCATTGCCTACGAGACTTAGGCATTTGGAAAATTGAGCACTTGGAACTAGTTGAAATGCACCAGGTGCTAAACCACGCAGAAGACAGTTTTGCTTCTGATGCTGGAATTGCATAGTCAAATTAGAGAAGTCCCATGTAATTGGTCCAAGTGTTAATAACCACTGAATACCAAGAACCAAGTCAAAGCCCTTAACTGATAATAGTAAGAAATCGGTCTGAAAATGGTGCCCTTGTGTTGTCCAAAGAACAGCCCTACATAAGCCATGGGTAGAAAGTCGAACCCCATTAGCAACCATTACCTTTATTGAAGTCCCTGCTTCCACTGGTAATTGTAGCCTTTTGGCTACTTTGTAATCAATAAAGTTGTGCGAACTACCTGAGTCTACCAACACTACCACTTCTGTATGCTCAATGATAGCTGTAAACCGCATGGTCGTATGGCCCTGCAACCCTTGAAGCGCATGCAACGATAGTATAGGACTACCTGGGACCTGATCCTCCAAGTCCAAGTGATCGGAATAATCCTGTATTTCCTCCGAATTCAAACTCTTTGCATCAGACCCTTGTTCCCAATTCGGATCTATAACCAGTTGGAACACTTGAGACTTAGTGCATTTGTGACCCGGCGAATACTTTAACCCACACCAAAAACAAAGGCCCTTCCGCCTTCGATCCTCTAATTCAGCTTGTGACAAGGACTTGGATGGCACTCGTTGTCCACCATTTCCACTAACTAACCCCCCACTGTTGTTGAAGATCCTACCCCTTGTAGCGGCCTAGGATTAGAAAACAACGGCTTTGAATGCGTAAGTCCAGTGTCCCCAATAAATCCCTTCTTCACTGGTCCACAAAAAATACCTTCGACTTGTCGAGCTATTTTATACCCCTCTACCAATGTTTGAGGTGTAAACAATCTGACATATTGGCCTATCTCCGGCTTCAAGTTGCTGATAAAAATACTTAATGCATAAGATTCAGGTAAGCTCAACTGATTCAGCAGACTTAAGAATCCATCGTGAAATTGTTCAACAGATCCCTGTTGTTTGAAAATAACTAATTCCGCCATTGGATCGAGGAAGGAGTCAGATCCAAACCTTTCTTTCAACCCTCGAGCATACATGTCCCACGACAACTAATGCAACCCTCAATGTCTGTGCACAAAAATGTGATGCAATCCAAAGCTCGTCCTTCCAGATGCAACATGACTACTCTCACCTTAACGTTATCGGCCACTCCTTCAGCCTCAAAATACTGTTCTAACTTTGACCACCATCCCCTAAAATTTACCATTAAATTGTAGGCAATCCATTCAAAAAGAAGCATTGCTAAAGTTGACAGTGCCTCCCCTAGAAGGCAAACTTGAATGCCCTACTTTCGAAATTGGAGAAACTAAGAGATTTTCTTTCACTGGAAAGCCAGGGGGAGAGCTTAAGATCCCCTTCCCTCTGGTTGTTCCCGCACCAGTCACTGAAATAGGAGGATTCTGTCCAAAATACTGCTCAAACAGAGAGTGCAACTCAGATCGGAGTTCAAATCTTACCTTCGAACGGACCTCAGATTTGATACCTTCCTGGAACTCCTTCAAACGTGCATCGATCTTAGCATCCAACTGAGAAAATTCTGCTTGCAGCTGGGTGAGCTCGCCCTACATCAATCCAAGCTCCTTCTGCACTCTAGTCATCACGCCGTCCCCCGCCATGGAAAACGAACCAACTCTGATACCTTTGTGGCGAAACGAACTAGAAAATTCAAGAAACAAGGAGAAGAGAGGAAGAATACAGAGAAGAAGAGAAAAGAAGAATTCAAAAATCTGATTCACTTTCTGCATAATTGTTTCTTTGTCCTTAGTGCCGATATAAAGTGGCAGCTAACAAATAGACTATCGAAACACACTATTTCAATAAACAACACAAAACACAGCGTATACTAACAGCTGATTAAAAACAAACAAAACGCGTCATTTCCTGCATGGATTTAAACGTGCATGGTGAGAATAACAGTACGTAATAAACGGTACGTAACACCTTCAAAGAAGATCCAGCAAGTAAAAAGATAACAATTGTAAACCCAAAACTCAGGGGAAAAGAAAGAACACAAAAAGAGCAGAAGTGGGGTAGAGAGACATGGGAACCAAAGAATTGGGAAGAAGTTGGGAAAATCCAAATTGATTTTGAAAGAAAAGAAAAGAAAAACAAAAATTAAATAGATCTCTATCAACTTATCCACACTAGCTACCACATCCAATCGCTAACCCCCGGAGTAAATGGTATAACAAATCAAATATTCATATTTTGAAGTGTAGCAAAATCCAACAAAATTATCCTAAGATGAAAAGTAAGGGTAAACCTGAGAAATGGAAAGTTATAACTGAGTGTGATAATAAAGATTCACATCTCTCACTTGTTATATTAGTAAAGATTCACATCTCTCACTTGTTATATTAGTGATGTATGGATGTTGGATTTAGCTTGTAGTTATCATGATGTCTCCTTTTACCATATGTGAGATTGGTTTCCTTTAATTGATTCTTTCCATAAAAAAAATAATAACACAAGCTTGATGTTATTATTATTATTTTTTAAAGTGTAATAAATGCAATAGAATAAAAGTAGAAACATAATTGATTGCACATATAACAATCTCATATAAAGAAACTCCAACATTTATATACAAAATTACACATAATACTCATAAACCAATACCTCATTGGGAAGATTCAAGTTATTTAAATATATTAAAAAACTATCAAATATTTTATTTAAACAAATATTAACCCGCTATTAACAAAACTAAATAAAAAAAGTGTTTTACAACTTAAAATGCCAATGTTTCATTTGGGTAATTAATAATTTCAAAAAATAACTTCTAAATAATCTAAAAGATAACTTTTTTTTTTTCCTTTTGCGTCCTGTGGCATAAAGGCATTTTGCCTGTGCCCAAAGATGGGCGTGAAATAAATTATTAAATCTTTCACTTCTTTTTGTGAGATTATCATATGTGAATTTTAGATCAATCATTTATATTTTTACTTTTATTCTATTGCATTTATTACACTTCAAAAAATAATAATAATAACTTGAAGTTTGTGTTTTTTTTATTATGTAAAGAAACCAATTAATTCAATTAAAATATAATTTTATTATTTTAATATTTTATATTTTATAAATTTTTAAAGAATTAAAATAAAAAATTATTATTTTTAAAGATAAAGTAGAATTTTATCATGTATAAAACTAAAATTTAAAATTTATAAATTTTTATAGACTAAAACTAGAACTTTTCATTTTAGGATGTGGAGAAGCTACCACCCAGCATCGTCCCTGCTTGTGTAGTAGGTTAGTATAAGAGGGTATTGTTTTTAAATATAATGTAAGAAATGCTTGTCGTTCATATTACATTAAATAATGAATTTTTAAAATTAAAACAATACGTGTTTAACAATGTATTAATTTTGAATGTTTCTCAAACCTTTCTTGCTCGTAAGTCGTAATCGATTTTTCAACTTAAATTTTAATATAGTTTTTGATGCACACTCAAAATTATTATTTTATAATTTCTTAAAGACGATTTTATTATAAGTGGCAAATCACATTTAGCCAAATAAATCAGTGAGACTCTTATTTTTATATAAAGTTTCAAGTTTTCAAAATCAAAATTTCTTTTTGCAATATAATTTAATTTTGAAACAGTGGAGGATAATATTTAATTATGAATTTGACATCTATTAATATCGACTTATAAATATTTTTTTAAGAAGCGAATACGTAATTTGAAAATATTTTAACAGAAAATTAAATGAACATCGATACTTATAGATGTTGAGTTTCGTTTAAAATCCCTAATAGAACCCTAAAAACTTAAAATCTATGAATAAGCAGTTAATAGTTAAACTTGTTAGTTTTTCACATAAAACCAAAGAAAATCGTCTTCTACATTATACAGAAGCTTACATACCTAAGTTTCTCAAAATTTCAATTTTCAAGCATATTGTAATGATTGTCAACTTATTGAGATTAGAACAAGGACATGTTGTCAACAATGTAGCAACATTATAGGAATATTTGTGGCTTCAGTTCACAATGTAAGACCCAAATTTTGCCCGGGCCCATCAAGTAATAAAACAAAAAAACATAAATAAAAAAACCAATAGAAACAGTCCAATAGTAGTCCAAATACAAAACCCAGTCCAAACCCGAATGGCCCATTTCACAACCCAATACCTAAAATTTATCAGCTAACCCGAACCAAACAAACCCAATACAAGCAAGCCCAATTAAATTCAAACCCTAGCCCATTAACGGAAAAGGAAAACAGCAGCAAAAGAATCTAGTGCCCATACACCACTGTCGGCCACCACTACCCATCACCTCATGCACACCACACGCCAGCAGGGTCTTCTTCCGCACGCTTCTGACGACACATTATCTGCAAAAACAAGAAATGAAAACAACGAGAAAGCAAAACGACAAAGACCAGCAGAAAATGAAGTGAAAAATTAAAAAAATCACGTCTGTATAATAGGTTATAAAACCGAAGAAAAATGTTTGTAATGGGGGGTTCTCTTCGGCTCTTACGCATTATTAGAAATACAAAGAAAATAGAAGAAAACAAGGAGGAATCTTTGGAAATCAGATAAAAACAAAATCGAAGCAAACCCTTGTAAGCTTCTTCTGTTTTTTTTTTCACAAGACTCTCAGCAATCAAAGGCAAAATTTAAAAGGGGAATTTCCTTTTTATTTTTCCGTTATTGTCTACTGTCGTTCTTGTTTATATTTTTATTTTGTATCTTTGTTAATAAATAACTTAATAAAAAAACAAAAGGAAAACAAGGGGACCTTACCGGAATCCGCCCTGACGCGTAGTCTGAGGGCTCACACCGTCGTCGCGGTTGGATCCGAAAAGGGGGATCGAGAACCTTCGGCCTTGGTCCCCACAGTGGTTCAAGAGCTTAGCTTAGGAATGGGGTTAAAGCCTGTCGTCTCGAATGTCACTGGCCACCGATCCGATGGTGTTGCGGTTGCACGATGACGGCCAGGGGGACCCGGTCGACGGAGAAACCCGATCGGCGGAACAGAAGGAGAGGGCCGCCCTTTCATCATTTGAGAGAAAAGGGAGGGGTCTTTCAAAATTTTTTCTCTAAAGTGTGAAATAGGGTTTCAAAATAGAAACTTTTGCTTTAAATAAAATACAAAATGACGTCGTTTCTCGTAGGAGTTACTGCGCATATCCCTTCAAGGGGATATTTGCGCAATAACCCCCTCTCCCTTTTTGCGCTTCTGGTTTCAGCCCAATTTGGCTTTTTAATTTTCCCCTACTATTTCATTTGCGTTTTAATTTAGGCCTGCACCAAAATGTTGCCTATCAGGGTGGGTTATTTACCTGCTTGGTCCTTATGAGTTTAGGTGCATAACGATGTGGTCCTCGTTCCCCCTTTTCATAATTTTAGTCTTCATAGATTTTACCCCACTGATTTATTCAGCCTTCAATTACGTCCTTGGCCATAAACGCGTATAAGAAATCTGGGGATATTGCCCCGATCGATCCCTCTTTCTTTATAGTACGTTCTATTTTAGCCCTTTAATGTCGTTTGGATTTTGATTTAGCCTTATTTTTTTATTGCCTTGCTATTATTATTATTTATTATCATTATTATTATCATTTAGGTTATTTATCTTAATATTATTTCTTTTACATATTATCTTTTTTTATTTTTATTTCTATTTTATATAGTATCACGTATATTATGTATTATTTCTGAAGTTTATTAATTTATTTATATTATTTGATCTGTTTTATTTATATGGTTCATATTATGTAAATGATTTTATGATTAGTGTGTTGTACATACATATGTGTATATATATATATATATATTTATTATCCATTATTTTATTTTGTTTAACATTATTTTCATTACAAATTATTTTCATATATCCGTTATTATGTTATGTATTTTAAAAACTTTATATATTGTATAGTTTTCTATTATATCATATTTTTATAGAATATACATTTATATATATATATACATAAGAAAAAACACGTTTTTATTTATATTGTCATATGTTTTATTTAAAATCATTATATACTATTTTATACGTTGTTTATATTGTTTACGTCATGTGTATGTCTTGTTATCTATTATTTAAACTTGCATGAAATATGCTTCCATTTGTTTTCATTGTTCATTGTATTTGTCTATACTTCATCATATATTTGTAATCGTTTTAATATAGGAGTTATTATTTGTTGCATTTCTTATTATTATTTCCGTATTGTCTATCTTAAAGGTTAGCATATTATAATTATTTTTAACATACATGTTCGATAATGTAAATACAATATCGTCGCATGGATTATTGTTACGAATACACTTTTTACAAAATTAACACGTTGCTTAAAGTTCTCTTAAATAAGGCAATATTTGTATGTTTAGAATTACGAAAAATTACATCCTAACGGGTTGGGTGTTGATTTTCTCGTTCGACTAAATACTCAAGTACCCTTCTTTTACATATTTTAAAAATCAAAGATGATCTCGATGTCAGAATATAAAGGTGTTATATCCTAACGTGTTGGGTATGATACTTTCATTCCTTAGAAACGAGATAATCTTGAGATTCAATCCCAATTTAACGAATTCTCTTTCAAATTTTTACCTAAGATAATTTCAAGTTTTCAACATTAGGACAACATCAATCAATTTGGTACCAATTTTGGGCGTGACGAGGGTGCTAACCCTTCCTCGAACGTAACCGACTCCCGAACTCGTTTTCTCAAATTTTCGTAGACCAAAAACACTGTTTTAGTAAATCAAAATGTTTTATTAAAACAAAGGTGATCCGATCACACCTAACAAAGATCGGTGGCGACTCCCTATTTTTAAAGTTGATTCCCGTTTTGTCAAAAAATGGTTATGACAGCTTGGCGACTCCGCTGGGGACCCCGAGAGTCAAGCCATAAATTGATTGATTTTTTTGTCCTCTTGAAAACTTGAAAATTTGTTTTTTAAAAAAAAAAGAAAGAAAGAAAAAATCATGCTTCTTTGATGCGTTTGCTTGTGCTATAGTGTCGAGTCTAGTGAAACATTTTGGCATTGCATTGCATGACCATTGCGGTCACACCTTTAAGTGGGAGTGAGAAACTAAGCTTTCGTGAGGTTTTCACCTCCGCATGGGCTAGTGGATTTTTTTAATTGTTATTTGACCCCCCTGTTTTTTGTTTATTTTATTTTTATCCTTTTTATTTTATTTTATGATTTTGTATTATATTAAGCGGTCCATATTATTATCTATATACTAGTATATTAACAGTATAGATATATGTGTATTTCTATCATTATTATTTGTTACTTTTATTGAGCTAAAATTGTTTTCATTAGATATTATATATATATATATATATATATATATATATTTTTCAAATCGTATATTATACAATATTATATCATATATTGCTTGTGGCTAAAATTTATTTATGTTATATAATATATTCTATTTATATTGTTTTCATATGTAACTTTATATATTTATTTAAAATTACTATATATCATGTTTATATTGGCTCTATCATGTATGTGTCTTTCTATCTATATCTAAGCATGCGTTAAATAGGTTCATTTGTTTGTTGTTAATTATATTTATTTATACCTCATCAGGTATTTACGATTACTTTAGTATATGAGTTATCACTTAACATATCTCATGTTATTATTGCTTTATTGCCTATTTTAAATGTTAATACATCATAATTGCTTTCAAATAATTTTGTTCAATATTTTATAAAATACAAATATTGGCATATAATTGTTGTTTAAAATAAAAATACATTTCCACAAGGTCGATATCCTTTAAACATTCTTTTAAAAATAAGGCAATATTTGTTTGTTCAGAAGTTCGAAAGGTCACACCCTAACGTGCTGGGTGTCGATTTTTTTTCGTTCAACTAAATAACCAAATATCCTTTATACGCTTTGAAGATCAAAGATGATCTCGGTGTCAGAGTATAAATGTGTTATATCCTAATGTGTTGGGTATGGTACTTTATTTCTTTGAAACGAGTTAATCTGGAGATTCAATCCCGATTTAATTAACCCATTCTTTTAATTCTTTTACCCTAAATATTTTCAAGTTTTCAACATCGGGACAACATCAATCGATTTGGTACCAAATTTGGGCGTTGCAAGGGTGCTAACCCTTCCTTCACGTAACCGACTCCCGAACTAGTTTTCTCAAATTTTCGTAGACCAAAAACACTGTTTTAGTAAATCAAAACGTTTTATTAAAACAAAGGTGATCCGATCACACCTAACAAAGATCGGTGGCGACTCCCTATTTTTAAAGTTGATTCCCGTTTTTTTTAAATGGTTACGACGCTTGGCGACTCCACTGGGGACCCCGAGAGTCAGGCCATAAGTTGATTGATTTTTTTGTCCTCTTGAAAACTTGAAAAATTGTTTTTAAAAAAAAAAAGAAAGAAAGAAAAAATCATGCTTCTTTGATGCGTTTGCTTGTGCTATAGTGTCGAGTCTAGTGAAACATTTTGGCATTGCATTGCATGACCATTGCGGTCACACCTTTAAGTGGGAGTGAGAAACTAAGCTTTCGTGAGGTTTTCACCTCCACATGGGCTAGTGGATTGCTTTCGGGATACATCCGTACCTATGAGCTTCGTGAGGTTTTCACCTCCGCATGGCCATAGGGAAATGTGTCCCCCTGAATTGAACTTGATCCATATGAGCCTATAACGGGTGAGGATTGAGGAATCTGCTAGTTCAGGTACCCTCCCTCTAGAGCCAAACCACATGTGGTCACCAGGATAATTGTTCTGTGCCTGTTTATTTCTCTTATACTAACGTGTTTTCTTCTGCTTTGATTGCATCACATTGCATCATCAAAAGAAAAGAGGTGTCGATTAATATTTGATTGCTAAATAGAGGATTTTGTCATGAGAAAATGAATTTCTTGATAAAATGGATTATAATATGGTTGCTCAAATATAGTCCAAGTAAATAACGAGAGAAGGCGCATAGTCCACGGAAGAATACAAGACTTTGCCCGGTGATTCAAGCCAACAAGGATTATTCAAGAGGCGTTACGCTTTGACTTTCTTAAAGAAACTTATGAACATCGCGGAGGATAGGGGAGTGAAGAAGTACAGCTTGAACCAAGCGACAAGGAGCTAGAAGAGGCGCCTATGAAGAAAGTTCACGGGGCGTGATCATAACATCTGACACGACGAAAAAGATCGGTGTTTTCACTTGGATTATGAGGATAAAACTGTATATGCAATCCATTTTATGTAAAGAGCTTCATTTTCTAGAAAAGTTCTTCTAGTGGAATTGAATTCATAATCGGTACCTCTTTTTTGCATTCATTCCATGCATTTGCATTGCATTGCATCATTAGAAAGGAGGTGTCGATTCATGTTCGATTGCTGAATAGAAGAGTTTGTCATAAGGAAATGTGTTACTTGATGAAGTGGATTATAACACAGTCATCCGAACATAGTCTAGGTAACAACAAGAGAAGGCCTTGCCTGAAGATCCAAAGCCTACAAGGACTGTTTGGGAGTCATCAGAAGATTATGAACATCGCGAAGGATAAGCGAATGACGAGGCACGACCCGGACCCAGCAACAAAGACTAGAAGAGACGTCTATTGAGAAAGTTCAGGGGACGCAATCACAACTCTAGGCACGAAAGAAAGGATTGGTGTTTTCACCTGGACTATGAGGACATGGCCGTATATGCAATCCATTTTAATGTAAAGAAACATAGTTCCTAGAAAAGTTCTTCTAATGGAATCGAATTCATGATCAACACCTCTCTTTTTGTATTCATACCATGCATTCGCATTGCATTGCATACAACAGCATCATATCACCCTAATCATTCACTAAGGCTAAAATCGTATTATCTAAAGTTGCGACACCATGAATCTGAAATCACGTCATCCTTATAGGACACGGCTAAGAGCTAGAGCTATGGATGCTGAACTCAAGGAAAGAATCAAAAGAATGGAAAGAATCCAAGGACAGTTACAAGAGCAGTTGGCCAAGTCGCAGCAAGAAATAAGGGAGCTGATGGTAAGATCCAGGGGAAAATCGCTTGAGCAAAAGGATCAAATGGCCAAGCTGATGGAGATGATGACAACTCTGGTCAAAGGAAAAGGACCTGCGCAGAGTCCTGATATTACAGAACCCCATTCGAGAGTCAATCAGAGTCCATTCCATCCCCCAGGATTTACTCCACCTCACGCCCATACAATACACGGAGGTTGGCCTCAAAGGGAATCTACAGGCCCGGAACAACCATCTGTACCACCACCTGCCCATCTAAGGCAAGGATTATTTGTATCAAACTCCAGATATAATTCTGCTAATCCAATCATCCCAGATTTGGATGATCCAATGGAAATAGCTAAGCTGAGAATGAAGGATCATGATGCTCAGGACAAGTATAAGAGTCTGGAAGAAAGACTCAAAGCGATAGAAGGTACTGGAGCCTTCTCTGCACTGAGCGCCAAAGAGCTCAGTTTGGTTCCCGATCTGGTCCTGCCTCCAAAATTTAAAGCTCCAGACTTTGAAAAATATGATGGAACGAGGTGTCCAAAGGCACATCTTATCATGTTTTGTCGAAAGATGGCCGGTTATGTTAATGAAGACAAATTGTTAATACACTGTTTTCAAGATAGCTTGGTCGGATCAGCCCTCCGATGGTATAATCAACTCAGCAGAGAGAGGATCCAATCATGGAAGGACCTAGCATCAGCATTCTGTGAACAATACAAGCATGTCTCTGATATGGTGCCCGACTAACGCTGCAGATGATGGAAAAGAAGCCAACAGAGACTTTTAGACAATACACTCAAAGGTGGAGGGATATCTCGGCCCAAGTAGAACCCCCACTAACTGAAACTGAGATAACGGTCCTCTTCATCGGCACTTTGAAAGCGCCATTTTATGACAAGCTGGTGGGAAACGCCACAAAAGACTTTGCCGATATCGTACTATCTGGAGAAATGATTGAGAATGCCATAAAGAGTGGAAAAATAGATGTAAGAGAAAGTGTCAAAAGATCAAGCTCAAGAAATATGGAAAATGAAGTGAACAACTTGAGCAAGCGTTCCAAGTCAGTCTCTACAGGTCAACCAAGGGTTGCGACCACTGGTCATCAGGGATCATCAAGTCAAGAATCCAATGCAAAGCGTCTCCAGTTTACACCAATTCCAACGACATATGGGGAGTTGTATCAAAGCCTGTTTGATGCACATAGGGTGGCTCCTCACTATATGAAACCAGTGCAACCCTCATACCCCAAATGGTATGATTCGAATGCTCAATGCGAGTATCACGCGGGAATAACTGGTCACTCAACCAACAACTGCATGGCATTTAAGAAATTGGTGGAGAGGCTTATTAAAATAGGGGTTTTGAAGTTCGATGAGTCTACTGGAGCAATAATTTGTGATAATTGAAGGAGGAGGGGAGAGAGTTTTGATTCCTTAAAGAAGTCATCAGAAGCCTAGAAATCGAGAAGTCAGAACGCCAATGACACATTCGAAGAGAATGGGGCCAAAAAGCTTTCCGAAGCCTTGCGCACTTGGGAGTGTTTTGAACAATAGGACTGTGGAAGAAACCTGAGTTTTTAGTTAATCTGGAGTAATATTCAAAACATGCTTATTACTTTAAGCCTAGAGGCAACAAGAGTCCTTTCGTGAAATGGGCTTGTTTCCAAAATTGTTATTTCAATAAAATGCATCTTTATTTTCACTCCTCGCATTTCATACTCTACGTCGTTTCATTTTCATGTCATACTTTTAATTTTTTACCTTCATGCCCACAATGGGTCCCCCAGATACCAATGACATGAGCGACGCTGTTACCGACTCTCTTTTTAACAAAATATGTGTCTAAAAGGATTGGAGGACTGTGGAGATGACAGAGGTCACAACTTATTTCTTAAATTGTCAAGAATGGTAGATCCCATCTTGCCACAGGAACATGGCATGGAATCATTGAGTTGTCTCCAAGAGTTCAAAGATATCTTCGTATGATCACGTTAAGACTACTCCGGGCACGAGTACACTGTTAAAGCTAAGGAAGTCACAGAAGAAGTCCATAAGGATATTTGAAGATTACTTGCTGATGGTTCTACCCTGACTAAGTCAATCAAGAGGTTCGAGCTACTGGTCTACCCAGAAAGGAAAATTGCATCAAACGCCAAATCGAGGAGGACAGAACTTATGTGTCTCTTCCTTTTTCTACACGTGGGGCATGGACGTTATCAAGCTAATCTCCTCAAAAGTTTCTAGTCAACATCGATTCATTTTTGTAGATGTCGATCTCTTCACTAACAGGGTGAGGGTCACTTCATATGCCAATATTACAAAGTCGATAGTCATTAGACCAAAAAGGAAAAAAGAAAAATATTAACAAAAAAGGCGAAAAGATCATATTCAACCGCACAATGTCAAAAGTTTGCGGTCTTTTCAAAGATCAAGTGCCACATCATAAAAAAAACCAAAAAGGGGGCAACAAAATAAAGATTGTTAGAAAGATGACCTAAACTTGTGAATGTTGGCATATAGAAGTTACGTTTACCCTTTTATGCTCATTAAACTTTGGCTAGGACCTCTGCTGGGACAACGCTTTCCTCATTAGGTTTTGCCTAGTGAAGTCAAAATTCTCTTATCCCCAGGCACATGCCGAGCCAAAATTGGATAAGGTGGAATAGATCCAATCCCGATGTGATCAAGTGAATTTGAAAAGAAAATGTTGAGAGATATCTGTCACGATCAGATGAAGCGAGTTTACAACAAAAAGGATCGCCTTAGAAAATTTCATCATAGGGCTTTGAAAGAAAAATTCTCTCATGCAAAAGAGACTTCAGAAGAAAGTAGATGCCAAGCCGAGAAGGACCTTAGGCAGCAAAGAAGGCCCGTTCTAGGGAAACAAGGATATTGTCTGAGATAGACGACAAGGACCTGCCCAATCCGGTGAATTAAAAAAAAACAACAAAAAACAAAAAAATATAAAAAACAAAAAGAATGAGAAGAAAGAAAAAAGAAGAAAAGGAGAGGCCAAAGTGAAAACCTGCAAAGGGAGCTTTGAGACCAAATGTGGGTTTGAGTTGAAAACCCGAAAAGGGCAACTCAAATTTTGATAAAAATGGGGCGTACAGTAGTCTTGCTACGCTTAAAGTAACAATGAAGAGGAATGTTGCGCCTTGGGGCATCGACAAAGTACTCCGGATCCCCTAAACACATATTGAGTTTAGAATGGTCCTCAAGAAGTTTGAACAGAGAAGCTCAAGCTGCGATATCTGGAGCACCTAGTTTCCATTTTACCCATTTTGAGTCTGCTATCTTTGTCTTTTCAAAATACACTCTAAATAAATTTGCTTCTTCATTGCATATGCTAGCTTTGATTAACTTTTTTGATTCGAGCTATACTCCCAATAAATTCCCATCCCGTCCATCATTATGGTCCTTTTTGAGCATTTTGCATTGAAATAATGATTATTGGACTAATAACACTTTCATGAAATGAGTTTTGCATATTACTCTGGAAACCTCTAAACAATACAGGAGTCTGAAGCAGGATTATTGCTTAAGATTCACCAAGCTTAAGGGTTGGAAATATCTGAGTCCAGATTAAGGTGATTGAACAAAATGACAAGGTACCGCGTCAGTGACACAATCCTAACGAAAAATGGGCATTGTTAACCCAAGTACAAAACCAGAATCATTCTCGAAAGGAAATGACATTCTGCATTCATGCGGGCATCATGCATATACATCTGGTTGGGTCACCTAAAGAGTGATCGTTAGAAGAAAGCTGATACAGATCCTGTACCTTTGAATAACAAGAGGGTGGGTTGAAGAAGAGACAAATCCTATGTTTTAGAGTCGCAGTGGGATGAATGGAGGATATTCAAATCCTATACCCCAGGTCACAATGAGATGAACCTTGAAGCTACAGTGGGACAAAAGGGTGATATACGAGAAACGTAGATTACTCCTGAGGTTTGAGTATGGATACAAAACCTAAAAGGAGAGTCAAGAATCGAAGCAATGAACGCGGGTCGTCACGAAAGTCGTAACGAAAAAGAGATACATGGCAAACAAACCCAGGGCGCATGGCATAATCATGTAAGCATAAAAGCATTTAAGACAAACACATGCATATCATGACAACATCACGCATGACGCATACAGGTACGCCAGTAAAGCAAGAAGTTTTGACGATAGCTATATTGAATCAAAGGAAAAGAGGACATCCGAGTTCCGCTAGATGATATGTTATTCAAAAATCAACTCATGATGCGAGAGTGAGTTGGGCCTCGGGTCACACGCTGAGGTATCTTCAATTTCTATTTTTCAATTTCTGTTTGCAAAAAAAATTAACTCATCAGGCCGCACGCTGAGGTATTTTCAATTTTTGTTTTTCAATTTTTATTTTTTTAAAAAAATATCAACTCATAATACGAGAGGTGAGTTGAGCCTCAGGTCATACCCTGAGGTGTTTTTCAATTTCTGATAAAAGATTAACTCATAATTCGAGAGGAATAGATCGAAGATAGCAGATCTTGCCTTCCTAAGTGAAGTAGATCGAAAAGCAGATTTTGCCTTCCTAAGCGAAGCAGATCGAAAAGCAGATCTTGCCTTCCTAAGCGAAGCAGATCGAGCAAAGCAGATTTTGCCTTCCTAAGCGAAGCAAATCGAGCATAACAGATCTTGCCTTCCTAAGCGAAGCTGATCGATGATAACAGATCTTGCCTTCCTAAGCGAAGCTGATCGATGATAACAGATCTTGCCTTCCTAAGCGAAGCTGATCGATGATAGCAGATTTTGCCTTCCTAAGCGAAGCAGATCGAGCATAACAGATCTTGCCTTCCTAAGCGAAGCTAATCGATGATAGCAGATTTTGCCTTCCTAAGCGAAGCAAATCGAGGTATTTGTAATTGTTGTCTTTCAATTTCTGTTCAAAAATCAACTCATAATACAAGAGGTGAGTTGAGCCTCGGGGCACGCCGAGGTATTTTTAATTGCTGTTTTTCAATTTCTGTTCAAAAAATCAACTCACAATACGAGAGGTGAGATGAGCCTCGGGACACGCCGAGGTATTTTTAATTTCTATTTTCAATTTCTGTTTTTCAAAAAAAAAACCAAAAAAATGGGTAAAAAGGTCAATCCATATTGCGAGAATAAGGAAGCAGTTCGGAAAGTTCAGATTTCATCGAAGTCCCAATGGAACAGTTAGTAGATCGAAGCTACAAATCTCTTCATGTCCTGAAGTTGTATTAGAGCAAGTAAAAAAAATGAACAAGATTGAGGAAAAGCGAATTGAAGCTACGGGTCATGTCTCGTGGAAGTAGTGGCAGAATAGATCAAAGCAACAGGTTACATTAGAGTTGAAGACATTTGAGGAAGACAAGGACCAGTAAGTCAAGGCCCACCAAGACCGGGCAAAATTGGTTCGTCTTTTGTCTTTGCTCTATTCTCGTTTCACGACAATGAGCAAAGAGGGGCAGCTGTAAGATCCAAATTTTGCCCGGGCCCATCAAGTAATAAAACAATAAAACAGAAATAAAAAACCAATAGAAACAGTCCAATAGTAGTCCAAATACAAAACCCAATCCAAACCCGAATGGCCCATTTCACAACCCAATACCTAAAATTTATCAGCTAACCCGAACCAGACAAATCCAATACAAGCAAGCCCAATTAAATTCAAACCCTAGCCCATTAACGGAAAAGGAAAACAGTAGCAAAAGAATCTAGTTCCCATACACCACTGTCGGCCACCACTACCCATCACCCCATGCGCACCGCACGCCAGTAGGGTCTTCTTCCGCACGCCTCTGACGACACATTATCTACAAAAATAAGAAACGAAAACAACGAGACAGCAAAACGACAAAGACCAGCAGAAAATGAAGTGAAAAATTAAAAAAATCGCGTCTGTATAATCGGTTATAAAACCGAAGAAAAATGTTTGTAATGGGGGGTTCTCTTCGGCTCTTACGCATTATTAGAAATACAAAGAAAATAGAAGAAAACAAGGAGGAATCTTTGGAAATCGGATAAAAACAAAATCGAAGCAAACCCTTGTAAGCTTCTTTTGTTTTTTTTTCACAAGACTCTCAGCAATCAAAAGCAAAATTTAAAAGGGGAATTTCCTTTTTATTTTTCCGTTATTGTCTACTATCGTTCTTGTTTATATTTTTATTTTGTATCTTTGTTAATAAATAACTTAATAAAAAAACAAAAGGAAAACAAGGGGACCTTACCGGAATCCGCCCGGACGCGTAGTCTGAGGGCTCACGCCGTCGTCGCGATTGGATCCGAAAAGGGGGATCGAGAACCTTCGGCCTTGGTCCCCACGGTGGTTTAAGAGCTTAGCTTAGGAACGGGGTTAAAGCCCGTCGTCTCGAATGTCACTGGCCACCGATCCGATGGTGTTACGGTTGCACGATGTCGGCCAGGGGGACCCGGTCGACGGAGAAACCCGATCGTCGGAACAGAAGGAGAGGGCCGCCCTTTCATCATTTGAGAGAAAAGGGAGGGGTCTTTCAAAATTTTTTTCTAAAGTG
This sequence comes from Gossypium australe, assembly GCA_005393395.2. Taxonomy (NCBI): domain Eukaryota; kingdom Viridiplantae; phylum Streptophyta; class Magnoliopsida; order Malvales; family Malvaceae; genus Gossypium; species Gossypium australe. The sequence goes on from CM016620.1 coordinate 95,721,203, forward strand.
TGAAATAGGGTTTCAAAATAGAAACTTTTGTTTTAAATAAAATACGAAACGACGTCGTTTCTCGTAGAAGTTACTGTGCATATCCCTTCAAGGGGATATTTGCGCAATAACCCCCTCTCCCTTTTTGCGCTTCTGGTTTCAGCCCAATTTGGCTTTTTAATTTTCCCCTACTATTTCATTTGCGTTTTAATTTAGGCCTGCACCGAAATGCTGCCTATCAGGGTGGGTTATTTACCTGCTTGGTCCTTGTGAGTTTAGGTGCATAACGATGTGGTCCTCGTTCCCCCTTTTCATAATTTTAATCTTCATAGATTTTACCCCACTGATTTATTCAGCCTTCAATTACGTCCTTGGCCATAAACGCGTATAAGAAATCTGGGGATATTGCCCCGATCGGTCCCTCTTTCTTTATAGTACGTTCTATTTTAGCCCTTTAATGTCGTTTGGATTTTGATTTAGCCTTATTTTTTTGTTGCCTTGCTATTATTATTATTTATTATCATTATTATTATCATTTAGGTTATTTATCTTAATATTATTTCTTTTTACATATTATCTTTTTTTATTTTTATTTCTATTTTGTATAGTATCACGTATATTATGTATTATTTCTGAAGTTTATTAATTTATTTATCTTATCTGATCTGTTTTATTTATATGGTTCATATTATATAAATGATTTTATGATTAGTGTGTTGTACATACATATGTGTATATATATAGATATATTTATTACCCATTATTTTATTTTGTTTAACATTATTCTCATTACAAATTATTTTTATATTCCGTTATTATGTTATGTATTTTAAAAACTTTATATATTGTATAGTTTTCTATTATATCATATTTTTATAGAATATACATTTTATATATATATATATATATATATAAACACGTTTTTATTTATATTGTCATATGTTTTATTTAAAATCATTATATACTATTTTATACATTGTTTATATTGTTTACGTCATGTGTATGTCTTGTTATCTATTATTTAAACTTGCATGAAATATGCTCCCATTTGTTTTCATTGTTCATTGTATTTGTCTATACTTCATCATATATTTGTAATCGTTTTAATATAGGAGTTATTATTTGTTGCATTTCTTATTATTATTTCCTTATTGTCTATCTTAAAGGTTAGCATATTATAATTATTTTTAACATACATGTTCGATAATGTAAATACAATATCGTCGCATGGATTATTGTTACGAATACACTTTTTACAAAATTAACACGTTGCTTAAAGTTCTCTTAAATAAGGCAATATTTGTATGTTTAGAATTACGAAAAATTACATCCTAACGGGTTGGGTGTTGATTTTCTCGTTCGACTAAATACTCAAGTACCCTTCTTTTACATATTTTAAAAATCAAAGATGATCTCGATGTCAGAATATAAAGGTGTTATATCCTAACGTGTTGGGTATGATACTTTCATTCCTTGGAAACGAGATAATCTTGAGATTCAATCCCAATTTAATGAATTCTCTTTCAAATTTTTACCTAAGATATTTCAAGTTTTCAACATTAGGACAACATCAATCAATTTGGTACCAATTTTGGGCGTGACGAGGGTGCTAACCCTTCCTCGAACGTAACCGACTCCCGAACTCGTTTTCTCAAATTTTCGTAGACCAAAAACACTGTTTTAGTAAATCAAAATGTTTTATAAAAACAAAGGTGATCCGATCACACCTAACAAAGATCGGTGGCGACTCCCTATTTTTAAAATCGATTCCCGTTTTGTCAAAAAATGGTTATGACACACAATAATATGGATTTAGATTTGTCTAACAACAAAATCATTTCTAAGTTAATGCAAATTTATTTCTATCACTAAGCAAAATTGGGAAAATTACTTTCGTGTCGTCATTCTTATTTGCTCTAATTGAATGATAAAGACCAGAGACTCATGTGTTTCATGTTTTATGCGACATAAATGTTGAAAGATGTAGCATTGTTGATGAGGTTTTTCTAGTGAATAAACATCCTGTAATAAGAAGTTATGAGGACATTCTAGGGCAAAGCCTTTATTGAGTGCTCAAAATAGGTACTAACCTTAAGCTTGGTTTTTAAGGACATTAAATTAAGATGATATAGTTGAAGACACGGTCTAAGCATCTTTTAAAGAATCTTGCACTCGATAATATTAATTGTCAATCTAGAGTGTACATTCTTCGCTTGAGCAAAGGTGTGTTGATGAAAAAAAAAAGTCTAACTACTTAGTTCATACCATGCACTTCCCGTCTTTTCATACATGCAAATGATTGAAAAATATATGAGAAACGAATAAATAAATGGTTGTCTTACGATTTTACAATCGTAGGGTGATTTCAATTTTCGTGGATTGTTTCTTACCTTCTTAACCTATTACTTTCTAAATGTTTTATATCTCTAGCAAGTCGTCCTTCTAATAAGTTGTACAATCTCGATGTCCTAATCACCTATCAAAATATACATGTTAGTAGAGATATATGTATAAGCCCAAATTTGTCCGGGCCTATTACAAACCAAATTAAATAAAAAACAGTCCAAAGAAAAGAGCCCAAAAATAGGCCCAATCTACGAACGGCCCAAACACTTAAAGTTTTAAAAAGCTAGGGTTTTGGAAACCCTAGCGCCGCAACTCCACTCAGCCGCAACACCATCCCCACTTGCCTCTGCCTCCACTAACTTCTGCAAAAGCAAGAAAACAAGACAATAATGGCAGAAAATAGGGAAAGCTATTGTATTTTTTACTTTTTCTTCAATCTCGATTATAAAAACCGAAGGAAACAATGTATACAGGGCTTTTAAAGAAAAGGAGGGGGAACAATTAGAAGAAGAAATAAAAAGAGCAGATTCTAAGGAAAAAAAAAAGAGATCAGATTTTTTGTGAAATATATATAAAAAAAACAAAAAAAGAAGGAGATTCGAAGTCGAAAGGTTTTGTTCCGTTTCCCTTTTCTTTTACTTTCAGTTCATCTTTATTTTTTGCAGATCTATTTTAATACAGAATAAGAACATACAAAAAAAATAGAGATTCAGAAAGCGAGATTTGTAAGGTTTAGCCTTTGTTATTTCTTTGCTTCGGATACATATATTCATCCCTTTTTTATCTTTTTGTTTTTTAAAATTTTTTTTTAATCTGAATATGCATGTAAAAAAAATAAGTTGTAAGATAAAAAACATACCTTGACCCCTCCGACCGCCATTACCGGCATTCATGAGGCGGCCTTGCTGTAGGAGTGGGCTTGCCTTAGCGATGGAGGAGATGGGATCCTGTTTAAATTTTTGTGGTTTTCAGAAAGGTTGAAACAAAGAAAAGGAAGGGGAGAGTTCTGGAATTCTATTTTGGAAGCAGAAAAGAGATATGGAAGGAAACTTTATTTTAGCTTTAAAAGCATGGGGCCACGCGCAATCACCTATTATTTGTGCAATTTTCCTTTAAATGGAAATTTGCGCGATAAGTCCCCCTCCTTTCACACATATTTCAAATAGACCCTTTCCCTTTTATTTTATTTTAAATTGACCCCAAACTTTCTTTTTAAATGCTATTTGATCCTTTTTAGTTATTTTGCAATTTTTTAGTTCTTTTGTCATTATATTATTATTGTTACTACCATTATATATATATATATATATATATATATCTTATGTACATATCTTATTATTATTTTGTCTAACTACCTTTATTATTATATTATTATTATTATTATTATTATTATTATTATTATTATTATTATTTTAATGTTATCTTTTTATTTTTGTTTTTGTTATCGCATCTTTTATTATTATGTGTCGTTAATTGCTCGTTTTTGTCATTTCATGTGGATCGATAGTTTTAAATCGCAACTCGACGTTTTATTTTTTAAATTCATAAAAAATGGGTTTCACAAGGGTAATATCCATGCGTTTGGAAATTCAAAGGAATTGTGCCCAATCGTGCTGGGTCCGATTTTTTGCTTGACCAAATAAATGGAAATACTATCAAATTTTGCTCATATTTTTAAATAAGGTGGTATTCGTGAGTTTGTAAATTCAAAGAGATCTTGCCCAATTGTGCTGGGTATGGTTTTCTGTTTGACCAAATGAACGAAAATCCCCTCAAATTTTCAATACAAGTGCTTGGAGAATTTTGGGGTTGATCTTGAATTCGAGGACTTAAATTGTCATATCCAATCGTGTTGGATGTGAGACTCTATTCTTTCTAAACAAGGGAAACTCAATATTCAATCAAGTTGTTAAAAAAAACAATAAAAAAAACAAAATTTCAAAATCATTTCAAACTTTTTGACATTAGGACATTGATTAATCAATTTGGTACCGATTTTGGGCGTTGCGAGGGTGCTAATCCTTCCTCGCGCGTAACCGACTCCCGAACCTATTTTCTTGAATATTCGCAGACCAAAAACACTGTTTTAATAAACCAAAACGTTTTATTGAAACAAAGGTGACCCGATCACACCTAATGAAAGGTCGGTGGCGACTCCCGTTTTTAATTCATTTTCAAACCCCAAGTCCGATTCCCGCCTTTCTCAAAAAGGATAGTTTCGACAGCTTGGCGACTCCACTGGGGACCTGAGAGTCAAGCCATAAAATCGATTACTCTTTGTCCTTTTGTCGAAAATTTGAAAAAATTATTTTTTTAAAAAAAAAACATGTTTCTTTTGATGTGTTTGTGGGTGCTATAATGTTGATCCTCATAGGATGTCTGCATTCATATTTGCATGACCGTTGTGGTCACACCCTTTAAGTGGGAGCAAGAAACTATGCCTTCGTGAGGTTTTCACCTCCGCATGGGCTAGGGGACTGCTTCCGGAATACATCCGTACCTATGGTTCCGTGAGGTTTTCACCTCCGCGTGGCCATAGGGAAATGTATTCCCCTGAACTGAACTTAATCCGTATGAGCCTATAATGGGTGAGGATTGAGGAATCTGTTGGTTCGGGTACCCTCCTTTTAAAACTGAGCCGCATATAGTGAACCTTAAGGGCCCACCCTAAGTAAAGCTATGCTAAACCTTAGTGGTTACCCATACAGTGGTTTGACGTCCTTTTACTTGTTTTGGTTGCTATTATTCAATACTAACCTGTTTACTTTGGCCATGTTTGCATGTCATTTTACATTAAAAGGTGTCGATCTCAGTTTGATTACTAAGATAGAAGCTTGTTATGGGGGACAAATTCCTTGATAAAGTAGAGGATAATGTGGCCGTGCGCATATGGTCAGAGAAGATACAACTTGAGAAAGGGGATAGTCTAGCCGAGGAATATACATCGGAGTTGGGGGACTTCACTCGCATCAGTATAACACAGAACGAGCTCCAAGAATTGAGAGACATATGGGCTCGTTGGGAAGAAGGGACTAAGAAGCTTTTCTACCTTAATTATGGCGATCTACCCTATTTGCTTGACGTCAGAATGGACAAACACTTGTTTCGGGCCATAACTCAATATTGGAATCCTGCGTATAGTTGTTTCACATTCGGAGAAGTGGACTTGGTACCTACCATAGAAGAATATACGGCTTTACTTCATAGTCAAAGGGCTCGGGTTGACAAAGTTTAGTTCAGGGCAGGCAATGCACCAACTTTTGTAAAGAAACTGATAAGCATCACTGGGATGTGTGAACAATGGGTCATGGCGCATATTCAACAAAAAGGCGAAGGGAAATGCATTCCATGGGTGAGCTTAAGGGACTTGATGGTGGCACATCCAGATGTTAAGAGGAAGGTTGACATTTTCGCCTTAAGCATCTACGGCCTGGTGATTTTCCCAAGAGCTTTGAGACATGTAGATGAGGTAGTTGTTGACTTATTTGATCGTCTTGAAAAAGGAGTTACGCCGATACCAGCAATTCTTGCCGAAACATTTAGATCTTTGAATGTGTACCGGAGAGCGGGTGAAGGTAGATTCGTGGGATGTGCACAACTATTGCTGGTTTGGTTCCATAGCCATTTCTGGAGGATAGATAGAGCTCCTCGTCAAGTTTACTCTGAAGATTACTCCCCATTAAAGGAGTTAGCAGCTGTGCCTAGGAGATATGACGTATCAGAAGAAGATTGGATCGCACTCCTTAAAAATCTCCAAGAAACGGACGTTCAATGGAAAGCTCCTTGGTTTATTCTGGATGAAATTCTCTACCGGTGCGGGAGTTACGATTGGGTTCCTCTGCTAGGAATTTGGAGAGCCATTGGGTTTGCTCCTTTGCTTGTGCTAAGGCAATACAAATGGAGACAGTTCATACCGACGACGTATGGCCAGGCTCAGTTTGAATTTTCGTATAAGGGGAATAATTCTAAGAAGAAGGTTCGAGAGATTGCCGATGCTTGGAAACAGATTTACCGAATGAAAAGAATTGCTGTAGGTCCAACGATAACCATCGAATATAATGCCTGGCGGAGTAGGAGAGTAAACGATAATATCCTATACGGACACAAGATAATACCCAACCAATAGAGAAATACCTGCAAGTGGTCCTGTCTGAGGTGGAGATTATGAAGCAAGACTTTGAAAGTAAAAATTCTGAGTTTGATAAAAGGATAGAACAACTAGAAGAAGAAAAGATGCATTTGAGGTTAGATATTGATGTCCAAAAATCAGAGGCTGAGAAATTGAAAAAAGGGAAAAGGAAGGCTGAAGAAGATTTGGAGAGCCTGAAGACTGATTACAAAAAGCTGCATCTATCGATGAGGACTGCTGGGTTGGGTAAAACTTCAGAACAATGGCGTCAAGAAATTCGAGAAGAGAAAGCCAAGGTTGACCAGTGGAAGAAGAGGTTCCATGAGGCTCAAGCACAAAAGAATGCTCTGAGAGAAACTGCAAGTGAAAGCCAAAGAGAGAATGAGATGCTGAAAGCTCGAATAACAGAACTAGAGAAGGCACTATGCTGAAGACGCGACTCTACAGTGAAGCTAGAATCAAGCCTAAACCAGATTGAACAGTTGAAAGGGAAGGTGGTAAAGCTCGAAATGACACTACAGAATAGTGAGTTTCGGATTCAACAATCTCATAATCAGGTCAGAGAAAAGGAATCATATCATGGGCGAAGCTGTGGCACAGATACGAGAAGTAGCTGAACATTTACAAACCTTAGCGGTTCAGGCTGATGTATTAAGTGTAGTATATGAGTCAGTGTCAGACCGAGGCCGAGAGTTAGCTTCGCTTCTCAAGAAAGTTAAAGCTCTGGCATAAGGGCTAGGTTGTATGTGTGACTCTGTTTTATGTAAAGGATTTTATTCTTTAAATAAGCTTTCTATAAGAAATTGGACCAGAATCGACGCCTTTTTTGCATTCATTTCATGCATTTGCATTGCATTTTATGCACTCGCATCACATCATGTGCACGGAGAGAGCCTAATAAGCTAAAATTATAATAGAGAGCAAGAAAGGAAACCTGGAAGCTGAAGACCCTTACGGCACGCGAGCTAAGTCAAAGAAAATGGACCAAAGATATGAGCAACTCCAGAAAGAAATATTAGAACAAGTACAAGCACAAACACAAGAGCAGCTGGCCAAGATCCAGCAAAACATGACGAACAAGATGATGGAGTCCGAGAGAAACTTGATGGCTCAAATGACTCAAGTGACCCAACTACTGAACGGACTTATGGAGAAAGGAAAAGGCCCCATGGCTATTACCGGGGAAGAAAATGAAGGCATCCCTTCGGGTTTCACCCCACCACACGCGCCGGTACAGCCTAAAGAATATCTTCCAAGACCATCTGTCACAATTAGGCCCCGATAAGGTCGAGTTAATATCAGACCACCCGTGAACTTTCAAGCAGGTTCCGGATCCAACCTAGAGGATAACCCTGCTAATCCTGTTAACTTAGTTGTCCCTGATTTTGATATGATAGAGAAGGAAGAGACAAGAGCTGAATTCTCAAGGCAGTTAGAGGATCGTTGCAAATGGTTGGAGGAGGAATTCAAGGCTTTGAAAAACGTCGACCATCGCCCTGGTATTAAGGCGAAGGACTTGAGTTTGGTCCCGGATCTGTTACGGCCCAATAAATTCAAAATGCCAGAGTTCGAAAAATATAATGGGACAAGTTGCCCTGAAGCTCATATTACGATGTTCAGTCGGAGGATGGCGGGATACGTCCATAATGACCAGCTATTAATCCACTGTTTCCAAGATAACTTGATTGGATCTACGGCTAAATGGTATAATCAGTTGAGTCGCACCCAAATTGGTTCATGGGAGGATTTAGCTCAAGCTTTCATGAAACAATATGGCCATGTAACAGATGTGGCACCTGACAGATTCATGCTACAGAACATGGAAAAGAAATCAAGTGAGAGCTTCAAGCAGTATGCCCAACGATGGAGGGATATGGCGATGCAAGTCCAACCGCCACTCTTAGAGAAAGAGAGAACCATGCTCTTCATCAGTACACTAAGGGCCCCGTTTATCACCCACATGGTAGGGAGCACCACTAAGAGCTTCGCAGATATAGTCATGGCTGGGGAAATGATTGAAAACGCCATAAGGGGTGGAAGGATCGAAATAGGAGAGGTCTCTAGAAAATCTGTTCCTAAGAAAAGGGATAACGAGGTAAACAATGTGAGTACATATAATAAAGGGTACTCAAAAATAGTTACAGTTAACCCGCTAAAAGTAGTGACTGCCAAGCAACAAGGGACGACAGGACAAGAGCCAGGCCCAAGACAAAATTTTGAGAGGCCCCAATTTACGCCAATCCCGATGATATACGGGGAGCTGTATCAACGTCTGTTCGACGCACACATCGTAGCCCCATTTTATCTAAAGCCATTACAGCCCCCATATCCTAAATGGTACGACCTGAACGCTGAATGCGAGTACCATGCAGGAGTAGCGGGCCACTCGATAGAAAACTGCACTGCCTTCAAAAAGGTAGTTGAAAAGTTCATCAAGATGGTGATTGTGGAGCTCGACGATATACCTGGTTCGGGGAACCCATTACCCAATCATGGGGATAAGGCGATAAATACCATCAGGCAAGAGGTAGTGAAAAGGACCAAGGTAGACATCTCAGAGGTAAAAACCCCACTGAGAACAGTCTGGAGAGAGATGTTAAAAAGAGGGCTGATAAAATCAAGTCTTGGAGGAGAAGGTGAAGAATCTGGAAATTACTGTGCGTTCTACAGAGTTGAAGGGCATGAGATTCAGGGATGTGTGGAGTTTAAATTTTTGGTGCAAAGCTTCATGAACAGTAAGGAGCTAGAATTTTATGAAGAAAGCTCGGAAAGAGGAAATATACATGCGACAGAAGGAGAATCGACCCGTCAAAAAGTTAATTTTCTGAAGATCATTATTTCCCGCCCCATAAATCCAGAAAGCGGAGCTCCAATGGCACCTAAAGTTATAATTAAGAAAGCAGTGTCCTTTCTTTACAAGGACAACAAGAAGGTACCATGGAGCTATAATTGTAACGTGACAACGCCCGGAGTAGAAGGTTCAACTAGCACTGTCAATGAAAACCAAAGTGAAGGGTTCCACACACGAAGTGGAAGACGTTATGATCCAGCAAGCGTCAGAATAAAACCAGCAAGATTGAAGACTACGGCAGTCGAACCAGAGGAAGAACCTAGCACCCTTATCAACGTACCTGTAAAGGAAGAAGAGGCGAAAGAATTTTTAAAATTCTTAAAGCACAATGAATATAGTATAGTGGAGCAACTGCGTAAGCAACCAGCTCACATTTCTGTGCTAGCTTTACTGTTGAGTTCAGAAGTACATCGTGAGGCACTGATGAAAATACTGAACGAGACTTACGTTACTAAAGATATATCTGTCAATAAACTTGACCGATTAGTCAGTAACATAAGTGCTGATAACTTCATCTTCTTCAGTGATGATGAAATCCCATCTGGAGTTATGGGATCAACCAAGGCCTTGCATATAACTACTCGTTGTAAGGGATCTATACTACCGAGCGTGTTAATCGACAATGGGTCGGCCCTGAATGTCTTACCATTATCGACCCTGAAAAGGTTGCCAATAGACAGTTCTCACATGAAGTCATGCCAGAACATAGTGAGAGCATTTGACGGCACCGAGAGGAGAGTGATGGGAAAGATAGACATACCATTACAAATCGGGCCGAATACATATGAAGTAGATTTCCTGGTGATGGATATCAAGCCCTCGTACAATTGCTTACTGGGTAGGCCTTGGATTCATTCGGCGGGGGCAGTACCTTCATCCCTCCATCAAAAGCTGAAGCTAGTGGCGGATGGTCGACTCGTCACTATAAACGGAGAAGAAGACATCATAGCGACTGTTACCAATGATGTGCCATATGTAGAGGCAAATGAAGAGGCCATCGAATGCTCTTTCCGGTCTTTAGAGTTCGTCAACGCGACATTCATTCGTGATGGGAATGAGATTTCGGTACCCAAGATATCCAGGACCACGAAGATGGGCCTACAGATGATGGTCAGTAAGGGGGCCTTACCAGGAAGGGGACTAGGCAAATATCTCCAATGTGAAGTTCAAGTACCGTTATTGAAAGAGAAGAGAGACCGTTTTGGCCTGGGTTTTAAGCCTAATGCTAGAGAAAGGAAAATAGAAATGGAGAAGAAGCAAGAGAGAAGAAGGGCTCGATTAAACGGAGAAGAAGTCCAATGGGAACCAATGACGATTCCTCACATATCCCAAACTTTCATATCTGGAGGGATAATTCACCCTGAGAGGGGGTTATTGATTGGAGATCCTCAGATCAATGCTATACATGAGGAAGAAACCAGACAAAGAAACTTGGCGAGCATTCGCCCTTATGAACCGGGGAACGTTTTGAACAATTGGACTACAGAGGAACTACCTGTAGTTTTTAGAAATTACACAGAGTAATATTCAGAACGCACTTATTATTTCAAACCTAAGAACAATGGGATTTCTTTTGTGAAAAAGGCTCATGTTCAAAAATCTTTATTGGAATAAAATGCATTTCGATTCATATTTTGTGTTTTTCTCTATCAAATTATTTTTTTTCTTCTCATTCATGGCATGAGTAATTGTCTTCAAATTCATTTATTCTTCATACACTTTTTGGCACCCACTACAGGTCCCTAGAGATCAACGATGTAAGCAACGATACTACAGACCTAGAGGCCCACTTTGAGCATGACATGTGTTTAGAAGAATCTCAAGATTTTGAGGGTGACAGAGACGGTGACTTATCCCCGGATCTGTTGAGAATGGTACAGCAAGAAGAGAAACAAATCTTACCCCATGAAGAGGAAGTAGAGAACATATCCTTAGAATAAGGAAAGGTGGTGAGAATCGGAACATGCATAATAGAGGGAACGAAGCAAAACCTGGTGGAGTTACTACGGGAATTCAAGGATGTCTTTGCATGGTCATATCAAGACATGCCTGGTCTAAGTACTGATATTGTAGTATATCGTCTCCCATAAGGGAAGAATGCAAGCCAGTACAGCAAAAGCTACGAAGAATGAGGCCTGACGTAGTATTGAAAATAAAAGAAGAAGTAAAGAAACAGTTTGATGCGGGTTTTCTACAGGTGGTCAAATACTCAAAATGGGTAGCTAATATTGTCCCAGTCCCAAAGAAAGATGGAAAGGTCCGGATGTGTGTGGACTATAGAGACCTAAATAAAGCCAGCCCAAAAGACAACTTCCCTTTGCCTCATATTGACACATTGGTGGATAACACGGCGGGGTACTCATGGTTCTCTTTCATGGATGGATTTTCTGGATATAATCAGATCAAGATGCACCCGGAGGATATGGTGAAAACCACTTTCGTAACGCTGTGGGGGCACCTTCTGTTATAAAGTGATGCCATTCGGGCTGAAGAATGCACAGAGAGATTGAAGTGTACGTTGATGATATGATCGCCAAATCTTGGACAGAAAAAGAACACATCGAAGTTTTGAAGAAATTGTTTCTGAGGTTGAGGAAGTTCCAATTGAAGCTCAACCCGGCCAAGTGTACTTTCGGAGCTCGATCAGGGAAACTGCTGGGTTTCGTTGTCAGCGAGAAAGGGATTGAAGTTGACTCGGATAAGGTCAAAGCTATACAGGATCTGCCTCCATCACGCACTCAAAAAGAAGTTCGAGATTTTCTTGGAAGATTAAATTACATTGCTAGGTTCATTTCACAGTTGATCGAGAAATGTGATCCCATATTTCGTCTTCTCAAGAAACACAACCAAGGTGTGTGGGACAAAGAATGCCAGAGAGCTTTTGACAAAGTCAAGCAATACCTATCAACTGCCCCAGTGCTATCTCCACCAAATCCAGATAGACCATTGATACTGTATCTATCAGTGTTCAATAACTCCACGGGATGTGTGCTTGGCCAACACGATGAGTCAGGAAGGAAAGAAAAGGTGATATACTATCTCAACAAAAAGTTTACTGAATATGAAATGAGATATTCGTCGATCGAAAAGTTATGTTGCGCTTTGATCTGGGCAACCCGGAGGCTAAGGCAGTATATGTTATACCATACGACCTGGTTGATTTCAAAGCTTGACCCGTTGAAATATATGATAGAGTCAACTGCTCTGAACGGGAGGATGGTAAGGTGACAGATTTTGCTATCTGAATTTGACATAATCTACGTGAATCAAAAGGCTATAAAAGGGAGTGCAATAGCAGAATTCCTGGCCAACAGAGCCTTTGAGCTTTGATTTCCCCAATGAAGAGTTGATGTATGTGGCAAATACTGAAGAAAATCCGTGGAAGTTGAATTTTGATGGGGCGTCTAATGCTGTGGGGAATGGAATTAGGGCAATCTTGGTGTCTCCTAGTGGTGATCATCATCCGCTCACATGCAGATTGGATTTTGATTGCACAAATAACATGGCAGAATATGAGGCTTGTATCATGGGAATTCGAGAAGCCGTAGAGCGAAAGATCAGGGTGCTAGAAGTATATGGAGATTCTGCACTAGTGATTTATCAACTCAAAGGTGAATGGGAGACCCGAGATCCTAAACTTATCGAATATCGGAAGATAGTTTTGGGATTGATTGAGGAGTTTGACGACATCACTTTTAATTATCTCCCACGTAATGAAAACCAGATGGCAGATGCCTTGGCAACTCTAGCTTCTATGATCAAAGTGAATAGAACAGAAGATATGAGACCCATTCAGATGAGTATTTTTGAATCCCCAGCTCATTGTTGTGCTGTGGAAGAGGACGAAAGAGATGATCACCCCTGGTATCATGATGTACTGCGATATATAAAGAATCGTGAATACCCAGAGCATGCAACTGAGAATGAGAAAAGGACACTCAGAAGATTGACCTCTGACTATGTTCTAGATGATGACATCTTGTACAAAAAGAGAAAGGATCAAGTGCTACTAAGATGTGTGGAAGCCGTTGAGGCTAAACAAATCTTAGAGGAAGTCCATGAGGGCGTTTGCGGAACACATGCCAATGGTTTTACAATGGCCAGGCAGATCATGAGGTTCGAGTATTATTGGTCCACCATGGAAGGAGATTGCATCAACTATGCCAAGAGGTGCCATAAATGTCAGATTTATGGAGATAGAATTCATGTACCCCCGTCACCGTTACACGTGATGACTTCCCCATGGCCCTTTTCCATGTGGGGCATGGATGTTATTGGACCAATCTCACAGAAAGCATCAAACGACACCGGTTCATCTTTGTGGTCATTGACTATTTCACGAAATGGGTAGAGGCTGCTTCATATGCTAGCGTCACTAAATCGGCAGTAAGTCGGTTTTTAAAGAAGGAGATCATTTGCCGATATGGAATGCCCGAGAGGATCATATTAGACAATGCATTGAATTTGAACAATAGCACAATAGCAGATGTTTACGGTCGATTCAATATCAAACACCATAACTCGTCACCATACCGTCTAAAAATGAATGGGGCAGTGGAAGCAGCCAATAAAAACATCAAGAAGATAGTGGGGAAGATGACCGAGACTTATAAGGACTGGCACGAGAAATTACCATTTGCACTATATGCTTATTGAACGTCCGTCAGGACCTCTACTGGGGCAACTCCTTTCTCATTAGTCTATGGGGTGGAGGCAGTCCTACCCATTGAAGTGGAAATACATTCTCTTCGGGTTTTGTCGGAAATAAAGTTGGATGAAGCTGAATAGATCCAGGCTCGATACGATCAGTTGAACTTGATTGAAGAAAAGAGGCTAAGGGCTATCCGTCATGGTCAGATGTACCAAAAACGAATGATGCGAGCCTATGATAAAAAGATTCACCCAAGAGAGTTTAAAGAGGAAGATATTGTACTGAAAAAGATCCTTCCCATGTAAAAAGATTTCAGAGGAAAATGGATGCCGAACTGGGAAGGACCATATGTGGTGAAGGAGGCTTTATTTGGAGGAGCACTGATTCTGGCTGAAATGGATGGGAAAAGCTTGCCCAATCCCGTGAACTCAGATTCAGTCAAGAAATACTTCGCTTGAAGGGGCCGAGGTGAAAACCCACAAAGGGCGCTCCTAGTTTTCCAAAAAAAAAAAAGGGAAGCCAAGACGGAAACTCACAAAGGGCACCTCGGATACAAATGATTTTGCTACATCCGAATGAACGAGGAATAGAGCTGGAACGCCAACAAAGTACCTTGAGTCTTCTAAACACATGCTAAACCCAAAATAGTCTTCATAAAGTTTGTATGTAGAAGCGCAATCAATGATATCTATGGCATCCTACCTTTGTTATCCTTGATCTTTTCCTCTTTTCAAAGAGATATGTTTTCCCTTAGTTTTTGATAACTCATTCGACTCTTTTTGAAATCAATTTATTGCTACATGTTGCAGTGATGAACTAATAACTTCACAAAAGATGTTTTGCATACTACTTTGGAAATTTCTAGAGAAAACAGTAGACCGAAACAGGACAATTGTTTAAAATTTCCACGAATACAGATCAGAGATACATGAAAGCCTTAATAGAGAGTATTTCTCTAAATTCTCTGTCCAATCCAACGGTTGTGACAGATACAAGAACATATCCTCGAGTCACTGTATGACAGGCCAATTTTTGGCAGGAAGGGATTCGAAAAAACCAAGTTATGGGGGAATAGATCAAAATTGAAACAAGTCCTATGTCCTTTAAGTCACAATGAGGGTAGGCAGAAGAGTTTGCCTCCCGGGGGATGGGTTGAAGATGGTATATCACTTACGCCCCTAGGATCCATGAGCCCTAAAGTTGTCACAGTGGCAGAACGTTCAGGCAAGAAAATGACGCTTCAAGGCGAGCAAAGATGGAGCTTTGAGGGATAAAATGAGTGATAACACCTTAAATAGGAACCATACTCATAATATTTTTGCATCATAACATGTCTAAATAGGGGCATTTGACTCATTTTGATCATGGCATCCTAATCGTTAAGCATAAGCATATACCCATTCTACAGGACAGGTTCCTCGAAGAACGGCGTAACGAGTTCAGATTTTGTTCCTTAGAGATGATAGTGGAACAGATTGAAGACAGCAAATCTGGCGATCCTGGTGTTTCAGGAGCAGATTGAAGACAGCAAATCTGGCGATCTTGGTGTTTCAGGAGCAGATTGAAGACAGCAAATCTGGCGATCCTGGGGTTTTAGGAGCAGGTTGAAGATATCAAATCTGGCAATCTGGGGTTTCAGGAGCAGGTTGAAGACAGCA
Source organism: Gossypium australe (assembly GCA_005393395.2). Taxonomy (NCBI): domain Eukaryota; kingdom Viridiplantae; phylum Streptophyta; class Magnoliopsida; order Malvales; family Malvaceae; genus Gossypium; species Gossypium australe. The sequence goes on from CM016620.1 coordinate 95,736,817, forward strand.
AATCTGGTGATCCTGGTGTTTCAGGAGCAGGTTGAAGACAACAAATCTGGCGATCCTAGTGTTTCAGGAGCAGATTGAAGACAGCAAATCTGGCATTCCTGATGTTTCAGGAGCAGATTGAAGATAGCAAGTCTGGCATTCCTGATGTTTCAGGAGCAGATTGAAGATAGCAAATCTGGTATCCTGCAGTTTTAAGAGCAGACAGAAGAAAGCAAATCTGGCATCCTGATGTTTTAGGAGCAGATTGAAGATAGCAAGTCTGGTGTCCTGATGTTTTAGGAGCAGACTGAAGATAGCAAGTCTGGCATTCTTGATGTTTCAGGAGCAGATTAAAGATAGCAAGTCTGGCATTCCTGATGTTGCAGGAGCAGATTGAAGATGGCAAATTTGACAATCCTGATGTTTTAGGAGCAAACCAAAGTCAACAAACCTGGCATTCTCAAAGTTATAGAGAAGCAGACCGAAATCAATAATCGTATCCCAATACTGCAGTGAAGTGGATCAAAGCGGAAGAAACAGTGGATTAAGGTGAAGCTACTCGAAGAAGAAAAATACCTTAAAAGTCGAGACTCAGTGGGTCCCAACAAATTAAGGCCCCATTTATGTCTTTGCTCTATTCTCGTAACACGACAACGAGCAAAGAGGGGCAACTGTATAAGCCCAAATTTGTCCGGGCCTATTACAAACCAAATTAAATAAAAAACAGTCCAAAGAAAAGAGCCCAAAAATAGGCCCAATCTACGAACGGCCCAAACACTTAAAGTTTTAAAAAGCTAGGGTTTTGGAAACCCTAGCGCCGCAACTCCACTCAGCCGCAACACCATCCCCACTTGCCTCTGCCTCCACTAACTTCTGCAAAAGCAAGAAAACAAGACAATAATGGCAGAAAATAGGGAAAGCTATTGTATTTTTTACTTTTTCTTCAATCTCGGTTATAAAAACCGAAGGAAACAATGTATACGGGGCTTTTAAAAAAAAGGAGGGGGGAACAATTAGAAGAAGAAATAAAAAGAGCAGATTCTAAGGAAAAAAAAGGATATCAGATTTTTGTGAAATATATATAAAAAAAACGAAAAAAGAAGGAGATTCGAAGTCGAAAGGTTTTGTTCTGTTTCCCTTTTCTTTTACTTTCAGTTCATCTTTATTTTTTGCAGATCTATTTTAATACAGAATAAGAACATACAAAAAAAATAGAGATTCAGAAAGCGAGATTTGTAAGGTTTAGCCTTTGTTATTTCTTTGCTTCGGATACATATATTCATCCCTTTTTTATCTTTTTTTTAAATTGTTTTTTAATCTGAATATGCATGTAAAAAAAATAAGTGGTAAGATAAAAAACATACCTTGACCCCTCCGACCGCCGTTACCGGCGTTCATGAGGCGACCTTGCTGCAGGAGTGGGCTTGCCCTAGCGATGGAGGAGATGGGATCCTGTTTAAATTTTTGTGGTTTTCAGAAAGGTTGAAACAAAGAAAAGGAAGGGGAGAGTTCTGAAATTCTATTTTGGAAGCAGAAAAGAGATATGGAAGGAAACTTTATTTTAGCTTTAAAAGCATGGGGGCCACGCGCAATCACCTATTATTTGTGCAATTTTCCTTTAAATGGAAATTTGCGCGGTAAGTCCCCCTCCTTTCACACATATTTGAAATAAACCCTTTCCCTTTTATTTTATTTTGAATTGACCCCAAACTTTCTTTTTAAATGCTATTTGATCCTTTTTAGTTATTTTGCAATTTTTTAGTTCTTTTGTCATTATATTATTATTTTTACTACCATTATTATATATATATATATATATCTTATGTACATATCTTATTATTATTTTGTCTAACTACCTTTATTATTATTATTATTATTATTATTATTATTATTATTATTATTATTATTATTATTACTATATTTATATTATTATCTTGTACATATTTTGTATCATTATTATTATTATTATTATTATTATTATTTTAATGTTATCTTTTTTATTTTTGTTTTTGTTATCGCATCTTTTATTATTATGTGTCGTTAATTGCTCGTTTTCGTCATTTCATGTGGATCGATAGTTTTAAATCGCAACTCAACGTTTTATTTTTTAAATTCATAAAAAATGGGTTTCACAAGGGTAATATCCATGCGTTTGGAAATTCAAAGGAATTATGCCCAATCGTGCTGGGTCCGATTTTTTGCTTGACCAAATAAATGGAAATACTATCAAATTTTGCTCATATTTTTAAATAAGGTGGTATTCGTGAGTTTGGAAATTCAAAGAGATCTTGCCCAATCGTGTTGGGTATGATTTTCTGTTTGGCCAAATGAACGAAAATCCCCTCAAAATTTCAATACAAGTGCTTGGAGAATTTTAGGGTTGATCTTGAATTCGAGGACTTAAATTGTCATATCCAATCGTGTTGGATGTGAGACTCTATTCTTTCTAAACAAGGAAAACTCAATAATCAATCAAGTTGTTAAAAAAAACAAAAAAAAAACAAAATTTCAAAATCATTTCAAACTTTTCGACATTAGGACATTGATTAATCAATTTGGTACCGATTTTGGGCGTTACGAGGGTGCTAATCCTTTCTCGCGCGTAACCGACTCCCGAACCTATTTTTTTGAATATTCGCAGACCAAAAACACTGTTTTAATAAACCAAAACGTTTTATTGAAACAAAGGTGACCCGATCACACCTAATGAAAGGTCGGTGGCGACTCCCGTTTTTTATTCATTTTCAAACCCCAAGTCCGATTCCTGCCTTTCTCAAAAAGGATGGTTTCGACACTATATATTTTTTCAATAATTTATTAAGTTAATTTTTATTTTTTCTTTAAATCGAAAAATGATGAAACACCATGAAAGGCTACTTAAAACTTGAAATGGTTTTTATGAAATTCAACAATTCGTACAATATTGAAAAATTAATTAATACATGAAAAAATTAATTAAATAATTTAGAACTCATGAAAAAAATACTTGATACATGAAAACTTAATAATTTAGAACTCATGAAAAAAAAAATACTTGATACATGAAAACTTACTTAAAACTTGAAATGATATTTAAGAAATTAATTCGTAAAACATTAAAGTACATTACTTAAAATGTGAATAATATTTTAAGGAATTAAGCATTTTGCAAATATTGAAAGAAATATTTAATTTACGAAACGTGAAAATGTTTATAATAAATTAACTCGTAAAACTTCAAAAATTATTAAAAAAGTACTTAATAGATGAAAGGGTTAACTATCTCTATAGATTTTAATATCTATGTTATCAAATTAGTTAAGTTCCAATTTGAAGTCATTAATTTATTTACTTTAAATATATTTCGATTATTTGATAAACGTAATAAATTAAAAGTTAATATTATAAATTGATTTTTTCCGTCTATTAAGACTATATATAATAGAAAGTTATATCAAGGTACACTACGATAAAAGTAAAAAATAAAATTATGTAAAAGTTAATATAAACAACCAATGAGGTTTTGATTGAATGGTAAAACATAGATATAAAAACTAACAAGTATAAGTTCCAAATCATATTGTGTATATTTGGCTATAAAAGTACTTTCAAAATAATACAATTTATTTTGAAAAGTGAAGGTATTTTTTGTCTTTTTCCAACTGAATTGATATTCAATCAACTCATGGTACTAGCTCAATTAGAGAGTTAAGTATAGATTACGTAAGTTGAGAGAAAAATCAAATTTATTGCATTAAAACAAAATTCAAAAATCCTAATTATACATGGCTATCATCTACAACATGATGAAACTCAAATTTCATCATTTTTATTGCATTGAAACCACCTGTATTAAATAATCAATTGAGATCTCCATAAACTTAAGGTTCTACAATGATCTTACCAGTGGCATGGCCATCAATGCTTTTAGCCCATGCTTCTTCGGCCTTACTTAAGGGATGTATCGAATCGACTACGGCTTTAATCTTCCCTTCTTTCACGAAATTAAGAAGAAAATCGAGTTTCTCTTTCTTAGGTGTCATAAGCAATGGAACTAATTGTTTCTTTGAAAAGGTAAGCTTTTGTAAAGCGTTAGTCATGAAAACACTAGGAGTAGGAGTAATGTCGAATACTTTGCCGTTTGTGCTCAAATTGGGCTTGAAAGTGGACCAAGGAAAGCCGGTTGCGCAGTGGATTACAGCGTCGTATTTGCGGCCGGAAGGGCTTTTGAGAGCTGCCCCGTCAGGGGTCTTGTAGTCGATAACCTCGTCTGCTCCGAGGCTCTTGACTAAATCAAGATTACGTGCGCCACAAGTGGCTGTCACGTGTGCATTTCCGAGCTTTGCTAGTTGAACTGCGTATTGACCTACGCCGCCCGATGCGGCAGTAATCAGGAGGTTTAGTTGCTGGCCGGTTTTTTCATAGTTGAACCCGGGAGTACGGAGGAGACACTCGTGAGCTGCGAGGCCGGCGATCGGTAAAGCTGCTCCTTGAAAAGCCGTTACCTCTGGAGGCCTTGAAACTGTCAAATTCTCCTTCGCCACAGCAAATTCAGCCAGTCCACCTCCACATGTGTTCTGTCATTGCAATATATATTCGTAATAATTTGCCATAGCCAATGACTTAAAACTATGCTAAATTGTAGATGAAACAAAGCTTCTTTATTGAACGAACAAAGTCTGAGGATCACTTACTCGGAAATGATAGTCATGTAAATAAGGTGATTGCATTATAAACATGATACAACTCAATACCGAAAGAGATACGGCACAAAAGTTTGAGGCTTTGGGGTTGTTCCAATAACCAACAAACTCGAACAATGTAACGGGACACGACACTCTTTGGGACTTCCAAATATATGAAAAAGCTTTAAAAAGTTAGATTTTTCTTCAAGAACTATTGGGGTTGCACAAATGCCATAAACTATTTATCCAAATGGAATTACCATGCTACACTGCAGCTCGTATTCGTATCTGATACTCTTGTCTGATACATATTGTCAAACATGTAACAAATACTCGCACTCAAATCAGAATAACATAGATCAGAAGAATAAGAATGGCGACTTACGAAAAGCACGGCCACAACTTTATCGCCAGCTTTGAAATTCTTGACTCCTGATCCGACCTCGAAGACTTCTCCTGCTGCATCAATACCTGCTCCAACAAAAAATTCTTTAGCCAAATAGGCATTTGAAATATTGGCATTGAAGAGAAGTGCAATGTTCGCAGATGGAGAGATAAATGGTAGGTACCAGGTATGTGGGGGAATTTGCGAGGCAAAAATGGCCACACTATCCCTTTCTGTATTCTCAAGTCAAATGGATTTATACTAGTTGCCTCCATTTTTAGTAAAACTTCATCTTGTTTTGGAGAAGGAACTTGAAGTTCAACATGCTGCAGCAAATACATTTGCAGATATATGTTATAACTGTACCATGAACCCTCTCAGTTTCATATCCCTCTTGGAGTTTTGAACAACAGGCCCGCACGCACTGCCACATGCAGGAGTAACATGCACCTTCATATCATTAAGTCGTTTCACTGCAAATGAGTGGATAGACCTCTCTGCCTTCCACAATACAAAGCACATACATACATACATACATACATACATACATACATACATACATACATACATACATACATACATACATGCATCCATGCATCCATGCATACAGTGTAGGATACCACCACTGTCACATGCAGGGTAACATACACCTTGATATCATGAAGTTGTTTCACTGCAAACGAGTGGATAGACTTCTCTGTCTTCCACAATACAAATTGGAATTTCAGAGCTTTGACTCAAACTAGCTTTCAATGCCTACTTTTTTTTTTTTTATCTTTTTACGTAGGAGAAAGATTGTATATATTAAGTTTCGAAATCCGAAGTCGTCGGATATTATTGTTAAAGATGACCAACTAAGCTGAGCTTCAGATTTAGCAACTTTTTGTTTTGCTATAATACCTACATAAATCAACACCAAAAGCATACACAATATGAACTTCTATATTACTTAGTAAATTAAAAGTAATTTAAAACCTTTCTTTAATTATCCATTCTTACTCTCCCTTGGTCAATATAATCACACTAGATAAACAACCTGGATTCAAATCTCCATTTCTAAGGGTGATATATATATTCGAATCTAATTATGAATTTATACTCCTACCTTATAAAAACTCGGAAATTAATACTCTATTTTAATTTATTTATATTCTTCTATTAAAAAAAACTGAGATGTTAGTCCAATAAGTTCATCTTCATATTGTCAAACATCACCTTAAAACTGACATTAAAGATCAACAGTTAGGCAAAAAAGAAATAGTAAAACTCGATAGTTAATCCATTTTTTTTTAAAAAAAAAAAGAAGAGAAGAAGCAGCAAAAATCAGTAGTTGAAACTGAATTAATTTCCAGTTTTCATAATGTTGAATTTTGATAAATTAAATTCAATTCTGATAAAATAGAGGTATGAGATTCATAATTAGATCATTTTTACTTAGTTTTAACTTTTGATCTCGGAAAATTATAAGAAAAAATGCTAACAAAAAGACCAAAAAAAAAAAACAAGCGAATAAAGGGATGAAGAAGATTACTTTCAAAGCAGCGGCACCTCCGCCATAAGTGTTAAATTGAACAGCACGCATCATAGTATTCTTAGCCATTTTCAGTTGTGAGTAGAAAATGAATGAAGAAGGTAACTGAGAATTGAGAAGATAAAAGAGAAAGCGGGAAGGACCAGAAAGTGTGATTAAATTATGTATTTTTTGCAATTAGATAATTGGGCTTTGAGGGGTAGTTTTTATAGTGAAATTTCAGACATGGAAATGAGGCCTGCATTTAGCTAAATTAACGGCTATACCCCTCTTCCAACAAATTCGCAGAAAACCTTTGGTTACATTTTTATACCTTTTATGTATCTATATTATAATTTAATCCCTTAAATGAATTACTGTTATTTTAAATTAAAAATTAGTGTAAAAAATTAATTAAAAATCAATTTAATTGGAAATTGATAAAAAATATTAAGTTAAACTATTATTATAGATACTTGAGGATGAATTAAGGCCTGTTATGCAATGCTTAAAAAAAAGCATTTTTGGCTCCAAAAGTACTTTTGGAAGAAAAACTATGCTAAATAAACTGTTTTTGGCTGAAATTTTTAGCTTTTTAGGAGTGTTTTAGAGAAGCTAAAATTTTTAATTTTTTCTCTCTCAAAAGCACTTTTAGTGCTTAATTACTTTTTCACTCCTCTAATAATATAATATTTTTCTTTTTTTTTTCTTCTTGGTGCTTAATTATAAATGTGTTAAAATCATAATTAAAAATAAAAAATATTTTTAAAATACTAATTACAAATATTTAATGGTTATATTTAAAAATTTAAAATAGTTTATATATTCTAATTAAATTTTATAAATAATTAATATTTATTACTTAAAAATATTTAAAATTTATATTTCATATATTAAGATATTAACGGTAATTTTCAAAAGTACTTTTCAAAAATATTGTCAAATTAACCCTTAATTGAAGGAGAAGAAAATGATAAAAATCAAGTTAATATACTCCAATAAATGGGTTTGATAAAGACAGACATGTAATTTAATAATTTTAAAATTTTTTAATAAATTCAAAAAAAAAAGTTAAAAAAAGGTTTTTCCACTTTCACAATTTTAGCACCTACTCCCATCTTAAACAAAATTTTAAATAAAATTCGCTAATATGAAAAAAAGAATCAGTTTCTCTTCGCATTCAACTTTGTGTTACTTTATTTATAATTATTAATATTTTAAGAAAAATATTATTTTATTTTATTTTTCACCTAAGTGTATCATTGTACAGTAGTGGATTTAAAGGGCTAGTAGGGTCGACCCAAAAATAAAAATTATTTATTTAAATTTTTTAAAATTTTAAATTAATAAAAATAAAATTATACTTTAATCCTTTATAATGATAAAAGTATCACATTAATCTCATAAAAATGATAAAAATTTAGTTTAATATTTTAAAAATTATAAAAATATAAATTATTAAAGATTAAAATTTAATTTCTATCCTTAGAAAATTTCCTCCCTTCACCCTGTCATTGGACTAGTTCATATTGTATTATTTCATATATTGTTCTATAATCAAATTAAATATATTTTAAAGTTTGTATATTTATATGAGAATTCTCTGTAAATTGTTTATATTATATAAATAAGTTCATGTATTGTAAATTATTTTTTACAATCATAACTTCTTGAATGTGCTACAATTGTTTTCTTCTTCTACTCGTTGTTTCAAACTTGCCGGCTTGTCCCATTTCAAGCCTCTACTTTTCTCCTTGCCAATAATTACTGATTTCAACGATTTTTAGTACATTTTATTTTCTCACAATTTCATATTTTATAATTTTTATTCCCTAATTATATATTTAAAAAACATTTATTCATATAAATTTAATATATTAATCCTACCGATTTTTAATACATTTTATTATCTCAAAATTTCATATTTTATAATTTTTATATCTAATTATATATTTAAAAATCATTTGTTCAAATAAATTTCAATATAATAATAATTTTATCAATTTTGATTTAATGTGCAATATTATATAAAATTTGATTTTATAACAACATTATCAAGTTAACACAATTTTACATTATATTACACGCACGCAATTATATTAATTCAATATGACAAAAAAATGTATGTAATTATTTCTTTTAAACATGTACAGTTGAAATAAAATTAAAGTTTTATACATACATATGAACAGCAATTTAAGTTTCATTTATATAATAACACCAAATAAAAATTTATGTATCAAATTATAAGTTTGATCAATATTTATGTATAAATTTAATATTTATCCCTATAAATATTAAAATATTCACTTATTCATATAATTAACACATATTTTCGAAAAAGATTTTACTCGTTGAACTATTAAATATTTTTACATAAAAACAAATTTATAAGCAAAATTTTAATTAAAAAATTGAAATATGAACATTGTTAAAATACATACAATTCAAACCTCAAATATGAACTAATAAGAAAAAGCATACAAGTCCAACATAATCACATTTCATTGTTGAAATTGTCAAACCAAAAAGCAAGGAAATGTAGGAACCACACAAAAGAAGAGCTAATTTGTGAATACATAGCTTACAACACATTAACAAAATTTTGCAACCAAAATGTAATATTAGCCATACATGATACATTTCATAAACATAATTTTCAAAGTCCACAAATCCTAATTATCCATACAAGCAACATGACCTCCAAGCATCACTGTTTATTGCTTTAATTGCTTATAACTGCAGTTAGTATAATAAAGTAATATTTTATAGACTAGGGCTCCACAATGATCTTACCAGTGGCATGACCATCAATGCTCTTAGCCCATGCTTCCTCAGCCTTACTTAGGGGATACTTTGAATCGATTACCGTCTTAAGCTTCCCGTCTTTCACCAAGTTAACGAGATAATTGAGGTTCTCCTTCTTAAGTGACACAAAGAGTGGTTCCAGCTTCTTCTTTGAGAAAGTAAGCTTTTTCATAGCAAAAGTTAGGAAAGCACTAGGACCAGGGGTTATATGGATTACCTTCCCATTTGAACTTAGATTAGGTTCAAAGGTAGACCAAGGAATGCCCGCTGCACAGTGGATCACTGCATCATATTTGCGACCCGAAGGGCTTTTTAGAGCCGCCCCGTCGGGAGTCTTGTAGTCAAGAACCTCGTCTGCTCCAAGGCGTTTGACAAAATCCAGATTACGAGCCCCGCAAGTGGCCGTTACATGTGTGTTTCCAAGCTTTGCTAGTTGAACTGCGTAATGACCTACACCACCTGAAGCAGCAGTAATCAAGAGGTTTACTTGCTGGCCACTTCCGTCAAGCTTGACCCCAGCTGCCTGGGTGAGTGCCTGGTGAGCTGTGAGACCAGCAACAGGCAAACCTGCACTTTCGGCAGCTGATACTTCTGGTGGCCTTGCAACTGTCAGATTCTCCTTAGCCACAGCATATTCAGCTAGTCCACCTCCGGTCTATCATTGTAAATATAATTCATTACAGAATATAGTCATAGCAATCGACATAACTGATACTGAATCGTTGATAATATGAATAGAAGATAAATTCACTGAACCACTGGACTGCAGTAAGGATATCTAGGTTTCTCTCAGCCAAATGGCCACATAATGAGAGTAATGATAGTCACATAGACAAAGGATGGTTGCATTCTAAACACGATCCCGATTAATCCAGACAGGCAAGCAGGTCAATGCTAAGCGGTTCTCATGACTAAGCTAATCAAGATCACTCTGTCGAAACCGTCCTTTTTTTTTAAAAAGGCGGGAATCGGACTTGGGTTTTGAAAACGAATAAAACGGGAGTCGCCACCAATCCTTTTTTGCTTGGTGTGATCGGGTCACCTTGAAAAGTGGTTGTTTTGGATAAACCATTTGATTTGTCAAAACAACAATTTTGGTCTACAAGAAGTCAGAAAATGGGTTCGGGAGTCGGTTACGTGCGAGGAAGGGTTAGCACCCTCGTCACGCCCAAAATTGGTACCGATTTGATCAATTAATGTCCTCATGTCGAAAGTTGAAAATTTTAAAGGAATTTAAAAAAATCTGACCCTTCTTTGGAAATATTTGTGTTTTCTTAAATTAGATCGAGATTTTCTCGTTTCGAAAAAATAAAATATCACATCCAATACTTTAGGACACGATAGTTTAAATCCTCGATCCTAAGATCATCTCATAGTTTTCCGAAGTGCGAATCAAGACTTTCTCGTTCCCAAGGGATTAAAATATCACATCCAATACTTTAGGACACGATAATTTAAATCCTCGAATCGGAGATCGTCCTATAGTTTTTCGAATTGAAAATCAGGATCTTCTTGTTCCAAAAGAATAAAATATCACATCCAATACTTTAGGACACGATATTTTAAATCTCCGAATCCAAGATTACCCCGTAATTTTCTAGAATTGAAAACCAAGATCTTCTTGTTCCAAAAGAATAAAATATCACATCCAATACTTTAGGACACAATATTTTAAATCCTTGAATCCAAGACCATCTCAAAATTATTGATTTACATAAAATGACGCAAACGAGAATAATCATGAAAATATCGAAACAAAACGAAGAAATAAGATGAAAATGTTAAAAATAAAGCGAGAAATTTAAAAAAAAAAACAAAACAATGTCAAAAATGATGGAGTTAGTAACAGCGGGGATAATAAACATCATAAGAATACTATTAATAAAAATGCTACTAACAATGATAATAATAACAATAAATACTGATAGTAACAATAATAACAATACAAAATATGTACAGAGAAATGATATAGTAGTAGTATAATAATAAATAATAAATAATAAAATAATAAATAATAATAATAATAAACGCAATATATACAATATATAAATGTAGCGGTAATAATAATATGATAATAATAGTAGTTAATACGCAATATGTACAATATACTAATAAATATAGTAACAATAATAGTGATAAAGTTAGGTACAAATAATAATACGATATAATAGTAGTAATAATAGTAGTAAGAATAATAATATAATAATAATAATAATAAATAATAATATAATAAATAATCATAATAAAGTAATAATAACCAACTAATAATACAAATATACAATAATATATATAATAATAATAGTAATAGTAATTAGTATAGTATAATAGTAAAGTAATAATAACACTAAATGTGGACAATACAATAAAATAATAATAATAATAATAATAATAATAATAATAATAATAATAATAATGATGATGATAATACGAAATATATAAAATATATATAATATAATAGTATAATAATAATAGTAATAATAGAAAATATGCACAATATAATAATAATAATAAAAAGACTAAAAAGATTACAAAATAACTAAAAAGGGATCAAATTGCGTTTAAAACGAAAATTTGGGGTCAATTCAAAATAACATAAAAGGGGAAAGGGGTCAGATTGAAATACATGAAAGAAGGGAGGGACTAAAATGGGCAATAACCCCTCCCTTCAAAACGCGCAGTAGTGGAAGGACCAGATCGAAAATCGGACAAGCTTCCTGGGCAAATTTTAAAGAAACCGAAAACCCAATTGAAGGAATATGAAATAGCGGAGGGGCTGAATGCACAATTAGCCCCTCCCAACAAAACACGCGGATCCCCTTTAGGGTATGGGTTGGATTCGGGCCGGGTCACCTTAAACGGTGCCGTTTTGGCGCTGGTGACCCTAAGGCGAAACGACGCCGTTTCGTGTTTCTTTCAAAAACCCAAAATTTCCCTTTTCTATTCATTTGCAGACCCATCCTCTTCAAAAATAAAAAAAAAAATACTTCAACCCTTCTCCTTCCTCAGCCCGACGATCGGGTTTCTTTTGGTCCCCTATCGCACCACCGTGCCACCACCGTATCGGTGGCCGGTGGTGCCCAAAACCAGGCCTTTTAGTCCTCAAATCCAAGGCTCCCCTGAAACAACCCCTTGAACCTAGTTTCCAAACCCGATGGCGACGACAGAACGGGTTTTTCGACGACGCTTCTCTGGGTTTTGGTAAGTCTTTCTTCTTTTCCCTTTTTTTTATTATGTATATGTATATATGTATTTGCAAAAGAAAAAAAAGGATTCTAAATAAAAAAAGGATACCTTCGAAGGTTCTAGTCTGATTATTGAGTTTTGGGTTTTTTTGTTTGGGATCTGCTATTCGGTGTCTTTTTTGAAACTATTTCACTTGTTATTGATTCCAAATCGAGAAAAAAGAAGTCCCATACATTCTTTTCTTTCGGTTCCTTATAACTGAATATTGGGGTAAATAAAATACATTAAATCTCGTCCCTTTTGCCTTTGTTGCTGTCATTTGCTTGTCTTTTTGCAGGTAATGGGGGACAACTGGAAGTGGAGGGGTGGAGGTGCGCCGAGCGGCGCTGGTGGCAGACAGGTGGCCACGGTACTTGCGGCGCAAGGGCTAGGGTTTCAAAAACCCTAGCTTTTTTCAGAGAAATTTTAATTTCTTGGGCCTTTTGGGCCACTTATAGTTTGGGCCCTTGTTTAATTATTTGATACAGGCCCGGACAAATTGGGCCGTTTACACACTCATTGGAAGACCAACATGGTTTATTAGAACAAAAAATGTAGCACCAGTCCTTAGAATTTCTTTTTATGGGGCTACAATTTACACGCATTCCATCATTGTTGGATTCAAAAGTTGATCTTTTGGCCATGAGGAGATCCATATTCTACCTCAAGAATTGTTGCATGAAGTCCTACCAAGCTCAACGCCCAATTAATTACTCGAGCTAATACCAAAAATACAAATATCATTGACTATTTTTCGAATTGTGATTCATTAAGCTAGTAAAATACTGGTGATTCTTCCACTCTTCAAGAAGAAATCTCCTTTCTGATTGTTCTCAGAATGATTAATGACATGCCGGCAAGATTGTTTGAACCAGATTAGACCAGCCGATCAGACCGTTGGACCAAGATCCAACTAGAGTACCTATCCGGAAGAAGGCTTTGAACCTTTTGACTCAAGAATCAATATGGACTGGTTGGACCGCTTAAACCAGATTTTATATTTTATATTTTTTTAATTAATTGTTTAATCAAAATGATGGTATCATCAGTTTAACCACCTATCTGATTCTGAAAACTAAGCCTACAGGCCAGACTTTTTATGCTGACTTGGGGAGGGGGGGGATTAAGAATGAGAACGAGAACTTACAAAATGATGAAGCGTAGCTACAACTTTATCCCCAGCTTTGAAATTTGTAACTCCTGGTCCAACCTTTACGACTTCTCCTGCTACATCACTAGCTGCAAAAAATAAATATTTGAGATATCAAATCTTCCATAACAAGAGGGTGCCAAAAATTACCATCAATAATCACAACTGCTTAAACTAAGAGACCTGCCAACCAGCTTATTATTATGTTGGTTAATTATAGAAAAAGGATATGCCTTAACAAATAGACAAATTTTGTCCTTTAATGATAACTTGAGTTAAATAGACACATTTTTTCCCATCAATAGTTACCACTAAAGCAAACTCCACAATGTAAATGGACGCAAATTAGATTACAAGTTGAATAATCCGGCAGATACTGAGTAAATTTTTTAGAAAGCCCTGCTAGGGAATTCAACATAGTAATACAACAAAAACAAATTGTGAAGACTCACGTAACTTGAGATATACTTAACAATTAGTGTTTTAGAAACCAGGCCACTAGTTCGCTGGTTTGATCAATTCAATTGTTTCAATTAAAAAAAAAACTAAAAAACTCAAAAAACTCGGTTCAACTGGTTTTTTAATCTGTTGAACAGGTCAGTACTGGTTCCCGATCTAAACCAGTTCAAAGCCATTCTCTAAACTGATACCTCAACTAGTTCCCAATCCAACCGTCGGTTCAACTGGTCCGTATCTGTTCAAAGTCATTCTCTGGATCGATACCTTGACCAATTCCTGGTCTAATTGACCAGTCTGATCCGATTCAAACATCATTGACAAAAAGAAAGTCTCAAGAAAATTTCAAGAAGCGAAAAGAACCAAATATATAAACTACCAGGTATGCAGGGGAATTTTCTAGGTAAAAATGGGCGAAGCACCCCTTCCTGTATTTTCCAGTCAACTGGGTTTAGACTAATTGCGTCCAGTTTAAGCAATATTTCATCTGTATTTGGAGTGGGTATTGGAACTTCAACATGCTGTAACAAGCACAAAAAATTCAAAGCTGTTATGACATCAAGTCACTGGTAAAATTTCTTTTCAAGTTTATATCAAGCAGGTCCATATAAAAAATTTCTTTTGTTTTAATTGTTTGTTTTTGGTGGTTTAGTGTTGCTGTGGGTGGAGTTTTCCAAACAACCAATTTTGTTTTGTTTTGTGGTATTAATAAAGCATGCCGATTAAATTTAAAAAAAAAAAGGCATATCAACCTATCAACCTCTCGGTCTCAGATATCTTCCAAGAGCAAATCCTTATTTACTTCCGTTCCAGAATGTGCTTTCAATCACAATTTTTTAACTAATAGAATTTTGAATCCGACGATAAAATCAGTTAACACTTAACTTCACTATCAAGTCTTAGCCGATAAGTTACAGATCTTTTTTGGAATTTTTAATTCCAAAGAACAAATACTTAATTTACTTCAATTCCAGAAAATTCCAGTTTCCTAGTGCATCGGAGTACTCATTCAAATTATCTATATGCTTTCAATCACAAATTTAACAAATAAAATTTTGAATCCGACGACAAAATCGGTCAACACTTAACTTCTCCATCAAGTCAACCTCACAATCTCATATCCTTGTCGTGAAATTTTAATTCCGAATAGCAAATTCCCTATAGTTCATTTCCGTTCCAGAAAATTCCAATTCCTTAGTAACTCACGGCACTCATTGAAATCATATTCATGCTTTCTTCAATCACAAGTTAAACTAATAGAATTTTGAATCCGAAGAGCAAACTTAGATCAATATCAACACTAGATTAACAACCTTAATTGAAGTCTCCACTTAAAAAACGAACTAAACTTATATGATAAAACGGTACAAAAAAAAATAAAAGCAAGCAAAATAGATCATCATAATGAAGTAGATTTTTACCTTCAAAGCAGCAGCGCCTCCGCCATAGCTGTTATATTGTAAAGCATGCATAAGATTTTCAGCCATTTCTTTCACTAAAAGAGATCAAATCGAAGCTTTTTTTATAAGAAAAAAAATGAAGTTCAAAGAATGGCGTATGGATGCCGTAGCTACGATTTGTATTGTTAACCGCTAGCCATAACAATATAAACAAATGGGGACCACATTGTTAATTTGACGGATATACCCTGGATGATTTTGAAAGAAATCTCTTGAAATGTTGAATTTGGTAGCTGCTAAAGTTGTATCAACTCAATAATGAATTTATTAAAAACTTCCAATTATAAAATTATTCCAATACCATCAAACATAACCTGAACATTCAAACATAATTGCTCCACGACCACTGTCGAAGTCTCCGTGAACGCTATCAGACCATAAAGGAAAGCTCTCGTCATCCCAACCAGTGTATGCACAGCTACATTGGCTTCTTTAGGCGTATGTTGTATGATCACCCACCACTATCTCCTACATAGCTCCTGGATTCTCAAGACCAAATTTCTGTTCAAATGCCCACAAAACTTATCTAAAATGGCTTTCACAGCTTGAGCGAAATCCTTATCGACAATAGTATTGGCCCAATTAACACCCATGTCAGAAGGAGTCCATCGTAAATGCCCAAAGCTCAACCTGCTCTACGCTACATCTGTCAATATTTCATATAAAAACTTCTCATTTTAATCAATACTAAATATAATTTTAAAGGTAATTTTATCATTTTACATATAAAATCTAGAAAAATAGATAGCCATAATAATGGGATTTAAACTCAAAACATTATGATTTTTAGTCTTTTAACTTTATCACTTCATCCAAAACTATTTTTTGCTATTATATTTATTACATACATTTTCCACCCTTATGACGAAATCTAATAATTGTTAATATTGTCTGTTTAGTTTTTACTTTTAACTTGTTTGATTTTGAATATTTATTTTTTAAAATCTTAACTAAACAACAACTATTAAATTTTTTTTTAGATCAATAGCTGAATTTATCATTGAAAATAGGCCAAAATTATAGTTCATAAACAAAATTAGAACAAAACCCAAATATAAAGCCCCAGACATAAAGACCAAAAAACTAAAAAGCAGATCAACATAGGAAAAAACCGAAACAGGAAAGAAAACTTTGGCCTATGCAAGAAATACACAGCATTCAAGACGATAGGGTTGCTTTTGGAAATCATTTCCAGCTGTCCTCCATAATAACCCCTACCTCGGAAACATTCAAAGCAGGTAACTTTCTGCAGCCTTTCATTTATTGCCATTCATCATTTCACCAAAAAACTCTTGAACCCCTCAAATCCTCCTGATGGTTTAGCTTCTTCGTTCCACAATCCCAAACAGATAGCTCTTTGCCCTTCCATTTCATCTACATCAGTTACTCTCCCTTATTCCTACAAGCTTTCCGTTCGACGACGATCATCCCTCACTGCCGTTTCAGCAACATTCGGGACTCCCTGCTCCAGATAAGTATTACTTCCCTTTTTTAGGCCATCGGTAGCTATTCGGTGTGCCACTTCATTTGCTTCCCTGTTTTGAAAAAGGAAATTACAGTTTCTAAAAAACAAAGCCATTTTATTTGAATCTTCAATATACGCTGCAATTTCTGATTTGTCCATTTCCTTCTCTTTCAGCTTTTCGATCACCGTCCTAGCATCACCCTCTATTTCTACATCTCGCAGACCAAGATGAAGACCCACGCCAAAGCTTCAGCAGCAAACACGTTTGGTATATTCTTGTTGATAATTGCTTTTGAACATATTACCTCTGCCTTTTCATTTCTCACCACTAATCCCGAGCATGACTCCTTTCTATTGCAGTTGAAAGCCGCATCAAAGTTTATCTTCAGATGCATCCCTATCGGCGCTCTCCAACTACTTCTGACTATTCGTTTCTCAGGTAAAAACTTCCTTGCCCCATCCAGTTCCATCATGTATCTGCCAACGAACTTTGCAATCTGACGTCCCGTTTTCATTTCACCTTCATGGATGAATTTATTTCTGGCTGTCCAAATCCCCCACAAAGCACACACAAATTTCCGACAACTTTCCCTAAAGTTTCCAGCAAAAAAATTCTTTAGGCTTTCAGAGAACCCCATATTTTCCTCTCCAGCGGGCCATTCAATATTTAACTTCTCCCATGTTTCCTTTGCCACAGGGCAGTCTCTAAACAGATGCTCACTTGTCTCAGTTTCCCCTTGGCATCTTCGGCAGATGGCAGATCTCATTAGTCTTCTGTAGTGTAAATTGTTGTAATTAGGCAGAAAATTACGTGAGCTTCGCCATACTGTAATTTAATTTTTGAGGGCAATTCTAAATTCCAGAGTCTCTTGTAAAATTGTTTAAAATCATCATGTACTTGAGTCTGTCCGTCTTGTATAAGAAGTTTATGTCCACTCCGCACTGAGTACTCTCCAGTTTGCTCCCCACGCCAGACAACAAAATCTTCATATGAGTTCAGAGGCAATGGAATGCAGAGTATCCTCGTAGCATCCCTCTCAGTAAAGGTATTAAAGATTAAATCTTCCTTCCATTTCCTTGTGTTAGCCTCAATCAGGTCTGCAACTTTTTTTATGCTTAAATTTGAGCTTTGATTCTGACCACTTAGCTCTTTGTTTCCAGGGACCCACCTATCCTCCCAAATAGAGACTTTCTGTCCATCACCAATTCGCCAGCCCATACCTTTCAACAGAAGTCCTTTTGCCGTCCACAGACTCCTCCAGGTTAATGAAGGTAAATTACCCAGGCTTGATTTTAGAAAATCTGAATCTTTAAAATATCTCGCCTTTAACGTTCGCGCTAGAAGAGAATTAGGATTGCGTAACAACCGCCAACCCTGTTTGGCCAACATAGCAATATTGAAAGAACTCAGATCACGAAAACCCATTCCTCCTTCCTCCTTAATCGCGCATAATGATCTCCATTCGCACCAATGCATGCCCCTTTTTCCATTGCTTTTATTCCACCAAAAGGAATTTAAAACATTTTCCAATTCAGTACACAGTGTCTTCGGCATAAGGAAATAGGCCATTGTGTATGTGGGTATGGCTTGCAAAATTGATTTTATAAAGACTTCTCGACCCCCTTGCGATATGTGCTTACAACTCCAATTATTAATTCTCTGTTTCAGCCTGTCTTTTAAGACTTGGAAAGCTATTTTCTTTTGTCGTCCCACCATATTTGGAAGCCCCAAATACTTTTCAGGATCATTTGAGCGTCAGACTCGAAAAGCTTGAAACACCATATTTCGATCTTGATCGTTTACATTGGAGCTGAAGAATACCGTCGATTTTTCAAAATTCACACACTGACCCGAGCAAGTCCCATATTCCTTGAGGATACCCTTAAACACGTCAATCCCCTTATTTGATACTTCCCCGAAAAGGATACAATCGTCTGCAAACATGAGATGGCTGATTGAAGGAGAAGCTCTACAAACCTTTACTCCACAAGTCTTTCCTTCTTGACAAGCCAATCTCATTAATGCCGACAGGCCTTCCCCACAAAACAAAAACAGATATGGGCTTAGTGGATCTCCTTGACGTAGCCCCCTAGTTCCTTTGAACCTTAAGCCTTCTTCCCCATTTATCAAAATAGAGAATGTAACCGAGTTAAGACAACGAACAATTAAATCAATAAATCCCTCTACAAAACCCAGCTTAGCCGTGACTCCTTTGATAAAATTCTATTCCACTCTATCATAGGCTTTACTCATATCTAACTTCAAGGCCATAGCACATTTCCTCCCTACTCTCTTATTTTTAAGCGAATGAAGTACTTCGTATGCCACTAACACATTATCAGTAATGAGTCTACCTGGAACAAACGCACTCTGAGAAGCATCAATGCAATCATTCAGCACCTTTTGTAGTCTATTAGCAACAGACTTCGCAATAATCTTATATATCACTGTGCATAAACTAATAGGATGAAAATTCTTAAGATTAATAGGAGAAACAGTTTTCGGAATCAATACCAGCAAAGTTTTGTTTACTTCCTCAAGTGAGTCCCCCTGATTCAGCACCTTCAAACAAAAGTCACACGTGTCCTTCCCCACAATATGCCAATATTTTTGAAAAAATAACGCCGGAAAACCATCTGCACCCGAAGCTTTAGTAGGTCCCATTCCTTTCAGTGTATCAATAATTTCCTCCCCTGAGTAGAGAGCAGTCAATATGAGATTCACACTTTCCGATATGCATGGATTAATTCCTGATAGTATATGTGTCACATCTCCAACTCCTCTAGATTCAAATAAATCAGAAAAATAATTCCGAGCAACCTCTTCAATTTCTGTGTCACCTGTCGCAAGAGAACCGTCAACTCTCTGTAGTCCCCTTATGCGATTTATACGTCTTCTCTTTGATGCATACTTGTGAAAAAACGACGTATTTTTATCTCCCAATTGTAGCCAGTTAGACCTTGCTCGTTGCTTCCAATATCTCTCTTCCTTATCAATCCCCATATTTAAATGGAGTTTAACTTCCATGAGTTCACTCAGAACCTCCTCTGTTCTTTCCTCATCATTCAATTCCTCCAATTTCCTATTTAATCTTTTCACCTCTCCATTTCGTTTGAATTGGATCTTGCTAGCCCACACTTTCAATCCATTTACTTTTTTAGAAAATGACCAGAACTGTCTTCCCAAAGCTTTTTTATTTCATCCTCACATGATTCCTCAAGGACCCACCAAGATTCAAACCGAAAGCGAGTAGGGTTGTATCTCCTTCTGATAACTTCTGTATCAACAAGCAAAGGACAATGATCCGAGAAAGAATGCGGAATATGTCTCAGAGAATAGTTTGGGAAATTTTGAAGCCATGCATCTGTCGCTACACCCCTGTCAATTTTTTCCCTAATATTTCGCTCGGAACTTCGACCCCTTTCCCATGTAAACCAAAGGCCTGAAAACCAATATCTTTCAATGAACAGTCCTCCAACGTTTTGCGAAACTCCTCCATTCTAGCTTCATCCCTTGGAAGACCACCCCTTTTTTCATGCGCATAAAGAATATCATTAAAATCCCCTCCAACCAGCCAAGGTAACAAATTATTCCTCCCCAACCTACGAAGCAAATTCCACGTCTCCCTTTTATTTCTTGCCTCAAAAGCCCCATAAAAACACGTGAATCTCCAACAAGTTTTACCCACCTCTTCTTGAATCTCCACATCAATGTGGTTTTTTGAGAAGCTCTTCAAATCTACTGTCTGACCCCCATTCCATCCTAAGCTTAAACCTCATCGCGACCCCTCAGCCGGCACATCAATACCATTTACAAAACCACATCGTCTCCTAACAATTTCCATTCTTCGAGCATTCAGTTTAGTCTCCATTAAAAAGACAATTTGGGGATGATAGAGTTTCAACATGTGCTGAAGTCTTCTAACTGCTCGTGGACTCCCCAACCCACGAACGTTCCAACAAAAGATTTTCATTGCGACCGGTCAGCTTGCTTCATGGCAGCCGCCGATATTTGATTATGGGCGAATAGCCCACTACGACCCTCAAACAAATCCTGTTTATTAGAAATATTTGAGAGCACAGAATCAGATCTTTGTCTTTTATTACCTTCATCCTTGCTCATTGGATCTTTTTCTAGATCACACTCCATATTTGCCTGCTCCTTTCCATTCAAATTCCCCATTCTCTCTCTACCAATCTGGACACCATTGACGTTTTGAACATATCTCCCCATCTGAATTTTTCCATATCTCTCTCTGTTCCCATAAATCAGACCAGCTCTATCGTTTTCCGGATCTTCATTCTCCACATCATTGGCTTTATGTCCTTCCAAATTTATCCCCAGAGAATTACTAAAATTTCCCCACAGTTCATGGCTTCGATTCTGGCTTAACGTTTGATTAGATTGCTGTCCCAATCGAGTTTTTCCCAAAAACCCATTCTCTCCTTCATTCCTCAGCCAAATACTATTGATTGTTGAAGCTTTCCTCACCGGAGCCCTCAACGCCAGCCCCCACCCGAATTCAACTTCCTGAGCACCAATCCGCAGTCTCAATGGGCAAAAACTTTCACCATGGCCAAGGCAGCCACATAAGAAACAGAACAGAGTTAGTTTCTCATATTTAAAATTGGCGTGCGTGAACTTTGAATCAGCAATCATAATTTTTTTTCTACGTTTCAGAGGTTTTCGTACATCAATCTGCACTCGAATACGCATAAAATATCTATATCCATTAAGGATTTGTTTTGTATCATGCTCTAACAATCTGCCTATAAAATTCCCAAACTGAGTCGCCATTAAATCATTAAAAGAACCTGGGGGTAAATCATGAATCTGAACCCACCAATCTGCATACACCAACGGTATAGACATCGGGGCTTCATTCCTTTGAATCCAATGAAAAATCAAGAGATGATTATTAAAAGTCCAAGGAGCACCAGTGATTACCCGCGTAATATCAATCTCATTGAAAATTTTGAATAGAAAACGTTTCTCCCCCAGATCTGAGATTTGTACCCCTTCTAATGGATGCCAAATGTTGGCCAAAGTATTTCTCATGGCTGGAAAATGGACCACACTGGTTGTAAGAAAACATCCCACCAAACAAAAGTCATACGCAGATCTTTGTTCTTCGAACTCTTCTGGCAGAGAGAAAGCCTCATCTTCCTCGTCAATCAGATTCAAATCTTCAATACCTCTCTCCATTGCTTTCTCCAATTCAAAAAACCCAAAATTCAACCCAGACTAAAAAACAAGATTCACTAAAGAGAAAACGTAATTCAAAGAAAAGAAGAAGAATAAAACCTAACAAGAAGAAGAAACCCTAGAAAAAACGTGCCAAGAAAACGGCAGAGAGAAAACGTGCCAATTTGGCAGACTATAACAACAACTATTAAATTAAGTTATATTATTTTTAAAATTTTATGCGGCAAATATATTATGTCATGTTAACTTGCTATTTTAACATATTATCCACAAAAATCAATTAATAGATTTAGTAATTATCATTTACGTCAAAACTAAAATATCAAATTTTGAAATATTAAGATTTACTAAATAGGAGAGTATGGGTAAAATTTACAACTTTATATATAATATAAAATTAAAATAAAATTTAATCGAAATAAATTTAATTATCATTTAAATTTTAGAAAATATAATAACTAAAACAAATCAATTCAAAATTTTTATAAATTGAAGTATAAAAATTAAACTCATACCTTACGCATACTACAAGTACAAATAAGTAAAATTTGACCAATGACCAATAAATTATTATGGTGAAGGCTTAAAAAAATCAGTTGAAACGATTAGTCAATGCTTGAACTATGATGATAAATTTTGATTGAATCGCAAACATCAACTATAGATTACATGATTCTTAATCATCAGTACAAACTGATGAGAAGGTAACAGATGTACAATATGTACTTAAAAAATAATTATTCCATGTATTACTTTTATTTTTAAAAACTCTAGGACATAATTTGAACTGATGAATAATTTAATGTCCCAAGGTCAATTTAATTGAGTCAAAATTAATGTGTTACAATAAAAAATTTTAGAACTAAATAAAATTGACAAAACTAAACTTTCAAATATTTTAAAATCATAAATATTGATAAAGCAAAATTTTAATTAAAAAAATTAAAATATAAAAAAGTATAAAAATACCAAGAAGTATTAAGTATTAAATGTAATGTAAGGGACACTACACTATCAAAGAAATATTGCAAATTTGAACTTTCAAAATGATATTACAAGGAAAAATAACAATTAACCGGGAAAAAAAAAACACAAGATGGTCCAACTTCCAACAACATTTCATTGTTCAAATTATCAACCAAGAAAAGCAAGGAGAAGTAGGAGCCATATGAAAGCAGAGCTAAATTTGTGAATTCGAAGCTTACAACACGTTAAGAAAATTTCGCAATATATTACCCAAACATTCCATGAACATAAATTTCAAAGTGCAAAAATACTAATTATACAAACAAGCAATATGTCCTTCAAGCATCACAGTAGTAAGTATAAAGTAATATTCCATAGATTAAGGCTCCACAATGATCTTACCAGTGGCATGGCCATCAATGCTCTTAGCCCATGCTTCTTCAGCCTTACTTAAGGGATGCTTTGAATCAATTACCGTCTTAAGCTTCTTATCTTTCACTAAGTTAATGAGATTTTCGAGGTTCTCCTTCTTAGGTGACAATAGCAGTGGTACCAGGTTCTTCTTTGAGAAGGTAAGCTTTTTCATAGCAAAAGTTAGCAGAGCACTAGGACCCGGGGTTATATCGATTACCTTCCCATTTGAACTTAGATTAGGTTCAAAGGTAGACCAAGGAATGCCCATTGCACAGTGGATCACTGCATCATATTTGCGACCCGAAGGGCTTTTTAGAGCTGCACCGTCGGGAGTTTTGTAGTCAAGAACCTCATCTGCTCCGAGGCTTTTCACAAAATCCAGATTGCGAGCCCCACAAGTGGCCGTCACATGGGTGTTTCCAAGCTTTGCTAGTTGAACTGCATATTGACCTACACCACCTGAAGCAGCAGTAATCAAGAGGTTTACTTGCTGGCCACTTCCATCAAGCTTGACCCCAGCCGACTGGGTGAGTGCCTGGTGAGCTGTAAGACCAGCAACAGGCAAACCTGCACCTTCGGCAGCTGATACTTCTGGTGGCCTTGTAACAGTCAGATTCTCCTTAGCCACAGCATATTCAGCTAGTCCACCTCCAGTCTATCATTGCAAATAATTCATAATAGAAGATAGCCATAGCAATCGACATAACTGATTCTGATTCATTGATAATACGAATAGAAGATAAATTCACTGAACCACTGGCTTGCAGTAATGATATCTAGGTTTCTCTCAGCCAAATGGCCACGTGATGAGAGTAAAATCACTACCTCAGAAATGATATCCACGTAGATAGTTTTTGCATTCTAAACACGATACGACTCGATATGAAAAGTAGAACTTGTAATAAGATCTGGGGTCTCAGGATAATCCTATAGTTGTAATAAGGCCATGAAACATCGAATATACCTATATTTCTCTAGCATCACTATCAATACAAGCAAAATAAAGAAAGCCAAAAGCTTTCAGGATTTCAAATTCTGGGGATGACAGCTTTAATTTACTTTGATTAATCTAATCAGGCAAGCAGGCCAATGCTAACCAGTTCTCATAACTAGAGCTAATCAAGATCACTCATTCGAAGATCAACATGGTTCATTTAGAACAAAAAATGTAGAACCAGTCCATAAAAATCCTTTTTATGGGGCTACAGTTTATGTTGTTCTGTCATTGTTGGATTCTGAAGATTTTTTGGCCATAAGGAGATCCATATTTTACCTCAAGAATTGTTGCCTAAAGTCCTACCAAGCTCGGTGCCCAATTAATTGCTTGAGCTAATACCAAAAACACAAATATCATTAACTATTTTTCAAATTGTGATCTATTAAGCTAGTAAAATGCTGGTGATTCTTCCACCCTTCATGAAGAAATCTCCTTTCTGATTGTTCTCAGAATGATTAATGACATGCCAGTTGAGAGCCTAAGGGCCAGACCTTTTATGAGGATTTTTTTTTTCAGGTGGGGGGTGGGGGGAAGGATTAAGAATGAGAATGAGAACTTACAAAATGATGGAGCATAGACACAACTTTATCCCCAGCTTTGTAATTTGTGACTCCTGGTCCAACTTTTACAACTTCTCCCGCTACATCAGTAGCTGCACATGAAAAAAAATTTCTTTGACCAATGCTTAAAATGCGGCAATCCAAATATAGACAGAGAGAAAACTACAAAGCTTACTGATGATGGGTTCTTTGATATAATTTGCAAACGGTATATAGACAACTTTCGTTTGAAATATCAAATCTTCCATGACAATAGGATGCCAAATTACCATCAAATAACCACAACTGCTTAAACTAAGAGACCTACCAACCAGCCTATTATTATGTTGGTTAATTATAGAAAAAAGATATGCCTTAACAAATAGACAAATTCTGTCCTTTAATAAAAACTTGAGTTAACAAATACAAATTTCTTCCCATCAATTGTTACTACTAAAGCAAACTTCACAATGTAAATCGAAGCAAATTAGATTCCGAGTTGAATACTGCTTGGGAATTTGACATGGTACTACAACAAACCCAGATATTGAAGACTGATGTAACTTGAGATACTTAACAGATAGTGTAAGTTAAACACAAATACCACTAACCAAGTGAAAATAAAAGAGTCTGATAATATTTCAAGACCAAAACAGTCGTGAAAGGATAAAATAAATAAACTACCAGGTATGTAGGGGAATTTTCTAGGTAAAAATGGGCGCAGCATCCCTTTCTGTATTTTCCAGTCAACTGGGTTTAGACTAGTTGCCTCCAGTTTAAGCAAAATTTCACCTTGATTTGGAGTGGGGATCGGAACTTCAACATGCTGTAACAAGCACAAAAAAATTCAACGCTGTTATGACATCAAGTCGCTGGCTATTATTTTTTCAATATATCAAGGAGGTCCATATAAAAAATTTAAACACTCAACTTCACTGTCAAGTATCAGCGTCAGTCTCAGATCTCTTCAAAAGAGCAAATCCTTAATTTACTCCCATTCCAGAAAATTCTACTATCCTACTGCCTCGCAGCACTCATTCAAATTATCTATATGCTTTCAATCACAAATTTAACAAATAAAATTTTGAATCCGACAATAAAATCGCTCAACATTTAACTATCAAGTCATCCTCTCAATCTCAGATCCTTTTTGTGAAATTTTAATTCCGAATAGCAAATCCCTAGTTCATTTCCGTTCCAGAAAATTCCACTTCCATAGTAACTCACGTCACTCACTGAAATCATCTTCATGCTTTTCAATCACACATTTAACTGATAGTATTTTGAATCCGAAGAGCAAACTTAGATCAATATAAACACTAGATTAACAACCTTAATTGAAATCTTCACTAAAAAAACGAATTAATATCTCAACTAAACAAAATTATATATGCGACAAAACACTACGGAAAGCAAAATAAATCATCATAAGAAAGTAGATATTTACCTTCAAACCAGCAGCGCCTCCGCCATAGCTGTTATATTGTAAAGCATGCATAAGATTTTCAGCCATTTTTTTCATTAAAAGAGATAAAATCGAAGTTTTTTGGTTTTTTGTTTTTTTTTTTTAAAGGAAAAATGAAGTTCAGAGAATGGCGGAGGATACCGTAGGTGGGGATTTGTATTAACCGCTAGCCGTAACCATTACAACAAATGGGGACCACATTGTTGAGATATACCCTCGATGATTTTGCAAGAAATCTCTCGAAATGTTTAATTTGCTAAGTTTTAGTATTAATTATTTCATATTTGGAAAATAATTATCTATTATCTGTTATCATATTTAAGTCTCTAATATATTATAAACTTAGGAGTGAAGTTGATAGAGTTTTAATTTGATTGATATAAATATTATTGTTAATATAAAAGAATATTTCGAGTACGCTAAAACATATTATCTCTTATTTATAAATTGAGATAAGACTTAGCAGTGATTATATTATCTATCTATTATTTATTACTCCACTAT
Source organism: Gossypium australe (assembly GCA_005393395.2). Classification (NCBI taxonomy): domain Eukaryota; kingdom Viridiplantae; phylum Streptophyta; class Magnoliopsida; order Malvales; family Malvaceae; genus Gossypium; species Gossypium australe. The sequence continues at coordinate 95,764,007 of CM016620.1, forward strand.
ATTTAAGAGTGAATTTATCAAAAATTTATTATTTTTAATTATTAACAAAAATAATTTTATGGGTAATTTTATTTTTTATATAAAATCTAGAAAAATAGATAGACATAATAAGACCTGATTGTAAAATATTATGCTTTTTAATGTTCTAACTTCATTTTTTGTTATCATATCAAATCTTTTTTCATTTTTTTAAAATTTGTTACATGCATTCTCACCCATATTATATTAATATGTGTCACAAAATTTAACAGTTTTTAATAATTTAGATTAATTTTCGTTATTAACTTTTCTATTATGTATAAGCTGTGTGTTCACACTTATTATATAATTAATATTTTTATTTTTTACTACATCTTATAAAAATCAAAATCAATGTGTTACAATAAATAATTGAAAATAAGATAAAAAAAGTAATTTAATAAATTTTAAATATTTTATAACAAAATATAATTCATAAAAAATTTGCTCAATAAATATTATATATAATAGTTATTATTAACAAGAAATTTAATTTATAAGTAAAAATTTAATTTAAAAAAAAATTAAATATGCAACCAATGAAAAACCATATAAGTTTTAACAAATATTTTTTATCTTAAAATCAACATTATTAGAAAAGATGACTATTAATTCTGAACATAAATTATAAAATAGACATAAAAAAAAACATATATAAGTCCAAGTCATAACAACATTTCATTGCTCAAATTATCAACTAGGAAAAGTAAGGAAAAGTAGGAAACATATAAAAGAAGAGCTAAATTTGTGAATACAAAGCTTATAACACATTAAGAAAATTTTTCAATGTCATCCAATGTGTATATTAACCATACATTTCATACACATAATTTTTAAGATACACAAATCCCAATTATACACACAAGCAGCATGACCTCCAAGCATCACAGTAGTAAGTAAAAAGTAATATTTCATAGATTAAGGCTCCACAATGATCTTACCAGTGGCATGACCATCAATGCTCTTAGCCCATGCTTCCTCAGCCTTACTTAGGGGATACTTTGAATCGATTACCGTCTTAAGCTTCCCGTCTTTCACTAAGTTAACCAGATAATCGAGGTTCTCCTTTTTAGGTGACAATTGCAGTGGTACCAACTTCTTCTTTGAGAAGGTAAGCTTTTTCATAGCACAAGTTAGGAAAGCACTAAGACCAGGGGTTATGTCGATTACCTTCCCGTTTGAACTTAGATTAGGTTCAAAGGTAGACCAAGGAATACCAGAAGCACAGTGGATCACTACATCGTATTTGCGACCGGAAGGGCTTTTCAGAGTTGCACCGTCGGGAGTTTTGTAATCAAGAACCTCGTCTGCACCGAGGCTTTTGACAAAATCCAGATTACGAGCCCCACAAGTGGCTGTTACATGTGTGTTTCCAAGCTTTGCTAGTTGAACTGCGTAATGACCTACACCACCTGAAGCAGCAGTAATCAAGAGGTTTAATTGCTGGCCACTTCCGTCAAGCTTGACCCCAGCCCCATGGGTGACTACTTGGTGAGCTGTGAGACCAGCAATGGGTAAACCAGCAGCTTCGGCAATTGATATTTCTGGTGGCCTTGCAACTGTCAGATTCTCCTTAGCCACAGCATATTCAGCAAGTCCACCTCCAGTCTATCATTGCAAATATAATTCATATTAGAAGATGGCCATAGCAATGTACATAATTGATATTGATTCGTTTATAATACGAGACTACAGGGCCGGACTTTTTATGCTGTTTTTTTTTTTGGGGGGGCGGGGGGGTGGTTAAGAATGAGAATGAGAACTTACAAAATGATGAAGCAGAGACACAACTTTATCCCCAACTTTGTAATTTGTGACTCCTGGTCCAACCTTTACGACTTCTCCGGCTACATCACTTGCTGCACAAGAAAATAAAAATCTTTAACCGATGATTAAAATGCGGCAATCCAAATATCAGCAGAGAGAAAACTGCAAAGGTTACCGAAGACAGGTTCTTTAATATAACTTGCAAATGGTATATAGCTAGACAACTTTCATTTGAGATATCAAATCTTCACGTTTTAAAAGCATTAGCTCTATGACAATAGGATGCCAAAAATTACCATCAAACAACCACAAGTGCTTAAACTAAGAGACCTACAAACCAGTCTATAATTTTGTTGGTTAATTATAAAAGAAGGATATGCCTTAACAACTAGACAAATTCTGTCCTTTAATGATAACTTGAGTTAACAAATAGACACATTTTTCCCATCAATAGTTGCAACTAAAGCAAACTCCACAAATGTAAACCATCGGTTCAACTGGTCTGTACCAGCTCAAAACCATTATCTGGACCGGTACCCCTACTGGTCTGGTTCAAGCATCATTCATAAATAGAAAGAGTCTCGAGAATATATAAACCACCAGGTATGAAGGGGAATTTTCTAGGTAAAAGTGGGCGCAGCATCCCTTTCTGTATTTTCCAGTCAGCTGGGTTTAGACTAATTGCCTCCAGTTTAAGCAAAATTTCACCTTTATTTGGAGTTGGGATCGGAACTTCAACATGCTGTAAAAAGCACAAAAATTCACAGCGTTATAAAATCAAGTCCCTGCCGATTATTTTTTCAAGTTTATATCAAGCAGGTCCATATAAAAAATTTAAACACTTAACTTCACTGTCAAGTATCAACCTCTCCGTCTCAGCAAATTCTTAATTTACTTCAATTCCTGAAAATTCCACTATCCGAGTGCTTTGCGGCACTCATTCAAATTATCTATATGCTTTCAATCACAAATTTAACTAATAGAATTTTGAATCCGAGGAACAAACTTAGATCAATATAAACACTAGATTAACAACCTTAATTGAAATCTCCACTTAAAAGACGAACTAATATCTCAACCATACAAAATTATATGAAGAAAAACAGTACAAAAAAAACAGAAAAAAAAAAGCAAAATAAATAACCGTATGTAGATTTTTACCTTCAAAGCAGCAGCGGCTCCGCCATAGCTGTTATATTGTAAAGCGTGCATAAGATTTTCAGCCATTTTTTTCACTAAAAGAGATCAAATCGAAGCTTTATTTTGAAGGAAAAATGAAGTTCAGAGAATGGCGTTTGGATACCGTAGGTGGGATTTGTATTATTTAGTTTTTGTTTTAATTTATATTTGTATGTTAAGGTGATGGGAGAAGTTATTTATATTTTATAGTAACAATTTTGAATTTGAATCTATGATAGTTCCTTTCCTGATAAAAAATTTCTCAACCAAATGCTCAGTCAAAGTGTTTCTCCAATCATGTGGTCTGTTTATAGGAGTCGAGCACACTGCATCTTTAACTGATTATCTCTTTAGAAACTACTCGAATGAAAAAAAATTAATCACTATTACTAACGATGAATATTATGATTTCAAAAAAAAATTATTGATTTGTTAAAATTGAACGACTTTATTATTCTAGATAAAATTGATCTCAATTATGGTAAACGTTGGTAATGAACTCGTTACTGATCATACCATTCCAATTCTAAACCGATATCGAATAGTTTATGTTCGATTTTGGTCAAATTTTCGGTGTGTTTCAACTTTTTTTGTCAATACTGACTTGTACTTATTGGTACAAAAATTTGGTACTTGAACTAATTTTAAAATTTTTTATTTTAACTATTTTAATTTTTCTATAAGTAAATTCAAAATTAATAGTTATTAGATTAAATTATTGAAAAAAATTAATAATTTTAAAACTTATATTTATATATGGATATTTTTATATAGATGTAATTGAGATATATTTACATGTATACAATAATAATAATTTATTTTTTAACTAAAATAATACATCATTTATTAAGAAAATAAAATTAAACTATAAATATATACATGAATAATATTTTTTTTGAAAGGGAAATTCATTAATTCATTTAATGAATGGAGTCATACAATTCAGGAAAAATAATAGTAAACACTCGTTGTATATAGTAAAGGACAAAATCCGTCAACACAACAAAGACTTTACCCTCAGCATCAATAGAACTTTATGACACATTGACAATTGGTTTTGTCACAAGTCAAGCACCACATATCTGGAGTGATTGCAAGCATTTGACATGATAAGGAAATCAGCCCCGAATGGTCCAAAGTAACGAGCAAAAATTGACAAAAGAATCGAGTATTCACCAAACTATAGAGGGCGACAACAAAATCATCCTTAAAATTACTTGTAAAACTAATATTATATGTATAAGCAATACTAAAAATTGTGCTACAAGAGCAGGCAAAAACTTCTAAAACTGAAGTATTAAACAATGGAAAAATAAACAAAAAATAACATAGAAAACTTAAGACAACATGGGTCCAAATCGAATCATAAAATCATTTATTGTTCTGAAATATTCTCAAAACAAAAACAAATTAAGAAGGTGATAAAGAGCCACCCATTTTTCAAGAAAAAATACTGGTAGCCAGTGAAGTTTTAGCGAACGACAGCCATCGTCATCTATCTATCACAACTTGTGAAAACAACAAAGATACCTACAAAATAGATCTGCGAACTGAAAAAGAGAAAAAACATGTGGAGTGAATTAGAAGAAGAAAGAAAGAAAGAGTTGATAAGAGGGAGAAAAAAGCGAGCAATAGCCAACCTGAAGGCTGACATCACCGTTGGACAAAACAAAATATAAGAAACAAACGACTTGGAGAAAAGAAAAAGTCATATGCGAAAAATATTTAAAAACATCAATAAACTTAAAATGGTACATCGAAAATATCGATATCAATATGCACCTATACCAAGAAAGTGACACACTGACCTTTTGGCATCCTCTTACTTATAAATGTGGCCATTTTCATTAATAAGAAAAGAAAATTATATCAATTGGGTCAATTTTGAGTTTGAATCATTTCAATTTTGAAAGTTGTATAGACTATTTTGAGTTTTGTAGTTTCGTATTCATATCGTATCGAATTCAAATTATTTTATATTCAAATCTATTTGAGTTTGAATAATTTCAAATTTGAGTTAAAGAAATTTGAGTTATTGAATATTTAAGTCAAAATTTTAAATTTGACATGTGAAGATAACTACTTGTTTTTTTGTTAGCGAAAATTTATATTAAGAGAACTAATATAAAAAAATTATAATTTTTTAAAGAGAAATTATAATTTGAAGAAATTAAGAAATTAGAAAAATACGAAACTCAAGAGGCATAAAAGGCACACATTTGAACATAACTTTTGGTTTTTAGACACAAAATTGTTAGTATTTTACGCAAAAAATTTGCCAAAAACAAGCAAGCCATTATTTATTAACCTTAAAGAAGGTAACAAATATACAGATATGATCGCAAGGTTTGGGAAAAATATTTCAAACGAAAATTATTCTATAAATTGTTTCGTTGAGAATATTATTTAAATTGATAAATAAATTGATATTACAAGTTAATCAAACGTGAATACAATTGAAAATGATAAAAATCAATGAGTAATTATTTGATACATCGCCAATAAAATTTTTTATACTTTATAAGTGAATTAAGGGTACGACAAATGTACATTTATTTATATAATTATTTTTTAAAACTTTTACTACATCCTATAAAATCAAAATCAATGTATTACAATAAATAATTGAAGATAGGATAAAAAAATTCATAAATTTTAAATATTTTCTAACAAAACAAAATTCATAAAAAATTTGCTCAATAAACTTTCAAATATTATATATAATAGATATTATTCACAAGAAATTTAATTTATAAGCAAAACTTTAATTTAAAAAAAAAAACATTGAAATATGTATCCAATGAAAATCCATACAATTTTCAACCATACAATTTTCAACTAAAAGATGGTTATTAACTCCAAACATAAATTATAAAATAGACATCCATACAATTTTCAACCATACAATTTTCAACTAAAAGATGGTTATTAACTCCAAACATAAATTATAAAATAGACATGCAAAAAAACACATATAAGTCCAAGTCCCAACAACATTTCATTGCTCATATTACCAACTAGAAAAAGTAAGGAAAAGTAGGAAACATATAAAAGAAGAGCTATATTTATGAATACAAAGCTTATAGCCCATTAAGAAAATTTTGCAATGTCATCCAATGTGTATATTAACCATACATTTCATACACATAATTTTCAAGATACACAAATCCTAATTATACACACAAGCAGCATGACCTCCAAGCATCACTGCAGTGTCATCCAATGTGTATATTAACCATACATTTCATACACATAATTTTCAAGATACACAAATCCTAATTATACACACAAGCAGCATGACCTCCAATCATCACTGCAGTAAGTATAAAGTAATATTTCATAGATTAAGGCTCCACAATGATCTTACCAGTGGCATGACCATCAATGCTCTTAGCCCATGCTTCCTCAGCCTTACTTAGGGGATACTTTGAATCGATTACCGTCTTAAGCTTCCCGTCTCTCATTAAGTTAACCAGATAATCGAGGTTCTCCTTTTTCGGTGACATAAAGAGTGGTACCAGCTTCTTCTTTGAGAAGGTAAGCTTTTTTATAGCACAAGTTAGGAAAGCACTAAGACCAGGGGTTATGTCGATTACCTTCCCGTTTGAACTTAGATTAGGTTCAAAGGTAGACCAAGGAATACCAGAAGCACAGTGGATCACTACATCGTATTTGCGACCGGAAGGGCTTTTCAGAGCTGCACCGTCGGGAGTTTTGTAGTCAAGAACCTCGTCTGCTCCGAGGCTTTTGACAAAATCCAGATTACGAGCCCCACAAGTGGCTGTTACATGTGTGTTTCCAAGCTTTGCTAGTTGAACTGCGTAATGACCTACACCACCTGAAGCAGCAGTAATCAAGAGGTTTAATTGCTGGCCACTTCCGTCAAGCTTGACCCCAGCCCCATGGGTGACTGCTCGGTGAGCTGTGAGACCAGCCATGGGTAAACCAGCAGCTTCGGCAATTGATATTTCTGGTGGCCTTGCAACTGTCAGATTCTCCGTAGCCACAGCATATTCAGCTAGTCCACCAGTCTATCATTGCAAATAAAATTCATATTAGAAGATGGCCATAGCAATCTACATAATTGATATTGATTCGTTTATAATACGAGACTACAGAGCCGGACTTTTTATGCTGTTTTTTTTTTTTTGGGGGGGGGGGTGTTAAGAATGAGAATGAGAACTTACCAAATGATCAAGAAGAGATACAACTTTATCCCCAACTTTGTAATTTGTGACTCCTGGTCCAACCTTTACGACTTCTCCGGCTACATCACTTGCTGCACAAGAAAATAAAATTATTTAACCAATGATTAAAACGCGGCGATCCAAATATCAACAGAGAGAAAACTGCAAAGCTTACTGTAAGACAGGTTTTTTAATGTAACTTGCAAATGGTATATAGCTAGACAACTTTCATTTGAGATATCAAATCTTCACGTTTTAAAAGCATTAGCTCTATGACAATAGGATGCCAAAAATTACCATCAAATAACCACAAGTGCTTAAACTAAGAGACCTACAATCCAGCCTATTATTTTGTTGGTTAATTATAAAAGAAGGATATGCCTTAACAACTAGACAAATTCTGTCCTTTAATGATAACTTGAGTTAACAAATAGACACATTTTTTCCCATCAATAGTTGCAACTAAAGCAAACTCCACAAATGTAAACCATCGGTTCAACCGGTCTGTACCGGTTCAAAGCCATTCTCCGGACCGGTACCTCTACTGGTCTGGTTCAAACGTGGATAAAAAGAAAGAGTCGAGAGAATATATAAACTACCAGGTATGTGGGGGAATTTTCTAGGTAAAACTGGGCGCAGAATCCCTTTCTGTATTTTCCAGTCAATTGGGTTTAGACTAGTTGCCTCCAGCTTAAGCAAAATTTCACCTTTATTTGGAGTGGGGATCGGAACTTCAACATGCTGGAACAAGCACAAAAAAATTCAAAGCTGTTATGACATCAAGTCGCTGGCTATTATTTTTTCAAGTTTATATCAAGCAGTTCAATATAAAAAATTTAAACACTTAACTTCACTGTCAAGTATCAACCTCTTCGTCTCAGCAAATCCTTAATTTACTTCAATTCCAGAAAATTCCACTATCCTAGTGCTTTGCGGCACTCATTCAAATTATCTATATGCTTTCGATCACAAATTTAACTAATAAAAATTTGAATCCGACGATAAAATCGGTCAACACTTAACTTTTCCATCAAGTCAACCTCTCGATCTCAGATCCTTTTTGTGAAATTTTAATTCCGAATACCAAATCCCTAGTTCATTTCCGTTCCAGAAAATTCCACTTCCTTAGTAACTCACGGTACTCACTGGAATCATCTTCATGCTTTCTTCAAAAACAAATTTAACTAATAGAATTTTGAATCCAAAGAACAAACTTAGATCAATATAAACACTAAATTAACAACCTTAATTGAAATCTCCACTTCAAAGACGAACTAATATCTCAACCAAACAAAATTATATGAAGAAAAACAGTACAAAAAAAAAGAAAAATAAAGCAAAATAAATAACCGTATGTAAATTTTTACCTTCAAAGCAGCAGCGCCTCCGCCATAGCTGTTATATTGTAAAGCATGCATAAGATTTTCAGCCATTTTTTTCACTAAAAGAGATTTGAAGGAAAAATGAAGTTCAGAGGATGGCGTTTGGATACCGTAGTTGGATTTGTATGATTTAGTTTTCGTCAACCAAAGGTTTTAATTTATATTTGTATGTTAAAGTGATAGGAGAAGTTATTTATATTTTATAGTAACAATTTTTAATTTGAATCTAGTTGCTTTTCTGATAAAAGATTTCTCAACCAAATGCTCAGTCAAAGTGTTCCATGTTGTCTGTTTAATCTTTTCTAGAAAGTGCTCTGGATAAGATTAATCTCTATTATCAACATTGAATAATATGATTTCGAAAAAGAAAATTAATTCCCTAAAATCGAAGGACATTATTATTCTATACAAGATTAATCTCAATTATGGTATATATCAACTTGTCCAATGAGAAACCATTTTATACAACCTAAAATTGTATGTTTTTAATATGGTAATTGATGATACCTGCAATGACTTAATAGTTAGGTGTATTAGAAAGTGCAATTTCGAAATTCCGTTCCCGTAAATTGGGTTTGTAAATATTTTTAATAAATACTTATTAAGTTAGTGGTGCAGTTAATTAAGTTTCGGTTAAGTGAATTTACTTAATGTATAAGAACTAAATTGCGTATAAGGTAAAAGTTAAATTAAAAATTAAAAATTATTTAAAAGGCCAATGTAGTAATTATACCTATATTATAATAATTAAAGTTAAAATATGTTATCTTAATAATTAAGTAAATGTATATATATTATATAATAATAATTAAAGTATAATAAAACAAAATAGGTAAAAAACAAAAAAAGAACATACAAACTAAAAAACAAAAAAAGAACATACAAACTAAGAAAGAAAAAGAAAGAAGAAAAGAAGGAGACGCACCGCCAAGGGCTCCAAATTGTTGAAAGTTTAATTGGGTAGTTAATTTAGTTTTTTTTTTTTTGTAATTGGTATGTTTTTGGAATCCCGGTATCTATGGTTACCCGACCCATGTTGAAATTTTAGCAATTATTAAGTTTTTAAGTATTGTTAATGTTGAGTAATTTTAGTATTAGGGATTAAATTGATAGATTTTTAAGTTAGAAATGAAAAAGGATTAAATTGTAGAATAAATTGTAAATTTTGAGTAATAGGGATTAAATTGTGAAAATTTCAAAATTTAAGGGTTTAATTGAAAATAGGAAGCTAAATTTAGCTTAAAGTTAAATTAGTATAAAAATATAAGATTAAATATGAAGAATAAAAATTAGTCTCGGTTTAAGGACTAAATTGACATTTAGGCAAATATTGAGTAAAAATTGAAATATTCAATATTCAATATGAAATTGAAATTTTATTGTATTGATGAATTTTAATTGTTTTGATTCCGTAGCAAACGTCATACCAGAATCCTCGAGTAAAAAGGGAAAAGATAAAATCGACGTGGAATAGCTCGGAATTCCTGATTTGTATTTTTATAATCTGAACTTAGTTGTTAATTGTTATAATTCAATTTAATACAAATGGTAAGTGTTGAGGTGAGTAATTGACATTTTGATAATTGAATTGGTAGTTACATATTGAATGTATTGATTATTGAATTGAAATGAATTTATGTGATTATATGAAAAATTAGTATTGGATATTAGTTATATCTGAAATGTGAAATTAAACGCTATTAACTGTATCGGGCTGAGTCGGATATAGATGGAATGCCATAGGATAGAAAGAGTTCATGGATTTCTTCGACTTCGAGTCGATGAGGCACTGGGTGCCAATTTACTTCGGTTTAACCGATGAGACACTTGGTGTCAATGTATATAGCGCTGGGCGTATATTACTTCGGATTTATTCGATGAGGCATTGGGTGCCAAATTGGTGTGTTGGTTGGATTCGTATATCGTCCGAATCCGATTAGTGTTAATGGGGGTAATTAAATAAATGGTACTATGATTGATATTGTATGATATTGTATGTGAATTGAAATTGGAATAGTGATTTGAAACATGAAAATGAGATACATGAGTTATGTACTCATGAAGTGGATATGGAATGGATAATGTTATTGTTTAAATGATATGTGGATCAAATTGTGAAAAGCTATTACATAGCAAGTGATGAGAATTGAGTATGGTATGAAATGATGTATTCATGAATTGAGTATTGAATGACTAATGCCATTGTACAAATAAATGTGGTTTGATATGCGAATAACTATTTATATAGCAATTGTGTGAATTGGGACATTGTTTACCAAATGAAATATGATAGCATGTGTAAATTGAATACAATATAAAATAATATGCTAATATGTATAAATTAAAAAGACTAGCATATGATAGTTATGATTATAGACATTAATATGTGCTTATAATTCAATTGTGCATATTATATTATCTTGTCTTTAAATGTTCGGATTATTGAAATACCACTGAGTTTTACTCCGTGTACGGTTTTATTTTTCTGTGCGCAAATTAGGCACTTCACTTTTGATCGTCGATTCAACATCCAACAATGATCCGAACTCAAATGTGATGATGTTTATCTTTTGTGTCGGCATGTACCTGGGATGTCTAAATGATAGTTATTTTGTGGATGGTGTGTAAATGAGGTTATAAATGTAATGTTGGTTTGGTATATATATATATAAACATGTGTTTGTGTTTGAAGCCATATTATGACATGGTAAATTGAACCAAATCTAGATATGTGCATGTGAATTTAAGTTGATGTTTAAGTGTTTATGAACTAGGCAAATTGGATTGAATTTGGTATGTTTATAATTTGGATTTGAATGATGCTTTGATAATATGATTTGATGATATAAATGTGGTACCAATGAGGATACATTGGTTAGGCACCTAGGATGATTGTTTTGGCATGTTTTGAATGTCTTTGATCGTGTTTTGAAAGGTTAAACGAATGGTTTTTGAGTTGTTTAATGTTCAAGCTTGTAGGAAATGGTAAATTTGTTGTTTAAGGCACATTTTAGGTCCACACGGCCAGATACACAGGCATGTAACTCTCACAGGGCTAACATACGGGCGTGCAAGGCCATTTCAAAGGGTACACGGCCTGGCACACCGACTTGTGGCTTGGCCATGTGACCCAAGTTAGAGAGTTACACGGGCTGAGACACGGCCATGTGTCCCTACTTCGAATGCCCACGTGGCCAGACACACGGGGGTGTGACTTGGCTGTGTGAACCCTGCAATTAAAAATTTTCTTTTTCCAAAAATTTTCAGATGTTCCCGATTTAATCTCAAATAATTTCAAAAGTGTTTTCAAACTCGCAAAGGCTTATTAAGGGACACTATGCATGTTAATGTTGAATTATTTTATGATTTTTGAAATGAATAATTATATTACGATTACTCAATAATGCTCTGAAACCCTATTCTGGATACGGATACTGGTTAAGGGTGTTACATTTAGTGGTATCAGAGCTTGCAGGTTTAGCCGATTCTTGGACTAAATTGAGCTCGAAATTGAGTCTAGAGGTACATGCCATAATTGAGTTGAATTGAGTTGATATTTGGATGCTGATATATTTGTTTTTATTTTATAGTTGAAAATGTCGGATGATTATAATAACAATGTTGATCAAGAGATGTATACCGGAGATAATGTCTCCAATGAGTTAGATGGAACCGAATAGGTAACACCAAGTGTTAATCCAGTTAGTACTCAACAAACTAACGTTGAGCGAGGTAATACTGAAAGAGGAGGTGATTCACAGTTACTTAGAGCTATCGCTGATGCTCTTCAGCGTGTTGCGGGAACCACATCCACTACGACATCTGTACCTACTATCTGTTGAGCTCCGATTAAAGAGTTGCGTAGATAAGGTGCAACTGAATTCTTAGGATTGAAAGGAGTTGATCATTCTATAGTGGAAGTTTGGTAAGATAAGAGTTTTTGACGTTGAAACAAGGTGGAATGCATGTGGTTGATTGTGAACGAGAGTTTTCGTGACTTAGTAGATATGCTGTTGAGTTTGTGCCGACTGAAATTGATAGTTGCAAGCAATTTCTGCATGGTTTCGCGATGAATTGCGAGTACAATTAGTATCGCACAAAATTTCTGAGTTTGCGAATCTAGTTAAACGGGCAAGAATGGTAGAACAAGTTCTGGGTTTTGATAAAAAGACTGAAAATACCTGTACTGTTGGCAAGCGTCTTGGAGCTGCTAGTTCAAATCCACAACCGAAGGGATCAAAAGAATTTCGTGGTAGCTAAAGATCAAATTTTAAGTCAGATAGAGTTGATAGAAATTGTGATAGACAATCGACTGTGTCTACGGGTAGTGTGAGCACTGGAAGTACTCGAGGTTATTTTCACTGTGGATCTACGGAACATTTTGCTAGAGAGTGTCCGAAGAATGAGCTAGCTACACATGTTACTTCTCAAAGATCTATGCCTACTCTTAAAGGTCGAGTGTCGAGTTGAAGTGGTTCACTTTCGAGAGGTGGTGCTAGAAAGGGACATAATGCTGTTACTCATCAGTCGGAGGCTAGAACGCCAGCTCGAGCTTATATTGTGTGGACCCGTGAGGATGGTGATGCTAATGACGTTGTGATAGGTATCTTTTTATTACATTCAAAACCTGTTTATGCTTTGATAGATCTGGGATCTTCGCATTCGTATGTTAATACTGAATTGGTTAAGTCGGGAATTTTAAAATTTGAGACGTCTAGAGTATCGATAGTAGTGCCTAGTCTATTGGGACAATCCGTATTAGTGGATCAGGTGTGTAAGAGATGTTTGTTAGTGATACAGAATATAACCTTCCCTGTTGATTTGTTGATAATGCCGTTTGGCGATTTTGATATAATTTTGGGTATGGATTGGCTTACGGAGCACGGGGTGATTCTGGATTGCTATAAAAAGAAGTTTGCTGTTCAAAGTAAAGGTGATGATATGATTAAAGTGAATGGTGTTCGAACAAGTGGTTCAACTCGTATCATTTCAGCAATTCGAGCTGATAAAGTTCTTAATCAAGGTTGTGAAGCATTTCTAGCCTATGTTATCAACTTGACTTCTGGTGATAGTCAGTGCAGTAAAATTCGAACTATTTGTGAATTCTCTGATGTGTTTCCCGAGGAATTACCTGGATTACTACCAGATCGGGAGGTTATGTTCGCAATTAAAGTGTTTTTTGGTACGGCTCGGGTGTTAATGTCCCCCTATCATATGACACCCACGGAGTTGAAAGAATTAAAAGTACAATTGCAAGACTTATTGGATCGTGGCCTTATACGCCCTACTTTATCACCTTGGGGAGCTCCAATGCTTTTCGTTAAAAAGAAAGATGGTTCGATGCGGCTTTGTATTGACTATCGGCAATTGAATAAGTTGATGATTAAGAATCGGTACCCTCTACCCCGTATTGATGACTTATTCGATCAACTAAAAGGAGATTCTGTCTTTTCAAAGATCGATTTGAGATTGGGTTACTATAATTTGAAAACGAAAGATAGTGATGTACCAAACACGGCATTTCGTATGCGTTATGGCCATTAAGAATTTTTAATGATGCCTTGTAACATCCCGAAATAGGGCCTAAACGGAATAGTGGTTGCGAAACCACAAATCCGAGTCAGTAAAATATTTTAATATTATTTTCAGTGCTTATAATATGTGAATTTACATGTGTGAAAGTTTCGTGAATTAATTTTATTGTTAGTGTGCTTAATTTAAAGAAAAGGACTAAATCGCATAAGTGGTAAAAGTAGCCTTATAGCTTGATTAAATGGTTGAATTGATGATTTCTTTAATTTAAGGGTTTATAGAGTAATTTAGCCATAATTGTTCATTTAAGGAGTAGTGGACGGCAACATGTCTTTATATAAGGCATTTACATGTTTACTTTATATATGTTAAATTACTTTAATAAATAATATAATAGTAATAAAACATAAAAGAAGTGGGTGAACATTTTTTTCTATCATTTTGTCTTCTTCATTGCCGAAACCAGAGAAGAAAGAAAGAGCTTGAGCTCTTAAACTTTCGGCCTTGCATGCTTGATTAAGGTATGTAATTGAGTTCGGTTTTCGATAATTTTTACGTTTTTGAGATCGTTGCTTTGAGTGCTACAAAACCCATGTTTCAATTTTGAACTTTGATGAATATTTTGAGTTATGCCATTGATGAGAACTTGTGATTTTTGATGATTGATGGTAGATTTTGCATGTTTATGAGTAGAGGAATGATTTTTATTAAGTGATTTTCGGTAAAAACGAGCTAATTAGTAAAAGTTGTTATTGTTCATAAGTATGTGATATAGTAAGAATTTGAAGTTGCTATAGAAGGGAAAAATGTTCAGCATATTATAAAACATAAGAATAAGGGCTGAAGTTTAATTTTCGAGCCTAGGGGCAAAATCATAAATATGTAAAAGTTTAGGGGCAAAATTTTAATTTTTCCAAAAATGAGAGTTAAGGACTGTTTTGATAAATATGAGTATTAAATAAGCTAAATTTGCTATTATAGATCAAGAAGAACGAAATCCAGAGTTAGATCGGGGAAAGAAAAAGATAGAGGATTAAATCGATATAGTTTATCGATTTTATTTCGAGGTAAGTTTGCGGTAAATAAATGCAATATTCTATTATTTTACATTTAATATTATTAAATTCCAGCATTTACATATTTATTCAGTAAATTTATTATTTAAAGACTCAAGTATGAATTGACGGAAAAGCTATCTCAGAAAGTTCCGGTTGAACCATAGGAATGTGTAGGATACAAATGTCATGACATTAGGGTTTGAGGAAATCATGTAAGACCATGTCAAGACATGGCATTGATAAGTTACTATAAGGCAAAGATTCCATGTAAGACCATGCCAAGGCATGGCATTGGTGAATTTATAAGGCAAAGGTCCCATGTAAGACCATGCCAAGGCATGGCATTGGTGAGTTCACAAGGCAAGGATACCACGTAAGACCATGTCAAGACATGGCAATGGTTAAGTTTCATAAGGAAAGGTACCCGCGTATCCTTAGTATTCCAAGTGGTTCAACGGGAAAATTCAAAGAGTATACCAAAGTAAAGGTAAGACAAGTTCAAGCTAAAAAGGTAAGTTAAGACAAGTTCAAGCTAAAAAGTAAAGGTAAGACAAGTTCAAGCTAAAAAGGTAAGGTAAGATAAATTCATGTTAAAAAGGTAAGGTAAGATAAATTCATGTTAAAAAGGTAAGGTAAGATAAATTCATGTTAAAAAGGCAAGGTAAGAATACAAGTTTGAGTATATTGAGTTAAAAGCTTAAGTGATCTTGATAAGAAAAGAATAAGTTAATTCATTAAGAATGTTGTCATCTATTTACATGTAAACTTACTAAGCTTTATGCTTACTCCCATTATTTAATTTTTTTTATAGTATTACAAGCCAACTCGGGGATCGAAAGGACGTCGGAGATCGTTACACACTATCAAAGGATTATATTGGTATTTTGTGACTCGAACGTTTTAAGTTATGGCATGTATAGGGACTTAGCCATTTTATGTGTGTGACCTTATGATATGGCTTAATATTGGCTTGTAAATGCTTGGTAATGATTAGCCATTAAAATGGTTAATTAAGAACATGTTTTGGATGTTATGAAATGCCTAGTTGATAGTTATTTTAAAGAAATTATGTAATTATATGCAGGGGAATAGTTGGACAGCAGCAGTGACGTAATTTTGAAAATTCACCAAAAATAGTAGAAATTGAATTAGGTTGTGCATGAGATATATAATTAAATCTTATTGAGTCTATTTTCATATAAAGAAAACGGTGTAGGAAAACGAGTTGTATATTATGAGATAATTGATTTTTAGTGAAGAGAGGTCAGAACTGTCAAACTGTGTAATAGGGGAGACTTTAACTAATAAACTGTACTAATTGGCCACACCAAAAATTCTGGAAAAATTATAGTAAGAATATATATGAGTCTAGTTTCAGGGAAAATTTACAGATCCAGATTTCGAGTTTCGTAACTCGAGTTATAATTAATTTAGTGAACATGACGCAGACGGATAGTTTCAATTTTTATGCCCAGAACTAGTAAGTTAAGTCTAGTAATGCCTCGTGCTCGACTCCGGCAACGGTCTCGGGTAAGGGGTGTTACATGCCTTTTGGATTGACGAATGCTCTGGCAGCATTCATAGATCTCATGAATCGTATTTTCTAGTCGTATTTGGATCAATTTGTGGTATTTTTTATTGATGATATTTTGATCTATTCAAAATTCGAATCCGAGCATGAGCAATACCCCAGAATTATTTTGCAAGTGTTAAGAGAAAAACGGTTATATGGAAAGCTTAGTAAGTGTGAATTCTGGTTATCAAATGTTGTATTTTTGGGTCATGTTATCTCAGCAGAGGGAATTAGAGTTGATTCGAAAAAGATCGAGGCAATTGTTTAGTGGAAAGCATCGATGAATGTGTTAGAGGTTCGTAATTTTCTTGAATTAGCTGGTTATTACCGAATATTTGTAAATAGATTTTCAAAGATAGCTTTGCCGATGACAAAGTTGTTGCATATGAATGTTCAATTTATCTAGGACAATCAGTGTCAAGAAATTTTTGAGAAATTGAAGCAGATGTTAACTGAAGCCCCAGTTTTGACTTTACCAGAATCGGAAAAGTGATCACTTATGCGTCTCGTCAGCTGAAAATGCATAAACGTAATTATTCGACACATAATTTAGAGTTAGTTGTTGTGGTTTTTTCTCTAAAGATCTGAAGACACTACCTGTACGACGAAAAGTGTCATACCTATACCGATCATAAGAGTCTCAAAAACCTCCTATCTCAAAAGGAGTTGAATTTGAGAAAGCGTCGTTGGGTAGAACTTCTGAAAGTTTTTGATTGCATTATTGATTACCACCCTGGTAAAGCTAATATCATAGATGATGCGTTGAGTAGAAAAGTAGCGATTGAATTGCGAGTAATATTTGCTCAGCTCAGTATCAATAACGATGGAAGCCTATTGGCTGAATTAAAGATCAAATCGGTGATGTTTGATTGGATCAAGTCAACGCAGTTAAATGATGTCAAGTTGGCGAACAAAAGAGAAATGGTTCAGAATGGTATATTAGAAAATTTCAGCTTTGATGATTGTGGTTGCTTGAGATTTCATAACCAAATCTGCGTTCTGGATGTTTTTGAATTAAAAGAGTTGATATTTTGCAAAGCTCATGATAGTCCTTTTGCTTTGCATCTTGGAGGAACGAAAATGTATTGCGATCTGTGAGGATCTTATTGGTGGCCAGGAATGAAAAGAGATGTGGTTGAGTATGTGGCTAAATGCTTAACTTGTCAACGAGTTAAGGCAAAACATCAGGTTCCCACCGGATTACTTCAGCCTATTTCTATTCCTGAATGGAAATGGGATTGTATCACGATGGATTTTCTAACAGGGTTACCTTTATCAACAAGTAAGAAAAATGCTATATGGGTGATTTTTGATCAACTTACGGAATCGGCTCATTTCATTGCAGTCAGGACTGATTGATCACTTCAAAAACTTACTGAAGTTTATATTCAAGAAATCGTGAGATTGCACGGTGTCCCTATGTTGATAATCTCTGATCGAGATCTGCGGTTCATTTCGAGATTTTGGAAACAATTGCACGAATCTGTTGGTACGCGACTTAATTTTAGCACAACTTTTCACCTACAGACTAATGGACAATCTGAGCGTGTTATTCAAATTTTGGAGGACATGCTTCGTACTTGTGTTATTGATTTTAAATCAGGATGGGAGTGTTACTTACCTTTGGCCGAATTTGTATACAACAATAGTTTTTAATTGAGTATTCAAATGGCTCCGTATGAAGCCTTATATGGTCGTAGGTGTCGAACACCTATTTGTTGGATGGAATTGAGTGAAAGAAGAATGATCGGGCAGGAATTAATTCAAGAAACGGAAGACATTGCTAAGAAAATTCGAGATAGATTAAAGATAACTTTTTATAAACAAAAATCATATGCAGATTTGAAACGTCGAGATATCGAATATTCCATTGGCGATAATGTATTTCTTAAAGTTTCGCCTTGAAGAAAATTTTGAGGTTTGGACGAAAAAGGAAACCAAGTCCTCGTTTTATTGGATCGTATGAGATCACGGAAAGAATGGGACCAGTTGCGTATCGTTTAGCTTTACCTGCGGAACTACAAAAAATGCATGACGTTTTTCACATTTCAATGCTTAGAAGATATCGATCAGATCCATCTCACGTTATTTTGACGAAAGATATTGAAATTCAACCTGATTTGTCATAAGAAGAAGAAGCAGTTGAGATTTTGGCGCGTGAGGTGAAAGAGTTGCGTAATGAGCGAGTTCCATTAGTGAAAGCGTTATGGCGTAGTCATAGTGTCGAGGAAGCAACTTAGGAACCAGAAGAGACGATAAGATTTCAGTATCACCACATCTTTTGAGGTAAATTTCGGGGACGAAATTTAATTAGAGGGAGAGTCGTAACGACCTGATAGCCAGGGGTGTCGAAAAGTGTATTTCCGGAACTTTGTTCCTGTAAATTGGACTCGTAATTAGGTTTCGGTTAAGTGAATTTACTTGAATTAAAAGTAATTAGGTATAAGGACTAAATTGCGTATAGGGTGAAAGTTGAATTATAGATTAAAAATTATTTAAAGGGCCAATGTAGTAATTATACCTATATTATAATAATTAAAGTTAAAATATGTTATCTTAATAATTAAGTAAATATATATATTATATAATAATAATTAAATTATAATAAAACAAAATAGGTAAAAAACGAAAAAAAGAACATAAAAACTAAGAAAGAAAAAGAAAGAAGAAAAGAAGGAGATGCACCTCCAAGGGCTCCAAATTGTTCAAAGTTCAACCGGTTAGTCAATTTAGTCCATTTTCTTGTAATTGGTATGTTTTTGAAATCTCGGTACCTAGGGTTACTCGACCCATGTTGAAATTTTAGCAATTATTAAGTTTTTAAGTATTGTTAATGTTGAATAATTTTAGTATTAGGGATTAAACTGATAGATTTTTAAGTTAGAAATAAAAAAGGATTAAATTGTAGAACAAATTATAAATTTTGAGTAATAGGGACTAAATTGTAAAAAATTCAAAATTTAGGGGTTTAATTGAAAATAAGGAGCTAAATTTAGCTTAAAGTGAAATTAGTATGAAAATATAAGATTAAATATGAAGAATAAAAATTAGTCTTGGTTTAGGGACTAAATTGAAATTTAGGCAAATATTGAGTAAAAATTGAAATATTCAATATTCAAGATGAAATTGAAATTTTATTGTATTGATGAACTTTAATTGTTTTGATTCCGTAGCTAACGTCGTACTAGAATCCTTGACTAAAAAGAGAAAAGATAAAATCGACGTGGAATAGCTCGGAATTCCTAATTTGTATTTCTATAATCCGAACTTAGTTGTTAATTGTTATAATTCAATTTAATACATATGGTAAGTGTTGAGGTGAGTAATTGACATTTTGATAATTGAATTGGTAGTTACATATTGAATGTATTGGTTATTGAATTGAAATGAATTTATGTGATTATATGAAAAATTAGTATTGGATATTGGTTATATCTGAAATGTGAAATTAAACTCTATTAATTGTATCGGGCTAAGTCGGATATAGATGGCATGCCATAGGATAGGAAGAGTTCAGGGGTTTTTTCGACTTCGAGTCGATGAGGCACTGGGTGCCAATTTACTTTGGTTTAACCAATAAGACACTAGGTGTCAATGTATATAGCGCTGGGCGCATATTACTTCGGATTTATCCGATGATGCACTGGGTGCTAAACTGGTGTGTTGGTTGTGTAACACCCCTAACCCATATCCGTCGCTGGAACAGGGTTACAGAGCATTATCAGAGTTTACAGAACAAATATAGTTAATTCATGTCATTTACTATTCATATCCAAAACCAAATATATTCAATTATATCGTCCCTTAAATGGACCCTCGAGGCCCAATTTATGCGTTAGAAACAAGTCAGGACTATATCGGAAACTCAGAGAAATTTTGGCAAAATTCCAAAATTATTCTTAAATACAAGGGGTCACACGCCCGTGTAGATAGGCTGTATGACTCACACAGCCAAATTATACACCCGTGTCCATACCCGTGTAACTCTCTGACTTGGGTCACACGGCCAGCCACATGCCCGTGTGCTAGGCCGTGTGTCACACACGGCTGAGATACACGCCCGTGTGCTAGGCCATGTGTCATACACGGCTGAGACACACGCCCGTGTCTCTGCCTGTGTGATCAATTCTGAGCATTCTGTTTCTCAATTTTAAATATGCAGGGGACACACGGCCAAACCACACGCCCGTGCGCATAGCTGTGTGTCTACCCGTGTGGACGAAAATAGGCTATTTTCAATGCCACTTTTCTCACCCAAAATTTGCTTTCAACCTATAATAACATTTAAGTACATACACCAACCAATTCAAAACATTATATCAAGTCAAAAACCAATTTTATGCATGTCTTATTAGCTCATATATTCAAGTGTTTTAAACTTACCACATTCACACTTATTTTTATAGGCAAATTCTATCAATTATACTAATTCAATTCCATTCATTAATTGGTTTATATACCTTTCACCATAAAACCATTTTCACACATCAAACATGATAAGGCCGTATCTAATTACATCAAAATATGCTTAACACTAGCCATTCTGATGGCTAGTTACAACCAAAATATTTCATCGTTTGGTCTATTTTAGCCTATACATGCCATTATACCAAAAGTAAGCTTGTTTCATATACCGAAAAGTCCGAGGGATAGTGTGATGTGACTCCGACCAAGTTCCAACCTTCACGAGCCTCCGAGTACTATAAAACAAATGAGAATAAAACAAAGTAAGCATTTAATGCTTAGTAAGTTCGTATAACAAAAATTTAACTTACCAATCATGTTCATTCAAAATTAGTATATAAACATGCATCCATATCATTATGGCCATTTGCCTAAACACATTGATCACAAGAAACTTGTTAGTCATATATTTCATGTAAACATCAAGAATCAAGGATGAGCTCATCATGTAATAACTTTCATAAACATGTGCTTTTCATGTCATATTTCCATATAACATATGCATTTCCATAATCAATGATCTTAAGTTCAGTTTAACCATGTCAGAACTCTTCTCGTTGAATTTATCTGAAATATCGATGGATACACATATAGTACACTCGAAATGTACAAAATTGTAAATCGTCAACTCGTATTCAGGGGTACCCAATTAGGGCACATAATCAGGAAGCGTTTTCTCGAGCCATATAACAGGATGCTCATGTGAGCCATGTAACAAGAAGTTTATCCGGGCTATAATAGGAAACTCATAAGAGTTTAAAACAGGAAGCTAATTGAGCTTAATAGGTAACTCCGAAGAGTTATTATTAGGGAGCTCTGGATAGCCTTATAAAAATAAGTTCAAGTGAGTCATATCAGGAAGTTCACAAAGACCCTATATCGGGACGCTCATAAAGAGCTACGATATGTCCGATATAACATGCAAGATCAATACCGATAATATAATAGGACGCTCACAAAGAGCTGCGGTAGTCCACAACACATGTAGAATTACTACCGATCGGGATGCTCGTAGGAACCATATATCGGGAAGCTCAAGAGGGCTTATAACAGGAAGCTCTTTCAAGTTATGGTGTGTCCGCAACATATGCTGGACCACAACCAATACGAAAAATCCTGTATCCATCGAATTTCATCTATTCAAACGGAACTTATTATTTATTGGGCATTATCGGGCAAGTGATTAATTTCATACATAAGACATTTACTCAATTCACACATGATAAACATACAATTCAAACATATATTAATATACATAATTTAGTTACACGAACTTACCTCAACACTTGTTCGTATGCAAAAATCTACAAATCTGATACTTTTTGTTTTCCTTGATCTAATTCCCTACTAGGTCTATCCAGATCTATATAATTAAATTTAACTAAATTTAATGAAATTCATATTCAATTCAATCAAATTCACATTTTAGACAAAAGTACCATTTTGCCCCTATATTTTTGTTTAATTCTAATTTCGTCCCTAGGCTCGGAAAAAATGAAATTCATGTAATTTAATCCTTATTCCAAGCCTAACCAATTTTTACATATAACATTCACAGTCCATGTAATTCAAAAAAATCAAAAATTTCCATGATTTTTACATCTTTACAATTTAGTCCCTAAATCACAGTTTCATCAAAATTCACTTTACAAAAATTGTTTATCTATCAACAATCTTTCATTTTCTACCATAAATTTCAAAATTTCAGCATATTCATCCATGGTAAAATTTTGATACTTTGATAACTTTACAAATTAATCTCTAAAATAGGTAAATTAGGTTACTACGATATCAGAAATATAAAATTTACTAAAAACGGGACAAGAATACTTACCCAATTAAGTCAATTTAGCTTGCTTGAACTCTTTTCCCTTAGCAAGGGTTTCCATGTATTTGTAATTTGGGGATGGAGATGAAATAAGATGATATTAGGCTATTATCATCTTTATTTATTTTAAATTCCAATTTAGTCCTTCTCTTTTTCTAATTTTCCATGGATGATTCATCATAAATATCTACTAACTCTATTTAATGGTCTAATTATCATATAAGAACCTTAAGTTTTGAATTCCATAGCTATTTGATCCTTTTATCAATTAAACATGTAATTGGTAAAATTTTCTTAATGAAATTTTCATACGTCTTTCCTATTATAATGCAGACCATGCAAAAATATTAAAATAAATATTTCTTTCTAACTAGGATTTGTGGTCCCTAAACCACTGTTTCAATTTCATTGAAAACGGTTGTTACAGGTTAGATCCGTATATCCGTCCGAGTCCGAGTCGTGTTAATAAGGTAATTAAATAAATGGTACTATGATTGATATTGGATGATATTATATGTGAATTGAAATTGGAATAGTGATTTGAAACATGAAAATGAGATACATGAGTTATGTACTCATGAATTGGATATGGAATGGATAATGTTATTGTTTAAATGATATGTAGATCAAATTGTGAAAAGCTATTATAGAGCAAGTGATTAGAATTGAGTATGGTATGAAATGATGTATTCATGAATTGAGTATTGAATGGCTAATGCCATTGTACAAATAAATATGGTTTGATATGTGAATAACTATTTATATAGCAATTGTGTGAATTGGGACATTGTTTAACAAATGAAATATGATAGCATGTGTAAATTGAATATAATATAAAGTGATATGCTAATATGTATAAATTAAAAAGACTAGCATATGATAGTTATGATACTAGACATTAATATGTGCTTATAATTTAATTGTGCATATTATATTATCTTATCTTTAAATGTTCGGATTATTGAAGTACCACTGAGATTTACTC
This sequence comes from Gossypium australe, assembly GCA_005393395.2. Taxonomy (NCBI): domain Eukaryota; kingdom Viridiplantae; phylum Streptophyta; class Magnoliopsida; order Malvales; family Malvaceae; genus Gossypium; species Gossypium australe. Next base: position 95,787,980 of record CM016620.1, read on the forward strand.
AGCGTATGGTTTTGTTTTTCCATGCGCAGATTAGGTACTTCACTTTTGATTGCCGATTCAGCATCCAACAACGATCCCAAACTCAAATGTGGTGATGTTTATCTTTTGTGTCGGCATGTACCTAGGATGTCTAGATGATAGTTATTTTGTGGATGGTGTGTAAATGAGGTTATAAGTGTAATGTTGGTTTGGTATATATATAAACATGTGTTTGTGTTTAAAGTCATATTATGGCAAGGTAAATTGAACGAAAACTAGATATGTGCATGTGAATTTAAGTTGATGTTTAAGTGTTTATGAACTAGGCAAATTGGATTGAATTTGGTATGTTTATAATTTGGATTTGAAAGATGCTTTGATAATATGATTTGATGATAAAAATGTGGTACCAATGAGGGTACATTAGTTAGGCATCTAGGATGATTGTTTTGGCATGTTTTGAATGTGTTTGATCGTGTTTTGAACAGGTTAAACAAATGGTTTTTGAGTTGTTTAATGTTTAAGCTTGTAGGATACGGTGAATTTGTTGTTTAAGGTACATTTTAGGTTTACACAGCTAGACACACGTGCGTGCTCACACGGCTAACATACGGGCGTGCGAGAGGCCATTTCAAAGGGTACACGACCTGGCACACAGGTGCGTGGCTTGGTCGTGTGACCCAAGTCAGAGAGTTACCGTAACACCCCAAACCCGGTCAATACGTTATGACCGAATCTGGAATATTACAGGAAAGAAGATTTGGAAATATTGGCAAAGCATCGTGATGTGGGAAAAAAAATGTTTAGTAGTAAAGATTCCATGTTAAGGGCTATCCATGAGTTGGTTAACTTCGAGCTTGGAAAACCTTTAATAAAGGTAACTAGATGATAAAAACCGGTTGATTTATTTTTATTTTTCTTAACTAAAACCTAGTTTTAAAGATTTCGTAAAATAACATTTTGAAAACAACGTTGAGGTACGCGATCTTTTGAAAATGGTATTAGCAGCATTGAGAAAAATACCAAGTTAAGTTATTTATGACTTATTATACGTTCGTTGAATTTTTGGAAAACCTTCATTTACGTTTTAAGAAAATCCCATTTTTCTTATGATTCTTAACATGTATAAAATCAGCATATAACAAACCCCAAAGTAAAAATAAAGATAAAGCGGCCTTATTACAACTTGAAATCACAAAACAGAAATAAATTTAAAATAAAGTCCGAGTTTACTTAAAGAAATTGCAACGCATGGCCACCTCGAGTCTGTCTCGGCCCAAGACCCGCCATCTACTGATTACCTGCTAAATTAACAAAGGGAGTGAGTCATCGAGACTCAGTGTGTACATCCCCATGTGACGCAAATTGGGCCTTAGCCCACTCAGTATAGCTCATGTTATGTGCATGCAATGCAACCCATCCCAGAATAGCTCTCCCTCCAAAACACCCGTGGCATTATGCCACTGTGGTTCATGACCACCGTGGTCCTAGACCACTCGTGACCTTAGTCACTCGTGACAAAGTCACTATAATGTACTCGTTGGGCCAACCTACTGTGATCGTAGACCACCGTGACAATCTCTGATAAATAATGCATACGTGGGGCCAATCTACTGTGGTACTTGACCACCTAGATAAGTCACTAATTAGATTATTCGTGGTTTCAACCACCGTGGTACTTAGACCACTCGTGACAAAAGTCACTCGTGACTGTAGTCACTGATTCTCCCTCCTCCTTCATTAAATCCTGAGCCCATGCTCTTTTCATCGTGCACAATATGTATGCAACCAAAATCATAGTGTATAGCAGATCATATTTCATACATGCATAACATCAGAATATACATACATGCATATTAACAGCCATATCATTAACGAAGAACTTACCCAGTGTCTCCAACCTTACCCCTAAGGGTAGTTAACCCATCATATCAGTTATTTCGGGTTTTGACCATTTCAGTTAATAACACAATATCAAAGAAGGCGTGTGAGGAGTACAAACCTGATAACGCGTAATACCAAACTATCTACGTCAACACTCTCGTTAGCAGGGACGACAGCTATTTGCCTATCCCAAGCAGACATCGGCTCTCTACCATAGCCCGGCGAAAAATCCCGAACCGCCGACACAGCACGCTTCTTAAACTTAGGAGCCGAAACTAGGGGTTCGCTCCCTTCCTTGAATTGACTAGCAGTTGGATCCATGAAGAGACTTGATCAGGAAAAAGGGTTAAGGCATTGAAAGAAAACAGAGAGAATAAGAACTCAAATCGATGAAGTCCCTTACCTTGATCAATAGAAGCCTTTTGCTAACAGACTTGGCTTAAGAAACCGATTGAACCCTCTACACAATCACCATATTAGAATCGGTTCCCCAAATAGATTAAAAAGAATAGCCTTTCGGCCAAACAAGTTGATAAGAATCCTTTACCACCCATTCGGCCAACAACTACTTACCCAAAACCTCTTGAAAACAGGCCACACGACAACAAGATGTTGGAACCACGCCCTTTTACAATCGGTCAGTGCCCAGAGAGTAAGTTAGTACTTCAGTTTAACCAAACCAAGAGAATAATGAAGATGAACGAGAAGAAAAAAAACGAAGAAAGCTCCTTACCGCACCCACAGATTAACGAGTGGGGAGTCTACAATTGGCTACTAGCAAAACTGATTAAAAAGGGTGCCTACACTTGATGCAAACAGGGGATTCGGCTTTTGCAATAATATGAAATAAGGAAGAGAAGAAAGGAGATAGAAGAAAGGAAATAAGTTTTGGATAAGGTACTTACAAATTCGGCTATGAAAGAACAAGAGGCAAATGGCTAGGGAGATTCGGCTATGACCAAAGGAACAAGAAGGAGGGGAAAGCAATAGGTGTTTCGGTTATGAAGAAGAAGAAATAAGTGACAAATGGTGAAAAGAAAATGAGGTTACTAGGTTCAGTTGAAGAGAAAGAAAGATAAGAGGAGGAAGAAAACAAAGAGAGAGTTGAAGTTTCGACTTTGGGTAGATGAGAAAAGAAGCCAAAATGTTCACCAATGCAAGAGAGAAAGAAAGAGTTTCTAAGGTTGATTTGGCTAACTAAATTCTCCAAAAATGATCACTTAAGGGACGACACACCCTTATGACCAAAAATGCACAAAAGTAATGAAAGAAAAGCCTAAGACTCAAAGGACTTTCGGCTCACACACCTCCCCTAGCACCAAACCAAAACCCCCTTCAACCATACCACATTCGGTCAACAACCCCCAACAAGCCACCAAATCCCTTGATCATCTCTTACTTTCACTCTCCTCCCCCCATTCGAATCGGTTTGACTCAGTCAAACCCACTACTTCCTCATGGCCTCACATTCAAAATATTTGACCCAGTCCACCAACCACCTTGGAGAGCCCTTGCCGAAACCACTACCTTAGCCTCCTAAGCGCAAAAATAAAGCTCCTGAATGATATCGATGTGACTCGAACCCTTCTCCCTGCAGCTCCCATGTGACGCCACCTAAATGCACTCCAAGTGGCGCCTCTTGCCACTTTACCACCTCTTTTCTTGTGTTAACAAAACACAATTAATTACCCTTAAGTCCCGCCTCTGCTAGCTCTCCCCTATAATGCCTAAAAATTAAATTTTTACCAAAGCTCAAGCTTACCCCGAGCCTTCCCGGGACCCCCAAATACATCAAAATAACAACCAAAACATGCCAACACACAGCAACATAGAATAATGCCAAGCCCCTAATTCCAGGATGTTACAGTTCTACCCCCTTAAAGAAATTTCGGCCTCGAAATTTACCTGGTCAAAAGAGGTGAGGGTATTGCTGTTGCATCACATCCTCTGACTCCCACGTGGCCTCTTCTGAGCCATGATTCCACCACAGCACTTTAACCAACGGAACCATCTTTCTCCGCAATACTTTAACATCTCGATCTAGGATTTGAACTGGTTCCTCCTCGAAAGATAAATCAGGTCTAACCTCGATTTCTTCCACCGACACTAAATGAGATGGATTCGAACGGTAGCGCCTTAACATCAAGACATGAAATACATCATAGATCTGTCTCAATTCTGAAGGTAGCTCGAGCTGATAAGCTACTGGTCTCACACGCTTCAACACACAATAAGGCCCGATAAACATCGAGCTCAGCTTGCCCTTTCGACCAAACCTTAAGACTTTCTTCCACGATGAAACTTTTAAGAAAACCTGATCACCTACCGCAAATTCTATGTCTTTACGTTTCAGATCCGCATAAGATTTCTACCTGTTAGAAGCTTCCTTCAACCGAGTCTGAATTAACTTAACATTTTCCTCTGTTTCAGAAAAACCAACTTTGGACCCAACAACTGTCGCTCACCCAACTATGTCGAGCAAGTAGGAGTGCGACATTTCCGACCATACAACGCTTCATAGGGCGCCATCTGAATACTAGATTGGTAGCTGTTGTTGTATGCGAATTCCGGCAACGGTAGAAACTCCTCCCAACAACCCCTGAAGTCAATAACACAACCTCTCAACATGTCTTCCAAGATCTGTATTACCCTCTCCGACTGACCATCAGTCTGTGGATGAAACGCTGTGCTGAAATCCAATCTCGTACCCAACGCTTGATGCAATGCCTTCTAGAACCTCAACGTAAACCTGGGGTCTCTGTCTGATATGATAGACACAGGCACCCCATGTAACCTCACGATCTCTGCGACATACAGCTTGGCTAACTTCTGTAGAGAATAATCAACCCGGACCGGAATGAAGTGAGCGGATTTCGTCAACCGATCCACAATTACCCACACTGAATCTTTCTTCGTAGGCGTAAGGGGTAGCCCACTCATAAAGTCCATCGTTATCCTCTCCCACTTTCAGAGTGGAATCTTTACTGGCTGTAGTAACCCTAAAGGCAATTTGTGTTCTGCCTTCACCTGCTGACACGTTAAGCACTTACTCACATACTCAGTCACTTCCTGCTTCAAATTCGGCCACCAAAATTGTTCTCGCAGATCCTTATACATCTTACTTCCACCAGGATGCATAGCGTATGGGCTAATATGCGCTTCCTGTAGAATCTTCCGTCTCAATTCGGAATCCTTCGGCATACAAGCCCTTCCCCAAAAACACAATATCTCATCACTGTTCACACTAAAATCTTCTGTCTCACCACTTGCCACTAACTGAAGTTTCGAGCTTAGCAATTCATCAGACAATTGCTTCTCTTTAATCTGACTAACACAAGAAAGCTTCACTTGAAGTTCAGCTAATAAACTTCCATCATCATATAAGCTGAGATGAGCAAACATTGCTCTTAGATCCGAGATCACCCTACGACTCAACGTATCTGCCACCACGTTAGCTTTACCCGGATGGTACTCAACCGAACAGTCATAGTCCTTTAACAATTCGATCCATCTCCGCTGCCTTAAATTCAACTCCTTCTGGGTAAGGAGATACTTCAGGCTCTTGTGGTCTGTATAGATAACAGACTTCTCCCCATACAAGTAATGTCTCCAAATCTTTAGAGCAAACACTACTGCAGCCAATTCCAGATCATGCGTGGGATAATTCACTTCATGCGGTCTCAACTGTTGAGACGCATATGCCACCACATTCCATTCTTGCATCAACACACATCCCAACCCTTTATGCGACGCATCATAGTAGACAACAAACTCCTTCCAAGCCTCAGGCTGAATCAACACTGGAGCTTCAGTCAAGATCCTCTTCAACTTCTCAAAACTTTCCTGTTGCTTATGTGACCAGACAAATGGTACCCCTTTTCCGCAACAACTTGGTTAATGGTGCAGCTATTAACGAGAATCCCTCAACAAACCTCCTGTAATACCCAATTAGATCAAGAAAACTTCGAATTTTCGCCACAGACTTAAGCGGTTTCCAGTCCAACACGGCTTCAATTTTTTGGGAATCAACCCTAATCCCCTCAACAGACACAACATGACCCAAAAAAGTAACTTCCCTCAGCCAAAATTCACACTTACTGAATTTGGCGTACATATGTTTCTCCCTTAGAATTTGTAGAACCACCCGAATATGCGAATCACGCTCCTCTTCTGAACTTGAATAAACCAGGATATCGTCTATAAATACCACGACAAACCGGTCCAGATAGGGTTGGAATACCCGGTTCATCATGTCCATAAACGCAGCTGGTGCATTGGTCAATCCAAACGGCATAACCAGGAACTCGTAGTGACCATAACGAGTCCAGAAAGCTGTCTTATAGATATCTGCCTCCTTGACCTTAAGTTGGTGATAACCTAACCTCAAATCTATCTTTTAAAAGATCGAAGCGCCTCGCAACTGATCAAATAGATCGTCTATCCTAGACAACGGGTACTTGTTCTTAATCGTCAACTTGTTCAACTGCCTATGGTCAATGCACATCCACATTGACCTGTCCTTCTTCCTAACAAATAACGCCGGCGCTCCCCAAGGTGACACACTGGGTCGAATGAAACCCCGGTCCAACAGTTCCTGAATTTGGGCTTTCAGTTCTACTAACTCTTTCGGCGCTATTCTATATGGAGCAATAGACACTAGCGCTGTTCCCGAAAAAAGATAAATACCAAATTCCACCTCGCGATCCGGAGGTAACCCTGGAAGCTCTTCTGGAAAAATATCAGAGAACTCTTTCACTGTCCTGACATCACCTACAGTCAACTCCTTAGCCTCTAGAGCTCGAACGAAGGTTAAGAAAGCCTCGCATCCTTTTCTCACCATTCTTTCAGCCTTTAATGTGGACACTACATTAGACAAGTAGTTCCTCCTTTCATCTATCACCACCACATCATTATCCTCAGGAGTTCTTAACACCATGCGCTTAGCAGCACAATCTACATTTGCTCGATATCTCACTAACCAGTCCATACCTAAGATTAAATCGAACTCCTCGAATGGCAGTTCCATCAGATCAGCCGGGAAAACCATCCCTTCTACTTCTAGAGGCACACCCCTAAAGAGTTTGTTTACCACTACAGATTGTCCTAAAGAGCTAAGGACAATCATCTCCCTAGAAGCAATCTCAGAGTCTATGTTCAGAGTTCCTGACACAAAACTAGCAACATAGGAGTGTGTTGATCCAATATCAATCAGTGCAGTAGAAGGTAAATCGGAAATAATGAACGTACCGATTATGACGTCCGGTGCATCGCCCTCCTCAGGACGTCTAGTTGCATAGACCAACCCCGGCTGTCTTGCATCTGTGCTCCCAGCACCTCCACCTGGTGCTCCTCGTCCACAACCAAAACCATTTCCTCCCCTGGCCGGTCCATGACCTCGCTGTGGCTGCTGACCACCTCTACCAAGCTGGACATAATTCTGACCTACGGGTCGCGCTCTGTTTGGCTCCTACGGGCAATCTCTTACCCGATGATCCGCTGATCCACATCTGAAGCATCCATTACTTCTTACCCAGCACTCCCCAAAATGGAACTTCCCACACGTAGCACATTGCTGAGGCCGACCAGTAACAGCGGGCCTCACAGCTCGACCCGGCCCATCCAACCTAGGCCTCTTTTGAAAGTTTTCAGTAGACCTTGACGGTCCAAAACTTCTCTTATTCCAACCCTTGTCTCTATCTAGATTCTGTCTTTCAGAACGCTTTGCCTCTTCGGCTATTTTAGCCTTCTCAACCAGAACAGCGAATTCCCTTTCTCGTTGCGGAGCTATCAGTACTCGCAACTCATCCCTCAGACCATTCTTAAATCGAACACAACGCTCACGATCTGTAGACACAATACCACGAGCATACCGGCTTAGACGTAAAAATTTCGTCTCATATTCAGCCACCGACTTACTTCCCTGAACCAAGTTAATGAATGTCTTCCGCTGCGCATCCACATAGCTTGACCCAATATATTTCCCTTGGAATGCAGACTTAAAGAAATCCCAGGTAATGTGGTCTGCAGCTGTACCATCTCTAACCGTGAGCCACCACTAGTAAGCCTCATCTCGGAGAAGAGACACAACTCCTTTCAGTTTCTCTTCTGTGGTGCAGTCAAGATCATTCATAATCCGTTCCACCGCTTCTAACCAGTACTCGACTACATTAGGAGCCACACCAGAAACGCCCCTAAACATTTCAGCCCCATTAGCCCTGAGTAGCTCAGGCACAAATTTTCGAGCCACTGATCCTGTGCTTGCTCCAGCAACTCGCTCCAAAACTCGCAACATAGCCTGCGACACAGCATCGTCTCCACCAGTTTGATCTTGAAATTCCGCTTCCGCGACTGGCGATGCTGGCACTTCACCTTTCGGCCCATGCCCAGATTCTGAAGGTTCAGCCTCAACATCTCGGCCTCTTCTACGGCCTAGTTTTGAAGATTTCGTAAAATAACATTTTGAAAACAACGTTGAGGTACGCGATCTTTTGAAAATGGTATTAGCAGCATTGAGAAAAATACCAAGTTAAGTTATTTATGACTTATTATACATTCGTTGAATTTTTGGAAAACCTTTATTTACGTTTTAAGAATATCCCGTTTTTCTTATGATTCTTAACATGTATAAAATCAGCATATAACAAACCCCAAAGTAAAAATAAAGATAAAGTGGCCTTATTACAACTTGAAATCCCAAAACAGAAATAAATTTAAAATAAAGTCTGAGTTTACTTAAAGAAATTGCAACACATGGCCACCTCGAGTCTGTCTCGGCCCAAGACCGCCATCTACTGATTACCTGTAAAATTAACAAAGGGGGTGAGTCATCGAGACTCGGTGTATACATCCTCATGTGATGCAAATTGGGCCTTAGCCCACTCGGTACAGCTCATGTTATGTGCATGCAATGCAACCCGTCCCAGAATAGCTCTCCCTCCAAAGCACCCGTGGCATTATGCTACTGTGGTTCATGACTACCGTGGTCCATGACCACCATGGTCCATGACCACCGTGGTCCTAGACCACTCGTGACCGTAGTCACTCGTGACAAAGTCACTATAATGTACTCGTGGGGCCAACCCACTGTGGTCGTAGACCACTGTGACGATCTTTGATAAATAATGCATACGTAGGGCCAACCCACTGTAGTACTTGACCACCTGGATAAGTCACTAATTAGATTATTCGTGGTTTCAACCACCGTGGTACTTAGACCACTCGTGACCGTAGTCACTGATTCTCCCTCCTCCTTCATTCAATCCCGAGCCCATACTCTTTTCATCGTGCACAATATGTATGCAACCAAAATCACAGTGTATAGCAGATCATATTTCATACATGCATAACATCAGAATATACATACATGCATATTAACAGCCATATCATTAACAAAGAACTTACCCGGTGTCTCCAACCTGACCCCTAAGGGTAGTTAACCCATCATATCAGTTTTTTCGGCTTTCGGCCATTCAATTAATTACACAATATCAAAGAAGGCGTGTGAGTAGTACACACCTGATAACGCGTAATATCAAACTATCTACGTCAACGCTCTTGTTAGTAGGGACGACGACTATTTGCCTATCCCAAGTAGACGTTGGCTCTCTACCACAGCCCGACGGAAAATCCTGAACCGCCGACACAGTACGCTTCTTAAACTTAGAAGCCGAAACTAATGGTTCGCTCCCTTCCTTAGATTGACTAGCAGTTGGATCCATGAAGATACTTGATCAGGAAAAATGGTTAAGGCATTGAAAGAAAATAGAGAGAATAAGAACTCAAATCGATGAAGTTCCTTACCTTGATCAATAGAAGCCGATTGCTAACAAACTTATCTTCAGAAACCGATTGAACCCCCTACACAATCACCATATTAGAATCGGTTCCCCAAATAGATTAAAAAGAATGGCCTTTCGGCCAAACAAGTTGATAAGAATCCCTTACCACCCATTCGGCCAACAACTACTTACCTAAAACCTCTTGAAAACAGGCCACACGACAACAAGATGTTGGAACCATGCCCTTCTACAATCGGCCAGTGCCCAGAGAGTAAGTCAGTCCTTCGGTTTAACCAGACCAAGAGAATAAGAAAGATGAACGAGAAGAAAAAAAAGGAAGAAAGCTCCTTACCGCACCCACAGATTAACAAGTGGGGAGTCTACAATCGGCTACTAGCAAAACCGATTAAAAAGGGTGCCTACACTTGATGCAAACAGGGGATTCGACTTTTGCAACAATATGAAATAAGGAAGAGAAGAAAGGAGATAGAAGAAAGAAAATAAGTTTCGGCTAAGGTACTTACAAATTCAGCTATGAAAGAACAAGAGGCAAATGGCTAGGGAGATTCGACTATGACCAAAGGAACAAGAAGGAGGGGAAAGCAATAGGTGTTTCGGTTATGAAGAAGAAGAAATAAGTGACAAATGGTGAAAAGAAAATGAAGTTACTAGGTTCGGTTGAAGAGAAAGAAAGATGAGAGGAGGAAGAAAACAAAGAAAGAATAACCAGAGAGAGAGTTGAAGTTTCGGCTTTGGGTAGATGAGAAAAGAAGCCAAAATGTTCACCAATGCAATAGAGAAAGAAAGAGTTTCTAAGGTTGATTTGGCTAACTAAATTCTCCAAAAATGATCACTTAAGGGGCGACACACCCTTATGACCAAAAATGCACAAAAGCAATGAAAGAAAGGCCTAAGACTCAAAGGACTTTCGGCTCACACACCTCCCCTAGCACCAAACCGAAACCCCCTTCAACCATACCATATTCGGTCAACAACCCCCAACAAGCCACCAAATCCCTTGATCATCTCCTACTTTCACTCTCCTCCCCCCATTCGAATCGGTTTGACTCATTCAAACCCCACTACTTCCTCATGGCCTCACATTCAAAATATTTGACTCAATCCACCAACCACCTTGGAGAGCCCTTACCGAAACCACTACCTTAGCCTCTTAAGCGCAAAAATAAAGCTCATGTATGCTATCGATGCGACTCGAACCCTTCTCCTGCAGCTCCCATGTGACGCCACCTCCATACACTCTAAGTGGAGTCTCTTGCCACTTTACCACCTCTTTTCTTGTGTTAACAAAACACAATTAATTACCCTTAAGTCCTGCCTCTGCTAGCTCTCCCCTATAATGCCCAAAAATTAAATTTTTACCAAAGCTCAAGCTTACCCTGAGCCTTCCCGGGACCCCCAAATACATCAAAATAACAACCAAAACATGTCAACACACAGCAACATAAAATAATGCCAAGCCCCTAATTCCAGGATGTTACAGTTACACGGGCTGGGACACGGCTATGTGTCCTTACTTCAAATGCCCACATGGCAGACAAACGGGCGTGTGACTTGGCTGTGTGAGTCACACAGCTTGACCACACGGCCGTGTGAACCCTGCAGTTAAAAATTTTCTAACTTTTTCCAAAAATTTTCAAATGTTCCCGATTTAGTCTCAAATTGTTTCTAAAGTGTTTTCAAACTCTCAAAGGCTTATTAAGGGACTCTATGCATGTTAATGTTGAATCATTTTATGATTTTTGAATTGTTTGAAATGAATAATTAGATTACGATTACTCGATAATGCTTCGACACCCTATTTCGGCGACGGATACAAATTAGGGATGTTACAATACCATACTGATTCTAAATGATACCAATTAGTCTATGTTCCGCTTTGGTCAAATTTATGGTGCGTTTCAGCTTATTTCGGTCAATACTGACTTGTAGTGGCTGGTACAAAATTTTGGTACTTAAAACTAACATTTTAAATTTTTATCGTAACTATTTTAATTTCTCTATAATTATATTTAAAATTAATAGTTATTAGATTAAATTATTAAACAAAATCAATAATTCTAAAACTTATATTATATATAGATATTTTTACATATATAATAATTTTTTAACCAAAATAATGCATAATTTAGTAAGAAACTAAAAATTAAACTATAAATATATGTGAAAAATATTTAAAAATATCAATAAACTTAAAATGATACATCAAAAAATGGTGATATCAATATGTACTTGTACAAAAAAAAAAAAAAAAAAGCGATACACCTACCCTTGTCGTGCCTTACCATGCGGCGTCCTACTTGTAAATGTGGCCATTTTCATTAATAAGAAAAGCAAATTATATCAATTCATTGGTTCAGGTTGGTATTAAATCGGGTCAATTTTGAGTTTTAAATTTTAGGTTGTTTAGGTTATTTTGAGTTTTATGGTTTTGTATTTGTGTCGTTTCAAGTTCAAATTATTTTATATTCAAGTCTATTTGAGTTTAGATAATTTTGAATTTGAGTTGAATAAATTTTAGCCGTTGATTTTTATAGTCAAATCAAGTTCAGTCAAAATATTAAATTTGACATACCAACTTGAAAAATAAGCTTAAAATTTTACCCAAGTTTGACCGAGATAAAAATGTTAAAACCCGAGTCTGGCCCAGCCTACTTGTATTAAATTTTTTATATTATTATTTTTATATAAAAACAAATTTTAAAAATATAACACATCAAATACACTAAAAATATTAAAATAAATATTTCCCAATAAATTGAAAATAAATTAAAAATATTTATACTTAAATAATACTAAAATATGTGCAACTTAACAAGCAAATACCTCTAAAATAGTAGCAAAATTAACAATAAAACAATAACAACAAAATAATAGCATATAATAGTGAAATGGCAGCAAAACAATAGCGGTTTTTTTTTTTTGTAAATTCGGGTTGAACCAAGCCAAGGTCAAAAAAGCTTATTCAAGTTATGACTTGTTTAGAAAAAGAGTTTTTTTTTGTATAAGTCTATTTTTCGATCCTATATTTTTATTTAAATCCTCTCACTTTTCGAGCCTAATAACTCAAACTATGAACAGGTCTAATGCAAACACAAAACTTTAAGGTTTAAATCGTTAGCGAAAATTTATATTAAGAGAAGCAATATAAAAAAATATAAATTTTTAAAAGAAAAAATAATTTTTTCCACAATATTTTAAATATGAAATGTTAAAAAAAAAATAAAAATCGTTCAATACGAAACTCGAGGCATAAAAGGCACACATTTGAACATAACTTTTGGGTTTCAGAGACAAAATTGTTAGTATTTTATGCAAAAATAATTTGCCAAAAACAAGCGAGCCGTTATTAACCTTACATTAGAATCAAGCATTTTCCGTAACATATCCCAAAGCTTGCATGCAATTGTTCCACAAATCCGTCACCACCGTCGAAACCATCTCCGAAAACCCTTCGGCGATCTCTGGCAAACCCGTCAATAACTCCTGAAGCGACGTTCGTGTCTTCTCGACGAGCGTACCGACAGCTTCCCCAGAAACCGAAGCTGACGTAGTCACGGCATCGACAAAAAAATCGAAAACCGTAGAGATCAAAGATCCCATCAGCTCGACAATCATCTCGAAGAAGTACTCGAAACATACCCTGATCGCGTCCGCTAATTTCTCCAACGCCACTTGGAGGGCTTCGCCGGGTACCTTGAAAGCTTGGATCAACACCACGAGGACGTACGCAGTCGCGATGAAGATTGATCGAGTCACCAAGTTCGATAACGTGGTGACTAGGGAGAAAACGAATTTCAAAAGCAAAACTAACATATTTGGTATGTGTTATGAGAGCAACTAAGAAATGAATTTGAGAGTATTAAATGAAGAAGACGAAGATGTGAAGCAGATTTCAATGGAAGCTTTCAGTTGGTGAAGAAATTTCGAGGTGATGCAAAAGGGTGGTGGTATAGTGATTAAATTATAAACAGTTGAAAAATGGCGAGATGATCCGTTACAAGTTTTATATATATTATATGTGGAATTATGAATATGGAGTTGTTGTATTCACTTCTTGGAAATTCGGAGGAAACTAAATTGCGCATTTGAATAATTACTAATATATATAGGTTAAAATGTATCATAAGTCCTTGTACTTTTAATAAGTTTGGAATTTAGTCTTTTTATTTTTTATTTCCAAAACTTTAGTCCCTTTACTTTCCAGATTTGAAAACTCCAAGTCTAATTGTTAATATTGTTATTATTTTTTTTTGTTAAATTTGTTGGTGTGACATTTTGAAATAATAAAAAAACTCACTTTGTATTTGGTAATAATGTAAATTAAAAAGTATTGTAATGAACCTGAATTTAACAAAATAATCTTAACAGTGTTAACAGTTGGACTTGAATTTGAAATCAGAAAAGTAAAGGCACTAAATTTCTAGAAATAACACTACAAAAACTAAATTATAAATTTATGAAGAGTTCATAAACTTATAGCATATTTTAACTATATGTAGACTATATTATTTTATATATAAGGGTTAACGGTAAAATTGACCTCAAATTATATGTTTTTTTCACTCAGGTACTTAAAGGTTTTGCGTAAACTACTAATTTAATTCATTTTATCCAAAAAGTGTACAACATTCAATAAGAACATGCCACATGTTATACTTTTATTGATTGATATCATGTTTTGGGTAAAACGAGATGAAATTAATAGTTTAAGTACATTTTTTATGGAAAAAGCTTTTAAGCATCTAAATGAAAATGGTGGTATAGTTTAAGGGCTAATTTTATATTTAAACCTATATAATATTATCTATAGATATTGACATCCTATCAGAAAAGCACTTTGAGAGAAGAGTTGGCAAACTCTATTTTTAATGAAAGCCGGTTGTTTATTTATTTATTAATTATTATTACAAAGAAAGCCATTTGTTTTCCTTTAGAGAGAAAAAAGATTTTTCAACAATAGGTAGTTTTGAGTTTAGTCAACTCGCATTTAAAATTTATTGCGCATTTTGATTTTAGATAGTTTAAAAATTTTAAATTTGAGGGTTTGGATTATTTAAATTTTTGGTTATTTTAGGATAAATGAGTTTAATTTAATAATTTATTATTATTAAATTGAATTAGGTCAAATTTGATACTCAACTGATTAAACAGGAATTTCAAATTTAAATCAAAACTGACAGGTTAATTAAAAGATTGTATATTCAGATATAAAGTATAATTATGTACATTAATCAACGACTTATAAGAAAGGTATAAAATTTTCTTAATTATGTTGAATCTCAACTTGATTGCATCATACAATTTGGAAAATTAAGCTAATCCTTGGAATATAAAAATGGCTAATAAACTCAAACCCCAGTTCCAAAATCAACTGTGGGTAATAATAAATAAATCAGATTATTTTTAAATTGCAAGTTGATTCATTTGAAAACGATGTCGCAGGGTTAATAGGTGGTTGCTTGGAAGTCAAGCGATTTTTAAACCACGTTTCTAAGCATCGGTAACTTAAGGTTACTTGAAGTAGCGGTGCTCCCAATCCAAGTTCCAAATTAGGGGTTTTAAACCTAATTTATTACCAAAAAAAGATATGGGATTTTTCTCGGGCGACTGTTCGATCGAGTCGAGTCGAATCGAGTTAAAAAATTTCGAGTTAGTCGAGTTGATGAATCTTATTTTAACAATTAAACTCAATTTGAATTTTTTTCGAATTAAATCGAATTAAGTCAAAAAAATTTAAATCAATTAGAGTCGAGTTAACGAATCCTATTATTTATACTCAATATTACGTTTACATGGACCAATTATTTAACTAGTAGACGAAGTATAAGATTATTTAACTACATAAACAACATTATGGTTTTGCCTTTTAACTTTAGAAAAGGTAAAAATTTATCAAAACGACGTAGTTTTACCTTTTCTTATTCAGATTTTCGGATAACTTTAATTGTGTAATTCATATTTAAGTTGAACAGAAAAACTTAAATTTTTATTCGAGTTGATCAAATAACTTGATTAACTCAAATAACTCGAACTATTTAATTCAAAATTTAAATTTTAAATCGAGTTTTTCGAATTGAATCGAATTTTTCTCACCCCTAATTGAATTTAGAATTAAATTGAGTTAAATTTCTATGCTATGGTAAAGCTCTTTCAATAATATTTTTTCTATCCACGAAATTTAATTTTAAACCTTTATTCAAGAGTAATCAAGCTCCTTACCACTTAATCTAACAAAAATGTTAGCAAAAATAGCTTTGGTAATACCATTATGACCCTAGAAAAATTGTGATAAACCCCTTGCTGCTGCTTGTACTTCTCTTTCTTTTGTTGGGTTAATTGCGGTAGACATCTCAATATGTGGTCTAAACTTTAATTTGATCTATAAATTTCAAAATATTTTAATTAAGTCCTCAAAGTATTAGTAGTGTGTCAATTAAGTTTTTCAATTAACCCAAAGTTAACCTGGATGTTAAAGGCAAATCATGTGAAGCATATTTAGAACATATTGATAAATTTTTAAACAAGTTTATCCTTATTACATTAATAACTTGGATTTGTTGTGTTAAAAAAAAATTAAATTTTATGAGATTTGTTTTTTTTTTGGCTTAATTCTTGATTTAGCTCTTGAATTATATTCTTTTTTATTTTATTTTGGTGCTTAAACTCTTTTTATGTCTACTTTGGTACTTAAATTATCATCTTATCCCAGTTTTCCCTTCTCCCCCCCACAAGCTCCATACCAACCAATAAGAACATGAAACGTGGTAGATAATATCATTGGTTCATTTAATAAAATAGCTTCAAAATCTTGTTCATGTTTGTTTAACTTAATAAACAAACATAAATTGAACTATTCATGAATTGCTTATCAAACTCTTTGTTCATTCAGAACTCTTTCACCTTAAATATTTTTTAGAATACGCTAAAATAAACTGATAATTTAAATACTAAAATCAAAAAAATGAGTATTAAAAATTAAATGGTGAATAAAGCTTGATTAAAATTTGATATACATGTTTTTAAGAACTTTTAAGTCAAATTGGAGTTAACATTTAAGGCTAAAATTGATGAAAAAATTTATTAATATTTCGAGGATTCGATTATAATATCGTAAAATTTAAAATATGAAACCAATTAACCCAAAATAAATGCCAAGCCCATCCAAAAATTCTAGTCTAATTAAATCATCAAAGTTAAGCCTGGCCCATCCCACAAAGAATTGGTACTAATATTTTCCATTCTAAGCTCAGATTTTCCCGCATCAAAATCGACGATCATTATAAGCTTGTAACCAGTAAAAAGCTTCACAATTTGATTCATCCGTTAATCCCTGATCGAAAATGCCTGCACCCATTCATCGTTTGCTCCTCCCCGCTACTCAAAAAACCCTCAAAAACCTCATTTATTCACCGCTCCCAGCTGTTTCATACCTCAATTTCACGTACCCATCTCTATATCGCCGCCGCTTTTCGACGCCACCACCGTCCTCTCAACCCCCGGCCTCCCACTTCCTCCGACCCAGAACCCGAACACCACTCGAAACCCAATTTGAAACCTGGGTTCAAAAGCTTAAACCCGGTTTCACCCCTTCCGACGTCGAATCAGCGTTACGAGCCCAACCCGATGCCGATCTCGCCCTCGATATCTTCCGTTGGACGGCTTTACAACGTGGGTACAAACACACCGATACCACCTACCTCACCATGATTAAACTCCTCATCTCCGCTAAACGTTACCGCCATGCCGAAACGTTGGTCGAGGAAGTTATAGCCGGTGCTTGCCCTATCAGCGTCCCTCTTTACAACGCCGTTATCCGTTTTTGCTGTGGTCGTAAGTTCCTTTTCAACCGAGCTTTTGATGTTTACAAGAAAATGCTGAAATCAGATGATTGTAAACCCACACTTGAGACATTTGCTATGTTGTTTAATTCATTGCTTAGAAGATTCAATAGACAAACTGTTTGTTATGTGTATTTACACTCTGTTCGGTCTTTAACTAAGCAAATGAAAGCTGTAGGGATTATTCCAGATACTTTCGTGTTGAATATGATAATTAAGGCTTATTCTAAGTGTTTAGATGTTGATGGAGCGATTCGGGTTTATCGCGAAATGGGGTTGTATGGATGTGAACCAAATGCGTATACCTATGGTTATATTTTCAAGGGATTGTGTGAGAAAGGAAGGGTGTTGCAAGGGTTCGGGTTGTTTAAGGAAATGAGGGAGAAAGGGTTGGTGCCGAAAGGGAGTGCTTATATGATTCTGATTTGTAGTCTTGCAATGGAGCAAAGGCTTGATGATGCCGTTGATGTTGTTTATGATATGTTGGAGAATTCGATGGCGCCGGATTTATTGACTTATAAGACAGTGTTGGAAGAGTTGTGTAGGGGAGGGAAGAGTAATGATGCTTTTGAATTGCTCGAGGAGTGGAAGAAGAGGGATTTGTCCATGGGCCAAAAGAATTATCGCATTTTGGTGAATGCCTTGCATTGTAAGGATCGAGAATGACTGGTCTCTATGGTCCAAAAACAAAGCAGTTCTTGTTTATATGATTCTGATTTGTAGCCTTGCAACGGAGCAAAGGCTTGATGATGCTTTTGATGTTGTTTATGATATGTTGGAACACTCAATGGCGCTGTATTTATTGACTTATAAGACCGTATTGGAAGAGTTGTGTGGTGAAGGGAAGAGTAATGATGCTTTTGAATTGCTCAAGGATTGGAAGAAGAGGGATTTGTCTATGGCCAAAAGAATTACCGCATTTTGATGAATACCTTGCATTGTAAGAATCAAGAATGAATTTTCTAAGCCAGTCTATATGGTCTGGAAACGAAGTAGTTCTTGCTGCCAATCAATCCAAAGAGGGATGCCTAATTGATTCATGGACTTTTGAGGTCTACGTTAACAGGGTGGGTTGACATTGCTCTTGCATATTATCAACAATATGGCCTATTTGGTATTCCTCTATTCTTTTCCGATAGGAACAAAATCGGGTTTCCATCAGTAAACAGGTCTGAAAAGGTCCAGTTTCCTTGCAACCAGCTTCGCCACCGGTCTTTATAATTACAATCATGGTTAGCCACGAGAAATCTCCAATGAAATTGAGAACAATAGGATGATAAAATGTATTGCAGGTGTTTATATATTTCTCAGACGTTTCAGCTTCAACGAAAATGGTGTCATTGCACACAGCTTGTATACCTTCAACATTTCCTATAATTTTGTTTTAATTTATAGTTTTGACCCTCGGAACGAGCAACTATGTTTTTGCTGCATTTGTGGCATATGCTCATTGAACATGAATAGGATGAATTGAATTAAACTCTTTAGCAGTTTTTTCAATCAAATTGGTGAACAAAATTTATAACGAACTCAATTAAATAGTAAGAACCCGGAATATCGTTTAGCATCTAGAATGAGTTTCAGCTGTGCTTTGAAAGTGGCTCCGACTCCAACTCTGCCGATTCTTTTCGCAATTGGTAAGTACTATTTTGTATGCCATCAATGTTTTCTTTCAATTTCACCATTTCCTGATCTTATCAACTTCTACCATTTTGTTTCGTTACGTATATTCACCAGCGAATGCCGAGAAGTCAGCATTTTAAACAGTTCTACGTATTTTTTATTTTATGAACCATCAAAACCAGTTGATTTCTAATTCAACCTGCTCAGGTCTGATTCGGTTCCAACAATTTCGGGGCCCCGAGCAGGCTATAGAACAAAAGAAAAAAAAAACTGTTGGAGCTTGAGGGAAGTTTGTTCCTCATATAAAAAAAAAAAAATCCTTTTATCTTACTTTGTTCACGATTTGTTGTTGTTGTTTATCTTTAGGACTAAATGGAGCATTTTCCCAATTTTCTAATTCAAGTAAAAGAAAGAACATTCGAGGTACGTGGTACACACGTGCAAAAGAAATGAGTATGTTGTGGAAAAATTAAGAAATATGAAGATTTTTTATTGGTTTAATTATGATTTTAGTCCCTCTATTATGCTCTAATTCGGATTTAGTCTTTTTTTTTAGTTATTATTTTTTATAACGGAAGGAATAGAGAGGACTTCTACTTTAATTGGCATAGTTTGGTCATATGCTCTTATAAAGTTATTAGTAGATTCAAATTAGTAATACTATTAATTGCTACCGTTAAAATAATTATATGATTTTTTTTAAATTAGGTTTTGGGTGACAACAAATTATTCATATAGTCATCTAATTATTAAATTTTTTATTTTAGACATTCAAAATAAAAATTTGTAATTTAAGTACTAATGTTACATAGATCGGTCATTTGATCACTTTAATGGCAAACTAACATGGCCGAATAATAAATTTAGTCCTTAACTTTTACATATTTATTGATTAGTTATTGTTTTAAAATTTCAATTCTCAAAGTTTACAAAATTTTAAAAATATATATAAATACTTAAATATTTTAAAAAATATATAATAATAAATTTAAATTTTATATTAATATTAATATTAAATAAAAAAGCCCTCCCTTCCCATTACCTCTCCCCCTTTCACCGTAAGATCTCTCCCATCACGTCATTATTTATTTTTGAAAAAAATTATGTATTTTATATATTTTTTTGAAATTTTAGAATTATGATCAAGTTGAGAATATTTGTAAATTTTGAGAGTTAGTTTTTTTTTGAAATTATGATTAAATCGATATAATATGTAAAAGTTGAGGATTGAATTTGTTATTATACTAATTTATTTAACTGTCAAGTCAGCTTATCGTTTATAATTTCAATGAGAGTGATAAAAATGATCGTAGGTGTTTAAATTTCAGCTTTTTTATTTTGAGTCCCTAATATGACTCTTTTTTTTTTATAATTGGATGATTATTTGTGTAGTTTACCTAAATTTATTGTTACTTTAGCTGTACGTAGTTGGATTTTCACATTGCTTTGATTGTATGATTGAATAACAATTAAGAGAAAAGTAAAATTGTAAAAAAAAAAAGTTACAAAATTGTAAACATCGAGAGTCAATTTTTTTTAAAATTAAAATTAAATTGACACAATATATAAATATTGAGGGTTAAATTTGTTATTATGTTAATTCTAAAAGTCGTCACTATTAGTTAGGGACCAAAAAAATAAAATTAAATGGTTAGGTCGAGAGTCATTTTTTTAAAAATTAAGATTAAATTGACACAATATATAAATATTGAGGGTTAAATTTGTTATTATATTAATTCTAAAAGTCGTCACTATTAGTTAGGGACAAAAAAAAATAAAATTAAATGGTTAGGTGATCCAAAAAAAATACTAATCGTGAGGTAATCATTTTGTAACTTTTCATAGTTTGGTGATTAAAAAAGGCTTAATGACAAAATTGGCCACTACGTTCACATGTTTTGTTAAAATAGTCCTAATTGTATTTTTGAGCCTTTTTTTATCATCAACCTTTGTTTTTTTTTTCAAACTGCTTTTTCTAACAGATTTGATGAAAGTACCGTTGAAAAAATCGATGGGAATGATGTGAATATTTTTAATGAGATGTAATTTGTTAATTAGTAACCCAATAAGATAATTACATGTGAAAAATAATAAAATAAATCATACATAAAATTAAAAAGAAATAATTCTTAATTTAAAGAAAGTAAACTTAATTATCTAAAAAAAGTTAAAAAGAAATAATTTTTAATTTAAAGAAAATAAACTTAATTATTTAAAAAAAAAGTTTTGAAATGGATGCATACGCTTGTTTACATGTAAATATTTTATTGAGTTATCTAAGTAATAAATTATATATCATTAAAAATATTCCACATATGAAATTCTACATCATCCTATTAACTTTTTTAAGTGTACTTTTATCAAATTTGTTAAAAAATAATTTAAAAAAATATAAAGGTTGATGACTAAAAAAGACTTAAAATATAGTAAGGGTCATTTTGACAAAATATGTAAAGGTTAGAGCCCAAATTTATTATTAATTCTAAAAAAAACTTTACTATAGTTTACCTTTTATTTATTAGCATGACTTTTGATATAAGTTTAATTGCGGTTTACATCCTTAGATTTTGAATTAGTCCTTAAATTTAAAAAAAAACCTTAATTAAGTCCTCAAAATATTAGTGTAGTATAAATTATGTAGTTCCATCCGTCTAACATCTGTTCAGTTGTCAAGTGCTGGTAAATTTTCAGGGTCCAATCAATTTTTTATCTAAAAAAACAAATAGATTAAAATTTAAAGTTTGAGGACCAAAATACTTCAAAAACAAATTAAAAGGGACTAAATTTAGCATTATGACTTTTTATTAAAGTTAAAGACAGATGGCTCACGCCTAACGAAAAACCCTTGTTAGAAGCCTCTAGAACCCACCGTCTTTTTCTTTCTTGGTCTTACCTTAGTCTCTTCCCTTCGCATCTCAAAGCTTCCCATTCACACTCGTTTCTTCGTTTTTGACGAGCTCACTCACTCACTCAGTTACTCGTTCTCTCTTTGGCTCACTCGCTCGATCTCTCTCTAGATTTTTCCGATTACAAATGGAGGATTTCGATATCCCGGCGGCGGAAGACATGATGAACGAGGATATGGATCTTCCCGACGAGAGTCCCATTCTGAAAGTCGGAGAAGAGAAGGAGATCGGAAATCAAGGCTTGAAGAAGAAGCTTGTTAAGGAAGGTGAAGGCTGGGAGCATCCTGAAATCGGAGACGAAGTTGAAGGTATGAATAAATTATACTAATAAAAAGCTAAGAAAATGTTTTTTTTTTTTTAAAAATCAAGTTGTTTTGGATTCTGATTGTTTGTTAATTGTTGCAGTTCATTATACGGGGACGTTGCTGGATGGAACTCAGTTCGATTCAAGCCGTGATAGAGGCACTCCTTTTAAGTTCACACTCGGTCAAGGTAAACGAATATAAGTCTTATTTCTGTTTTGAAATTTCGTGTAATTAATTGAATTTTCCGCTCTACATTGGATTTGATGGAAAAATGGCGAACTTAATCTTCTAAGTATAAGTTTGATTTTAGTTTTCTTTTAACCTATTAGTTAAGCTTGTTTTGTTTCTTCTATTATTATTATTATTTTCTGAAAATGCATTTACAGCTATGGAACTTATATTAAAAGTGCGATGAGGAGTTTTTGAGATAAAACTTTAGCGTTCCTGCTTGCAGCTTGTTTAAACTTACAATGTGAATATATTTTTGAACTTGTTTTATTTGGAACTTAATGGAGGCATGTCTTTGAATCTTATTGATTTGTTTCTTGTTGATATTATGAGTTTTTTTTTTGGGGGTCTTTTGATGATAATATTGAGGGGCAAGAACTCTGTAAGTTCGAGATGTATTTGATGTGTTATATGAATGTTTTATTGTTAAGTTCCAGCTTAGTATTGGACCTCTAGGTATCTTTTTGTTGAAGTGAAAAAATCTGGTGAAGTGGGGGTATGCTTTAATATGGTATTTCGGCTTTCGTTTTAATGTTTGCAGGACAAGTTATTAAAGGATGGGATGAAGGTATTAAGACAATGAAGAAAGGTGAAAATGCCATCTTTACCATTCCCCCTGCACTTGCGTATGGCGAGTCTGGTTCACCACCAACCATTCCCCCTAATGCAACCCTCCAATTTGATGTTGAATTGCTATCTTGGACAAGTGTCAAGGATATTTGCAAAGATGGTGGGTTATTTAAAAAGATACTTGTTGAAGGTGACAAATGGGAGAATCCACAGGACCTTGATGAAGTGCTCGGTACGTATCGTAATATGTTCTATCTTCATTTAGTTATTAATGATATTATAATCAAGAGGGGTGTCTATTTTGAGCTAGTGAGGTTTATTAATGGATTTTTATCTTGAACGCAGTTAACTATGAAGCTAAGCTCGAGGATGGCACAGCAGTGGCAAAAGCCGAAGGCGTAGAGTTCACTGTTAAGGATGGTTTGTATTATCTATGCTGTTGTTCTTCATCTTATTTCCCTCCTAGTATGTCACCTGTAATTCCTAAAATACCTGTGATTGGTTCTTCCTCTATGAACAGGTCTATTCTGTCCTGCTTTGGCGAGGGCTCTTAAGACAATGAAGAAGGGGGAGAAGGTACTTCTTACAGTGAAGCCACAGTGTAAGTTATTCTATCTATTCAATAACATGAATGTAAATATGTCGGTTCTTGTTTCTGATGTTTAACCCTATTTTTACTATGATAAAGATGGTTTCGGTGAGAAGGGGAAGCCAGCCACTGGTGCTGAAGGTGCCGTGCCTCCAAGTGCCACACTCTTGATTACTTTAGAGTTGGTTTCATGGAAAACTGTGACTGAAGTAACTGATGACAAGAAGGTTATAAAGAAGATCTTGAAGGAAGGAGAGGGATATGAGCGCCCAAATGAGGGGGCTGTTGTCCAAGGTTGGTGTTAAGTTATGAGAAGAAATTTCAACCTTCCCTATCCAAAACAATTTGATGTTGAATATATATCTTTTATGCATCTTTTTGCAGTGAAATTGATTGGGAAACTGCAAGATGGTACCATATTCTTGAAGAAGGGCCACAATGAAGGAGAAGAATTGTTTGAGTTCAAGACGGATGAAGGTAACAGATGGTCCCCCCCCCCAAAAAGACACACACACTCTATTGACTTAATGATTTTAACTGAATTATGACTGCTTGAAATTTTGTTACAGAACAAGTCATTGAAGGTCTTGATAGAGCTGTGTTGAATATGAAAAAAGGCGAAGTAGCACTGTTGACTATTGCACCTGAGTATGCATTTGGGTCATCCGAGTCAAAGCAGGAGTTGGCTGTGGTACCGCCAAACTCTACTGTTTACTATGAAGTTGAGTTGGTATCGTTTGTCAAGGTTAGTGGATCAGTATGCATGTTATGATTTAGTTTCTTTGTTGTGTATCTGCAAAATATTTTCTTGGAAATTTGTTACAAGTGGTTTCCGTGAGCTGCTTTTTTTTCAGGAAAAAGAATCATGGGATCTGAACACCCAAGAAAAAATTGAAGCTGCTGGTAAAAAGAAGGAAGAAGGAAATGTATTGTTCAAGGCTGGCAAATATGTGAGAGCTTCTAAGAGATATGAGAAGGTATTTAGTGCAATGAACGTGTTCCCTTGTAAAGGTTTCAGTTTCAACTTTCAATAGCCTGTCATTTATTGTTGTTTTTACGTGCAGGCTGTTAAGTATATTGATTATGATACTTCCTTTAGTGAAGAGGAGAAAAAGCAGTCCAAGGCATTGAAGATTGCTTGCAATCTGAACGATGCTGCTTGCAAATTGAAACTAAAGGACTACAAGCAGGCTGAGAAGTTGTGCACCAAGGTTAGAATACTCTTCATGGCAACAATCATGATTTCTTGATAGATATCATAACGATGTTAACTGTTCTGTTTCATCCACATGCAGGTTTTAGAATTAGAAAGTGCAAACGTGAAAGCACTGTATAGAAGGGCTCAAGCATACATCAATCTGGCAGATCTGGATTTGGCGGAGCTTGATATCAAGAAAGCTCTTGAGCTTGACCCCGATAATAGGTAATCTCCCAACAAGCTAATACACCCTTCTAGTGTCCCAAATCATGAACTCAACGTGCTTATTATTGTTTGATATCAGGGAGGTGAAGCTCGAATACAAAGCTTTGAAAGAGAAGATCAAGGAATATAACAAGAAGGAAGCCAAATTCTATGGCAACATGTTTGCCAAGATGAACAAAATGGATTCTGGTGATTCCAGTGTAAGTGTTCAATCGCCCATGTAATTGAAGAATTATTATTTGGACTGTTTGTACAAGAATCTTTATGGGTTTTTTTGTGATGATTCTTGCCGCTGATCTTTGCTTGATCTTATTGACCAGAAATCAGCTGCAAAGGAACCCGAACCAATGAGCATAGATAGCAAGGCATAGGCGGAGATGAAGCAAAGCTTGGAGACCTTAATCAATTAAAGTGAAGTTGATGATCCCTAGCCTTTTATGGTCTTTTAACTACGTTTGTTCTATTTGCAGGACAACTTATCTTTGACATAGAGAATTTGAGTTGTAATGGATTCGTTTCTATCTGAGGTTTGTTGACATTTAAAAAGAAGAATTCTGTTTATTGGAGATTTATTTTCAATATAAGGGGTACTGCCCCAAAAGATTGAAAACTTGTTGGTTGCTTTTGTGGTTGATATATTATTATGTTATAATAATAATGTATAATTGTAGCTTTAGGGAAGAACTGAGCTCAATTAGGGTTAGGAATTTGGGATGTGTTTTGGTAGAGTATAATGGTTGCTTTAGGAGTTGGTCAGAATAAATCTAAAGATTAAAATTTAGGTGTAAAAAGTGAAATTTCAGAAACTACAATTTTTTCTTTTAATTTAAGATCATTACACGGTGAGCAAAAAATTTATAAGGCGTGTATGATATTCACAAATTATTTAACATGAAAAAATTGATTTGAATTGGTAAAACATGGAGTGGAGGTTGAGCAGTAATTAGTTTGGTTTTGTCTTGAGCTGAGTTGATGTTCGAGTATAGAAATGCATTGATGTTGGATAGGGCTCAAATCGAGTATTATTGAGACTTGAATTTTGAGTTTACAATTGTTGAGGTCAATAACATGGTAAAAAGGATTTGGTGAAATCAAATCTTGAATTTGATCTTTTCTCCATTGATTTTAGAATATTAGGGAATTAGTTGAGGTATCCTGGGGTATCATTTTGGAATAGGTTAAATAAGTAATTTACTCAATTCAATTGATGGGTTGTGTTTTGAAAATCCTTTTTTAAGTACAAATTTAAATATTTCAGTTAAATTTTGCTATTACACCTATTTTATTTTAATTTGGTTATTTTTAATCTCTGTATTTTTAGAATTTAAAATTTTAGTTCTAATCGAATAGAACTATTAAATTCATTAAATTTTGATATTTTTAAAATTTGATATATTATCACATGTGTAATGTTATTTTTGTTGTTTTTATATAATAAGTGCAAAAAGTCATTTGGTGAAAATTTTGATTCAAGTTTTCTTTTTAAAATTTAAAAAATAGTCTATTGATTCAACTTGTAATCATAGATTAAATCTATAATTTTATTAATGATATAATTTAATCAAATAGATTAAATTTATTGTCATTAAATTAGACTAAAATATTAAAGTTAGAAAAATATAAAAATTAAAATATAGTTGTAAACTACATGCAGAATTTAACGAGATATTTATTGCAAATCAAATGGTCATTTTATGTACCAAATAAAAATATTTTACCATTTGGTCTAATGTAGCGTCGGTGCTAAACATTTAATTCAAGCCAATAAGGCCACAAATTTTTATACCAATTAATTAAGAGAGAAAATAAGTGCAAATGATGGGGCGATGGGCTACAAAAATACTAATTAACAAGAGTTCCAGATACCAGTATTAAAACTTGATTGACGTGCGGAAATGTAGATCGAATAAATTTGTTAATGCGATTGCATGAATAAATTTATTTAGTACAATTCTATAAATTAATTGAATTAAATTTTATATTTAAATTTATCGATTTTGAACCACAAAATCAAAATCTCAAAATTGAAATTGAAATCGAAATCGAAATCGAAATCGAAATCGAAATCGATCTTGTTTTATGGCAACCAAAGAAGCTTTGAAATGCAGAAAAGCAAAACAACGCATGCTTATAGTTGGAGAGCATGAAATAATGCAAGGTTGGTGAAACAAATGATGAGTCAAAGGTGGTTTCTTCACACCCTGTTTTTATTTCTCTCCAAACCATATAATGGATAAATATAGACCAACCAAAGTTAAAACTAGTGCCCCAATAAGGTTTCTAAAGGGTGATGAAATAGAGAGAAATGACTCTGTTACCTATCCTTGTGCCCTACAATAGCAACCACTAAGGTTCAAATTCCATCCCTTCAAAGTATGGTTTATTAATTTGTTGTTGTGAATACTTGGATTGCTTTTCAATTTTTTGGAGGGGTAATTGAGATTTTGGTTAGCACATGGTTTTCAAGAATTTGATTAAGACTTGTTACCAATAAATTCCATTATTAAAAACCCTAAGGTCAATAGAAGCATAATCTTTTGAGGCAATAGAGGGTTTTAAATATCAATATTGAGGTAAAAGTATCTTAAAAATTTTTGGGTTAGAAGTTAGTTTGTATTTTATTCCTTTTATTTAGAAAAATGGATAAGTTAGTTTATGTATATTAAATCAATAAGCAAATCTATTTCTTTTTTGTTAAAAATTTTATCCATTTGTATGATTAAAAATTAGCGTGGCTGATGAAATAACTAGATAGTGACATGTAACGTGCCATATGTACATCATGTTGATGTACAAGAAATAATTTTTACCAGTAGAAATTGATGAAATTTTCAAAAGAAGGATCAATTAGCTCTTTAATCTAATGTACAGGGATTAATTTACTTTTTTTAATAGAAATGATAAAATGCAATACAAGAGGAATCTCTATAGTGCTTTTACCCAATATTAAAGACACTTTTGAAAGAAAGTACTACTGATAAAAAGCCGATTCAAACCGTAATTTTTAATCGATTTAGTTTGACATTTATAACTATTGAAGTTTGATTTGTTCATAACAAACTTACTATTATCAAAATAGAACTATTTTCATTTAACTTATAATTAATTTATATTTTTAATAATTTTTTATAAAATAAAAAATAAGGAAAATAACGTTGAAAACTATATATTTTTTTAAAAAATAAAAATAAAAACGGATGAATCAAACTGATTCATACCAATGGAAGTTGTTCTAGTTAAGTTACCTTTTATATTCAAATCGTTTTTTTAGTAAATAAAGCAGTTCTAATGTGATTGCAAAGATAACAATATATTACCAAGTGAATGGCCAATGTCTAACTTGAGTAAATTTTTTACCAAAATCGGAATCTAATATAAACTTGGAAGTTTAGCCATATGGTCAGCAAATTTGTCATGATCCGTCGGAATATATCAAAAACGAACTCTCCAATCAAGATCCAAGAGTTGGTGAATCAGATGCAACTCTGACATCTGCTAGAATAGTTTCAACTACCAAAGCATTATCATGTAATCATAAATTATGGTTTAAACATTAAAGTGTAACAGAAAAGATCGAACATAAATGCCTTCAGCCATTGCTTGAACCAAATGTCAAAATCCAAACATTATAATACCACTGTCGAGCGCATTAAACAATCGACGAGGACGTCGAATTTAGCTATACAAAAATAAGAAAATCGTCAAAATCTTCTAAGCACTCGAAAACTTCACTAGATAAAATTATTTTTAATACTTAGGGACCTTATGCTTTGAGATATTTATAGTGGTGATTCCCCATCGAAAACCACAAAAACATGTCCTACTATCACACATACACCCACTATCACACATACAAGATGTGGAAGTTGGGCAGCAAAACGTGGCAGCAAAAGTGAGGAAGCATTCCTATGAACCAAATGCATGTCCTACATATCACACTCCACTTTTAATTATCTGAAGTTAGAATCTCATGCTATCTTTAGACATTCTAAATTAACTTTAACCTCAATCTTGAACAGTAATTCTTCCCCAGTCCGCATAATGAATCAACTAATCAAAACACAACCATTAAAAACGAAAAAACTGCAAGATAATCCTAATTCTTTTTTCCAAAATTAAATCGAACCGTTATCTAACTCTAGTAGTACCATTTATCACAAAATATATGCTCAATGAGAATAGTACTGTTGTCTTTGTCTTTGTCTTTTTATTTGTTATTTTCCCTAATTTCAAAGTTATTTATATGATCTATATTTAGTAAACTTAAATATAATAAAAATTTTCAATATGATCCATTTATCAAACCCCAAAAATAAAATAAACATATCACATTTAGTATATGCATTCCATTTATAATTTTGTAAGCAAGTGATCAATCTATTGGTTCTCATTAGATGGAATTGAATGTAATTCCACCAATTTTATTGTTGTTTAGGTTTGATTGGAAATTGATTTTTTTTTTTTAATTCACGAAAAGTGGTATACAATTAGACTATTGAATTAAAATTAATAACCTAAATAAGATAATTATATAAAAACTGGATAATAGTTAAGCTTTATCAATTATTATTTGAAACCGACTTTAAAGAAAGGGATAAAGTAACATTCAATCCAAGCTTAACGACCAAATTGAGAAATTTTGTTAAGTTTCAAAACTAATGTGGAATAAAAAAAATTGAAGGACTAAATTAAAAAAATTGACAAATTTAAAGATTTAATGTTATTTTATCTTTAGATGAATTGAAAATTTGAAATGCCAACTAAGCTTCTTATATAGCAGCTCTGTCAAGGTTCTGAACTCTAGCAGAATCAATCAAACATAATAATTGACAATATATATAATTATATTTATAAAACCTTGTTTGCTCTAAAGAAATTTGGATGGAAAAGGGTTAATTTCACAATATATTTAAATTACTATTCGGATTTTAAATTATTCTTTAAATTTTAAAATGGTTTAGTCAGATTCTCAATATATTAATATTGTACCAATTACATCATTTCATTGGCTTAGATGTTAATCCAAGAGTAAAATGTGAATTCGATTTTATGTAAAGTACATGGACCAAATTATAAATATTTGTATACTTTATCATATAGATAACTAGGATCTAGGTGTTATAAAAAATCCAAATAGTGTCAATAAATTTTATGAAGGTTGTTTTTAATAGGTTAAATTTAAATTTTTCATGTAGAAGATACACTCATGTTTATAATTTGATTAACGTATTTCACATATGCTTCATTTCAGACTTGAATCCACATTTAATGCCCAAACTAATAACTAGGTTACCTTAATGAACTAATTAATGTGCTATTGATATTTAGAGGAGTCAATTAAAATATTCAAAATTAAAAGATTAACTTAAAATTTGAATAATAGTTTATAACCTAAAACATTCTTGATTAAAATGCGTATAAGTCCCTATACTATTCACAAATTGAGAATTTAGTCCTATACTTTTATTTCCATGAATTGTCGCTCTACATTTCAGATTTCAAAATACAAGTTTAATTGTTAACATTATTTTTTTTTTTGTTAAATTCGAGTTTATTACAATGTTATCTTTTTTAATTATATGGCTAGCAAGTGAGCATTTTTTTTTTGTTTTAAAATATCACAACAACAAATTTAACAGAAAATTAATAAATAATTAGACGTAAATTTTGAAATATAAAAAGTAGATAGACTAATTTCTTGAAAAAAGAAATATAAAAATTAAATTCCTAATTTATAAAATGAATAGGGACTTAGACGCATTTTAACCAAAATTCTCTCAATTCAATCCCCAAGCACGTGGCTAAATGATTGAGTATAAACTTTTCAGCGACAAAAACTGTCACAATTAAAAAAAAAAACCCCACACTCAATAGCATCTTTTCTGCTAATTAAACAAAGAGGGTAAAATACCCAAATATACCAAAAAAAATAAAAAAATTTACGGAATTGGACCGATTTCTAGAAAATTTACGGAAAAGGGACATTTCCCATCAAAACGTGTCCATGTCAGCGCGTTTTGTGGGGAAATGTCAGGAAATCGCGCTCCTGGGGACGCGCTTTGCCTTTTCAATGGTAAAAAAATTAACCCTATAAAAACTCCCCCAACCCTTTTATTTTTTCACAATTTAATCCTTCTCTCAATTTTCTCTTAAAGTCCTTAAAATTTACTCTCAAATTTCAAAATAGTCCTTTACTATTTACAAAAAAAGCCCTTTTTAATTTTTTTAATATATTTTTTTGGAAAATTTTAAAATTTTCGATCATATTACAATGGCCGGAGAATTACTTCGTCTAGACAACAAGCACATCTGCGTCGATCAAATGCAAATGGTAAGTTTTAATTTTAAATTTTCAATATTATTTAATATTTTTTAGGTTTATGCAATTTTAATTAAGTTTAATTTTATAAATTTTTAAACAGTCTGTAGATCGGGTGTTGCAATGTTATATTCGCAATATGCATGGTCCCCCATCGCCGTTGATCGAGAATTACTTGCGGGAAGCGGGTTTTTGGCACGTGGCCACGATAGGCCGGGGGTTCAAGTTGAAGTCGCCTTTGATCAGTGCGTTGATAGAGAGGTGGAGACCCGAGACACACACTTTCCATCTTCCATGCGGAGAGTGTACCATCACTCTAGAAGATGTGCAGTTGCAGTCGGGATTGCCGGTGGAAGGCTCGGTAGTCACCGGGTCTGCAACTTCTGGTGATTGGGGAGTCGTATGCTACGAGCTTCTGGGTGCCATTCCGGATAACATTCAATGAGCTCAGATCAAAATGGCCTGGTTATGAGACACATTCCCGGAGCCGAATGAGGCTTCGACAGAAATAGAAAGAATACGGTATGCTCGGGCATACATTCTTCAGATAATTGGAGGCTATCTGATGCCGGACCTTTCTAGAAACATTGTACACTTGAGATGGCTGCTGAAACTTGTTAATTTCAGAGCAGCCGGTGAATTGAGTTGGGGGTCTGCCATGCTATCGAGGTTGTATCGGGAGATGTGTGGGGCGACGCGGCCGAGTAAAGCGAAAATCGGAGGTTGCCTATCACTACTGCAGTCATGGGCACTGTTTCGATTTTCATTTTTACGTCCTTGACTCGACCAACCATATTCATTCCCACTGATAACGAGGTAAATTTAATGTTATATTTTACAATTATTACGTAGATTTATAGTATAATTGTATGCTAAAAATTTATTTAATTAGGTGGAATCATTCGGCGAGTTATGCTGGAATACCTACCTCGCTTAAAGATGTCGAAATCACAAGTTTCGAATTTCGTATTTATAATTTAGTATTTCGTATTTAGTGTTTAGTATTATATATATAACTAATATTTTTGTAATGTTAATATAGTTTCAATGGACACCGTACGAGGATCCGACAATTCGGGCGGTAATTCCGGAGGAGTTCTTGCAAAATCCAAACTGTTGGCACGTGAAGGTCCCATTGATCACCTATGCGACCATGGAGATGCACCAATCAGATCGGGTTCTGCGACAATTTGGATTCTGGCAACCAATTCCCGTGCCACCTAAGGTGCTCGATAATGAGCACAAAGTGGACTTACGGCAGTTGCACATGGATTGGCCAAGATTTTGGTCAGCACATATCGAGAAGTGGGAGAACCGGTATGACTATTTACCTAACCGGGAACCGATCGTCGTTCTTGAGTTAGCGTGCGTGCCGGAATACATGCCATGGTTTAGTATCCATGGTAAGTCGTATTTGTTGTCGGAAGAAGAGAGGCGACGGCAACTTCGTCAACAAAGGGAACGTCGGGGCCCCCTAAATCCAAGGAGAAGGGGTGATGAGACCGGGCCATCAACAGCGCCCACACAGTCACCGGGCCCATCAGTTCAGCCGACGACACCGGCATCACAACCTTTACCCTTTATGCCAGGTGCGTACCCTACCCCTTATATGTTTCCTAACCCATATATGTTTCCTTTTCCTAGTCCCAGCCTAGGTTGGAATGCATGGCCGGGTTCAAGTCCGTTCCCAACTACTCCGGCTGGCCAGCCGATCTTGAGGCCCTCGTCGCGTGAGGGATCACAGGAGGCGCCGTCGGGGAGCACTTCTTTCTACCAGTCTCCTTCGCCATACGAGATTCAGACACCCCCGTCGTGGTTTATGCAAACACCTCTGGGGTCGTTATTTTATCAAGGTGGGTCATTCTCGCAACTCCCACAACCAGACCCACTGCTGGAGGAACCGGAATCCCCGCCCGAGGTTACACGACCCCCGCCAGAAGCTAGAAGAAGGAGGAATCCAGCGCGTAACCGCCGACCGCCCCCGTGTGGCACTGATTCCGACCGGCATCAACATTGATTCGGATCGACTTTTTTATTTTTTAAATTGTAATAAATTTTTTTATTTTTTTAATAAAAAAAGTTGTTTTTTATTTGTGTTTGTAATTTAATTTTAATATCTTCACTGAAATAGAAGTTGTTTATTTTTTTTGCATGTAATTTAATTTGAATTTTTTAATAAAATAAAAAGTTATTTTTTTATTTTTTGTAATTTAGTTTTAATATATTTAATAAAATAATAGTTGTTTAGTTTTTTTATTGTAATTTAATTTTAATATATTTAATAAAATAGAAATTGTTTAATTTTTTATTGTAATTTAATTTTAATATATGTAATAAATAAGAAGTTGTTTTTTATTTTTTATTTTATTGTAATTTAGTTTTATATATTAAATAAAGAAGAAGTTTTCTTTATTTTTTATTTTTTTGTAATTTAGTTGTAATATTTTTAATAAAATAATAGTTGCTTATATGTTTTTTGTAATTTAATTTTAATATCTTTAATAAAATGAAAATTGTTTAATTTTTTATTGTAATTTAATTTTAATATCTTTAATAAAATAGAAATTATTTAATTTTTTATTGTAATTTAGTTTTAATATATTTAATAAATAAGAATTTTTCTTTATTTTTATTTTTTGTAATTTAGTTGTAATATATTTAATAAATAATAGTTGCTTATATGTTTTTTGTAATTTAATTCTAATATCTTTTGTAAAATAGAATTTGTTTAATTTTTACGCTAATGTTTATATATTTTAAAAATATTTAAATTTAGGCTGGTTCAAATGTAAAAAAAAAGAAAAAAATAATTCTCTAAATTTAACCCATGAATATGTAGATTTTAAATTAAATTAAATTTTCGGGCTAAAGCGCGCCCCTGGGGACGCGCTTTCCTGCCATTTCCCCACAAAACGCGCTGACATGGACGCATTTTGATGAGAAATGGTCATTTTCCGTAAATTTTTTAGAAATCGGCCCAATTCCATAAAATTTTTATTTTTTTGGTATATTTGGGTATTTTACCCAAACAAAGACCTGTATGTAGAGCAATAATAGGCCCTCTGAATTAAAGTATATAAAAAATTTACAATTAAAGCGGCAATTTCAGAAATCTTTTTGTTTAACCCCAGAAATTGGAATTTTTTACTTACAGACCACAATTAATAATTAAAAAGTTTGATTATCCCTTTTTTTAAAAAATAATTTGTATGAGCATCTTTTCCATACTTGAACTCCACTATGCTAAACGAACTTCAATTTTTTATTAATAAAAAATTAATATTGAAAGCAATTAAATTTTATGTCCAAAACATGAATAAATAATGAATAAAGCACAGAAAAACGAAGATTCGTAATATAATTAGATTGGGTTAAGTTAATTGTGTGAGGATGAATTTAAAAGGTAGATAGCAGCCTTGGTTCCAAAATAAAAAATATTATTCTGTCCCCTAATAAACAATTAAATTATAATTTAATATATAGTAAAATTTCACTTTTAGTCATGTAAAAATTATGTTAAGTCCATTTAAAATTAATGAGGTCATAAGTTAATATATTATAAATATATTAATATATGAAAAATTTATAATTCAATTTCACTCTCCCTACAAAAATTTATGGATTTCCCCTACAAATTGCGTGAGGTGAGACACAGAGACCTAAGTACCCAAGGGTGAAGATAGAATATTGCTTAAAGGGGGCCAAAAAAGAATAATAAAATTTTAGGGATCAAAGTAAAAATTTATCATTATAATAATTTGTAATTGCATAAATTTAAATAAATTAAGGGTGAGTTTGGATGGGCGATCGAGTACGGTGAGTTTAGCTTACTTTTTGTCTCACGCTACAGTATCGCTACAATATCTAATATCATCGCCACCACTGTTTTTACATTAACCGCAAGTAAACGCAACGCCCATCTAAACTCACTCTAAAGGAATAATTCTACCACGTTGGGGGGAGGGGGTTTCAAGGCCACTATGTACCTGCCTTGCCTTCGCCTCTGTAGGTACTTAAAAAACTCAATCTCAACTTTTGTTACTAATGCCAAAACCTTATTAGCGTTACAACATGTACAAAATAATAAACATTCAAATAATTAAAATTAAAATTAATCATCACAAAGTACAACTGAATTGATGCTCGAAATATATTCATATCTAAACTTAGATATATCCAGACATAGCTCAAATATAGAGGGGCTTAAATCACCACAAAGTTCGTAAGACTTCAATTTTTCTGTTAAACTAATACCGATAAAAGTATTATGGAGTTTCAATACTAGAAATCAAATTTTATTTTGCCTAATCTATTAAAAAAAGGGCAAATTAACCCCTGTACATTAAATTAAATAGCAAAGTAGTTTTTTCTGTTAAAAATTTCATTAATTTGTAATGTTAAAAATTAATTTTTATACGTTAACATGAGTTACACATAACAAAGTACATGTTAATGTTTGATTTGTTATTTAATCTAATCTACAAGAATTAATTTATTTATCTTTAAAATAAAAAATAATAAAATATAAAATATAATTTAACTTTTAATACAAACTCCTCTTATATACATTTAAATACAAATTGAAAGTCTATTCTAAAAAAAAAATACAAATTGAAAGTAAATTATGAAATATGAACCTTTTTATACTAAAGAAATTTGAATGATTTAGGGGACCAATGAGAATCTAACAACTGCCAAGCTGGGATTCTTTTGGTGCAGAAAAGGGGCAAAAGAAATAAAAAATTAAAAAGGGGTGGTTATAACTTCTAATCTTTTTTGTTTGTGGTTGACAGCCTTGACTTTAATTTTTTTTAATTATTTTTTTCTGTCACAGTAAAAAGAGAAGAAAAAGGGACAGAAGCTTCTTTTCTTTTTTATTTTTTAATATAAGAGCCCTCCTGAAAATGGGTGAATTTTGAAATGTAGCATTCTAGTATTTATAAAAAATGAAATCTTTAGGCAAATTTTACCATGGTTGTTAGGTTATTTCAGTTCTAATCTTTGAACATATTGATTGATTTAGTTGAATCGATAATATTTTTTTTAACTAAATCGAATCAAGATTTGGTGGTCTAGCTACACTATTTATCCGGTTTTAAAACCATGGATTTTTTATCAATTTGATTTAAATACTTGTATGGTTTTGAAAATTGATTTGAAATTAAAATATTTCAAAGTAATGGAAAAACTTGAAATATGAGACTAATAAAATTGTTTCGTTGAGCTGTCGTCCTAATGAATTGCGAAAGTCCAAAATACGATGTCCTTAACCTTAGTACTTTCTTGAATTGGTAAAATTCTTGTTTTGATCCCTTTGGTATACTAAAATAAGAGATTTAATCTCTAAATTTTAATTTAGCATTATTAATTAGCTTAAATACCAATGATTTATCCTTTAAAATACCTTTCTTTCAACTTATTGTGCTGACATGATATTTTGTGTGTTAAAAAGCCTTTTTAAAGAAAAATTCACGATGACATTTTATTCGAAATATTTAACGGTATTAATTATTTAAACTAGTTAATGATATTATAAAATTCGATGAATAAATTGTAAAATTTCAAATTTAAACAACATACTGACCTAATTTTTAAAAATTTCTTATAATCCACCTTCTAGAAATGAATAACAGATTGGTCCTTTTTTTTTTTTCTAAAATGGCAATAATCATGGTTTGAGTTGACCCCCTCAAAAATCACCAAATCCTTTAATCACTCTATTTTTTGGTAGTTAAAAAGGAAAACAAAAACAGCTGCTTAACACTAGTTTATTATGAGATCAAATCCCTCAAATTTGATGCGACTCCAAAGCAAATAATAATGTTTCAAATATTAATGAAGTTGAATCTCCAATAGTCTGGAAAAAATGAAAAAGGCTAATGATAGTAATTAGCATTAATTAATACTATTATCTTACAAACAAGTGGTGCTGTTTGCTATGAAGATCATTTGCACCATTAAATACCCAAATTTTATATTGAATAATTTGGTTTAAAAAAAAAACCCCACAAAAAAAAAATGAAAATTAGAAGACAAAATCATTCGTGCAATGGGTCCATATTAAATTTCTTTGTAATATATACATCACAGCCATTTTCTCCTCTTTCTTTTTCAGCTCTAATTCTGCATTAAAATGGTTCCTAGAGCTCAACTTTCATCTGGGATACTTGATTTGAACCTGCATTAAAACAATCATAATTTATTCATTTTAATTTTTTAAATTTATTTCTTGGTCCTTATACATTTTTGAATTTTTTTTGCTTACACTGGAATTCTGATTGTAATGCCATTTCCCTGCTTTGATTTTGGCCTAACCCCATTTCAACTATGGTTTGAAGGTCACCTTCACAAATTGTTGGGTACTGCAAATATAAATTTAATATCAGGTAAAAGTTTTAGAGGTTTAGAACTCTGAAATTGAAATAAAAAATAAGTTTTTAAAACTGGATTGATGATTGAACCGATCAGATTATTAGTTTTCGATTTGATCGGTTTAATCGTCTAGTCCAATTTTAATTAAATAAATTATTAAAAAAAATCATAAATAGAAAAATATTCTGGTTCAAAGCCAATTCAACCTTTTGTTCGGAATAGGATACTAGTCTATCAAGCTCCAACAACCATGAATAAAAGGATGGAAATCGGGTTTTTTTTTGTCACCAAACTATTTACTTTTGTCTTTTTTTTTTCATCAGTTGGCTAACATAAAAATCGAAACACCAAAAAATGCAAGATAATTTAATGACAAAAAAAATAAAATTAAAATAGTTGGGTAACAAAAAAAATATAGATGAGTGACTACGAATGTAATTTGTCCATAAAAATTATCATGAGTTCATATTTTTTTTTTCGTAGACAATGAGTCCCAGCTAAATTAATAATCCAACCAAACTAAAACCCTAAACTGGAGACAACTCTCTTAGATTTTTTTTTTTTATTCACAATACTCAAACTCAAAATCATCGTAAAATTGTGGAAAAAGGAAATTTACCTGAGGCATAGACTGAGCGAAATGGTGAATTTGGGGTAAATGGGTGTTGAGATTGGGATGTATTAAAGTGTCTAATGGGCCCACCAAGCATTGGGACATTGTCCCATTAGACATATTGGCATGATGATGATGTAGTGCTGGATTTTGCTGCTCAAATATGGCTGTTGCCGAGGAATCCAGTGGGAATATTTGATGTGCCAAACTATTGTTTGATTGAAACATCTACAAAACAACAAAAGAAGATACATATATATACATACAAAGTAAATCCCAATTCAAAAGATTTGAACCATTATATGTATTTATATAAATTTGTCAAATTATATGGTTTTGGTTCTTCAACTATATCCAAATTTAAGATTTGGTCCTTTATTTTTTATAATGTTATTAGTTAGATGGTTTAAATAAATTAGGTTAAAATATGTCATAAGTCCCTATACTATTTGTAAATTTAAAATTTAGTCATACTTTTTAGATTTCAAAATTTAGATATAACTATTAACACTGTTAAAATTATTTTGTTAAATTTATATTTACCACAATGCCTTCTTTTTAGTTACATAGCTACCAAAGAAATTATTTTTATTTCAAAATTTCACACCAATAAATTTAACAAAAAAAATTAACAGGGTTAACAGTAAGACTCAATTTTTGAAGTTTAAAAAATAAAGTGACTAAATTTCATGTTTGTGAAAAATAAAAAGGACATATAACATATTTTAACCAATAAATTAATACAGTTAACATGAGTTTTCTCTTAAAAAAAAAAAAACCCTATCTCATACCCAAAAAAAAACCATGTTACTATGACGAGTTGGAAGAAGGGTTTTTAAGAAGAAAAAAAATTAATGAGAGCATCTTAATCAGAACAGTTAATTACGTTAATTATTTAGATTAATTAACAATATTATAAAAATAGAATGAATAATGGCGAATTAAATTATAGGATCAAAATAAAAATTTGACCCTTTCAAATTCATGTGTATTTACTTAATGTAGTTGATTTTTTTAGTATTTTTTGGTGAAAAATGTAGTTGAATCTTTAAAGTTTAGACTTACCTCCTTTGGCATTAAACTATCCATGTTAAAATCCAGCCTGGTATTCACTGAAGCTAACTTCATTGAAAGGAACTGCCAATAAAAAATTATCATAAACCATTAAAGTCAAAAAAATAAAAAATAAAAAGAGCTTAAATCTTAAGAAATTAAAGCACCACACGTTCATCAATAAATATGTTTAAAAAAAAAAATTTACCTCAACTTGACGTTGCAATGATTGAACATAATTTATGATTTCATCCAGCATTAAGGCTTTTCCAGTCACCTATACAAGTTGGAAAATTCAATATTTTAGGATTACAGCAATAATATTACCAAGTTGCTCTTTGGTCTAATCCTAGTTTTAGTCCCTCTAATATGTTGAACTCTGGGATTTAACCCTTCTATTTAATGTTAGCATAATTTGTCAGTAAGTCCTAATTGATGAGATCGTGAATTTTTTTTAAACTACGTGAAATTTTACATTGACAATCTCATCAATTTGAATCTACTAAATTATGTCAAATTAAAGTAAAAAGATTAAATCTCGAATTTTATCATAATATAGGGACTAAAAATAAAAATAGACCCTTTATTCTTAGAACAAAATACAAACCTTGTTGCAACCAGGGACAATATTTTGCAGAAGCTTCATTCTCTCACTGATTTTCTCTCTGCGGACCTAATCAAAATGATAGATAATATAAGAATCAATGATAAAAATGCAAAATTCCCAGCAATTTTTTTTAAAAAAAATTTGGGTATAAAAATTCTCACTCTTTCAGCTAAGCTATGGCTATCAGTAGCTTGACCCCTTCTTGCTCTAACATGAATATAATCTTTGGGTGGCTCAGGTGGCTTTGTATTTCCTTTTGCGTCATCCTCTGTTTTGATCGAATCATTTTGGTTTCCATTGCTCTCGGTTGATTTGCATCGTTTCTCATTTGATTCAGTCCCCTGTGGATAACAAAATTAGTTGATTAATGAATGTTTTTAGAACAAAATTTTGAATGAAAATCAAGTTTGATTTGATACCTTTGGAGCATTTGTTGATGGGGATGTTGAAATTTCATTTGTTTTTGCTTTGGGAACTGTTTTTCTTTTCCTTGAATTGGTACCTTTTGAAGGTTTCAAACTTGGGTCACCATTGGTAATGGAGGATTCTTCTTGAGAATGAGATAACTCGGATCGATCTTGTAATGGTTCAATTACCATTGCGTTCAATGAAGGACTGCTTGAAACACGGGGAATCTTGGGATTTGATGATAATGGATTAGATCTGTAAGGGGAGAGGGAAGGAGAAGGGGAAGAAGTATCATTGAGTCCGAGTTGACTCGTTCTGCCATTAAAGCTTCTACTACCAAAACAAGAGAATTTCGCCGCTCGTTCTGCAAATCCAGGATCGGCTGAGAAATCAGCCACGCTTGAATTCATACGCATTGATTTCCCTAAACTGGGTAATTTCTCTTTCACTAAAGTATTCAATGGTAAGCTTAATTTAGGGGGAGAATTCAATGGAGTGCTGTAACAAGATGTGTTGGTGCTGTTAGCTACTAATGGTTGTGGAGAGATCTCACCGGAGTTACCACCGATACTCCCTAATTTTCCGATCAATTCCCTGATCATAAAACTCTCGTTAGAGAGGTTTGAATTCGATGCTACTGGAGAAGACACCATTGAACTCAGTGCTGACTCAAATTGTAAACCGTAATCTGTTGAATTCAACTCAGTTG
This sequence comes from Gossypium australe, assembly GCA_005393395.2. Lineage (NCBI taxonomy): Eukaryota > Viridiplantae > Streptophyta > Magnoliopsida > Malvales > Malvaceae > Gossypium > Gossypium australe. The sequence continues at coordinate 95,829,205 of CM016620.1, forward strand.
CTTGAATTTCCATGGGTGAAGATAAGGCTTGCCAAGCTGTTGATAAGGGTGATGATAATGACTGCCCAAAGTCTAATGGCGGTCCTTGAGCACCAAGAAAAAACTGGTTTTCCATTTTGAAAAAAAAAAAAAAAAAGAAGTATGTTAGCTCAATGTGAAAACCCAGATCGGGAACTGGTTTAATTCTAAAAAAGAAGGAAGACCCAGTTTGATAATGTAGCTTTGGGTTTTATATTTTCCAGGAAAATGAATGAATTATGGTATCAAAATGGTTGAAACTTTCGTAGAAAAATGTTTGGTGAAGAAAATGATAAGCAAGAAGAGAAAAAAAGTATAAGAGGGAAAGGGGATGTCTTAAGTTCAGCTGCAATGGAGTTATATAGATCTAAATAAATAGTTGATATATATTTGGAATTTAGTATTATAATTTTAATTTTAAATATATAATTCATTTATTTTTCAGATATAAATTGTAAAATTAATTATTAATATTGATAAACTTATTTTATTAAATTTGGATTAATTATAATAAATATTTTATTTATTTATTTTTTGTCAAAAGAAGAGAGAAAGTCGTGTTTATATACGAACTCGTCGTTGTGTCCCTATGCCATGCACATATTCTAATAAAAGATGTACGATTTCACTTGGAGGTGCATATCAACGAATTTAACAAAAATAATAATATTAACAATTAGACATTAATTTTTAAACCCAAAACATATAAGAATTAATTTTTGTAAATAAAAGTAGGGGCTGGTCAACAGTAGCAGATCATGGGACTAAGCTTTGGAGCGGGCCTAATTAAATTTTTTTAAAATTTTGAGAAGTTAATGAGAACTTTTTAGAAAAATGAGGGTCTAGTTAAAATTTTTAGCCTTTGTGAGATTTAAGAGAATTTTCAAAAAATTGAGGTGATCTAATTAATTTTTTAAAAAAAAATTCAAGGGAACATTAAAATTTTCCAAAAATTTGAAGCTATTAATGTCCGCTGCTACTCGTCAACAGGACCTTGTGTCAATGGTAAGGTTGAAGCTCAAGGAACTTTAAGATCTCGTGTTTGAATTTTACCTTATTTAAATGTGTGGATTTTTTTCCATATTTATTTGGATTATAGTTTTTTTTATAAACATCTGGATTATAGTTAGATAGCTATTGATTTAATAATTCAGATAAGTACTTAAATAATTCCGATTAGAACAAATAATATAGTTATAACTTAAAAGGACTAAATTTCAAAAGTATCAAAGGTACAAGAACTTAAAACATATTTACCATTTTTTAATTTTGGATTTTTATGATGATGGTGCATGTTACTGTGGTAGTATTAATATTAAGCAAAGCAATTATTATTTAATTATTATAAAATATTGTTAATGTTGTTTTGGCCGTAAATGACGGAGGAGGGAACTGAGGGGTAATTGGCGGGCCTTAAACGTCAAAGTACCAAAATGTCGTCGTTTTCCTCTCTCTTGAAATTCTCATTGTCTCTCCAATCCAAACCCATGCTTCTATAACTTCTCTTGGAACTCCACCATGGTTTATTGGGTTTTACTTTTTAGGGTCAACAAATGATGGTTTTTGATGGATTTTCGATTTTTTTCCGAGAGAAGTATATGAATTGTAATCCGTTTTGAGTTAACAGATCCTTCAATAAAATGGGTATTATTTTTTATGGGATTTTGTTTCTAACATTGTGTCGTCTGAGAGTTACCTCAAGTGATACTCAACTTGCGCTCGAGCTTTACCATCGATTACCAACTCTTCAGTTTCTTTGGTAGTTTGCCTATTTAGGCACTCAACAAGATGTTCTGACTCTATGAACTTGATGTCTCCTTAGGCACTCAAACTTTTGGTAAAGTTGGCAAACAAAACTCTCCACAAAGGAAAAAATTGGAATTGTTGAAGGGTCAGAGATTACGAACGAATGACACTTCATAAACTATTCTTGAAGGAGTTGAAAAGTCCTAAACGGGCTATTTTAACATACTTAAGCAAGAGCCTTTAATCTAATCGATTAAATCAAATGAATTGTGATAACTAAAACGATTAAATTAACTAATAATATCTAGGACTTTCATTGTTAATTAAGAATATGTTAGAACTGAGTTTTAGCACAAATTCTAATACTAATAAAATTGTTTTTTTATGAACAAAACATTATAGCTAATTGTTTGTGGCATAGTTCTCGACATTAAAAACTTTTACCTTATTACCAACATATGTTGGGAGTAAAGGTAAAATACATTGTACTTTTAAGAGGCAATTCGGATTTGAACATTGGAGAGGATATTATTAGAAGGACAATTATGAAGTCCAAAAAAATTAATCTTTATGGATCGTAAAATGAATATAGAATATACATTGATGATGCCAAGAAAATATTACCCTATTAACATGAAAACATAACTATTAATGAAAATCAAACAGCATTATTTTTAGCTTCTGATAAAAGAGTAAAATGGAAAAGTTTGAAATTATAGTGGTTCATGATAGTTTATTCGAAAGGGGTAGGGGTGAAACTTGAAAGTGATTGGAATCTAAGTTTTTTGGGAAGATTGAAATTCAAGAGGAAGAATGGAGATAGCTTAGAGCGTGAGAGGAGAGAGAGTTGTTCTATTATGATGTCTATGAGCTTAAAATAGGCAATTCTGAACATTTTGAGATGCCATGTGCTGTCCTTGTATTAGTTTTATATTTGTTTTATACTCTTTAGAGCCTAATCGACCTAATTATATCTTACTCCGTAGGTATAGACTATCATGTTTAGACAATAGATAAGTGTGATTTAAAAGTAGTAGACATTCTCTCCATGTCAAGAGAATAGTCCCCATGATATGTTCTCACGAGTTTGTGAGCTAATGGGGTCTTGACCTTGCAAATGTCTTTAGTTCAGAAGATGATTCTAATATGTTGTGTTGTCTATTGAAGCCGGCAAATTATGAGGCAAGCTCTCTAGATGTAGTTATAACACTTATAAATTTTAGTAATATTTAAAAAAAATAACATTTGAACAAATTGAGTTTATTTAATTGATATTTAAGTCAAAAAACTTTTCTTTTTTTTTTCTCTAAGTCATTTGTCTTTTCTCTTTTGTTTTGCCCAATGACGGTAGTTAGTTGGATTCTCCTTTCCACCAACCCTCTTTTTTTTTCTTCTCTTTATTCACTTCATGTACCTTCTTTCTTTTTAGTTTATAGATTTATTTTGTGGGTATATTCTCTCAAAACGGAAACAGATTAAGACCTGACCAAGAGTTATCCACTTTCCAAGAAAAATTGTTGGTGGCTAGTGGATATAACAACTTTCCAATAATAATAAATTATTTCACAAGTCCGTTTCCACACGTTTTGTCTAAAATTTTATATTTTATATTTTTTTATTATTTAATAAGTCTTCACTTTTAGAAGCTTTTGTTTGCTTTTATAGCACGTTTTTAGTCTTGCTTATGTATGTAATCTTGCTTTTGCAAGTGATTTCGGGGATGATTTTGTCGTCGTCTTCTCCAGCTTGGTGAATGCTCGATTCTTTTATTGATTTTTGCTCGCCGCTTTGGACCATCCAGGGTTGATTTCCTTATTATATTAAGTACTTACAGTCACTCTAGATATGTCATGCTTAAGTTTTAATAGAGCCGATTGTCAACGTACCATAATATTTTATTGATGTTGAGGCTGAAGACTTTATTATATTGATGAAACTTGTCCTTCAACGACTACAATGAATACTTGTTATTTTTTTCCCAAATTATATGATCCCATTTATAAAATGAACTAATAAATTTTCCTTTCAAAACTTTATATTTAAGTGAAATTCAAAAAAAGGTTAAAAAAATAAATAAATGATATAAAAATTTTAATCCAAAATTTTAGGATGCACGGTGATATCACCACTCATTAATATCCCTTTGACTTTTAGGCAAAAAGAAATGGTTCATTGGATGTTAATATTAGCATCGATTTTTGTGATATGTAAGTATAAAATAAATAATAATAATAATAATAATAATACAGGTTTTTGTGGCTCTCTCACCCATGCTTCCTTCCTTTCTTTTCTTTTCATTTTACAAAAATGATTAAATTTCACCTTAGTCACTCTAATATATGTTTTAATTTAATATTTAATATATACTTTAATTTTTAATATATTTTTACCCCTATATTTTTATAATGTTATTAATTAGTCCAAATAATTAATTTCATTAACTTTTCAATTAAAACATTACGTGCTTATATATTTTGAATACTCTAAAAGTCTTAAAAATTGGTACGTGTCTTCTCATTTCTTTTAAGTTTACCTTGGTGCTTACCTTCTTTTTGCAATTTCAGAAAAATAGTTAAATTTCAATTGTGGTCCCTCTATTATGCCTAAATTTGATATTTAATTAGTACACTTTAATTTGCAATGTAATTTGGCCCCTGTAGTTTTATAATGTTATTAGTTAGTCCAAATAGTTAATATCATTAATTTTTCAATTAAAATATTACATAGTTATATATAATTTGAATACCCTAAGAGTTTTAGAGACAAATACATGGCTTTTTATTCCATTTAACTTGCCTTGTCTTGCTTTTCTTTTTATATTTGATAAGACAATGATCAAACTTCAATTTTAGCCCTTATACTATGCTAAAATTTGGGATTTAATCTATATATATATATCTTCTTCTTCTTTTTTACATAAGTTGATATTTTTATCTTTATAATGTCATTAATTAGTCTAAATATTTAATATTGTAAACTATTTTAATCAAAATGTTGAAGTAAATTTTTTTAGGAACACTATTCCAACAACAAAAATTATCATGATGAGTTCGCATGAATGTTTTTAAGAAAAAAATCTATATAGACATTTTTAATGTTATTTTTATTGTTACATAACTTTCAAGTGTTTTTTTTTTAATTTCAAAATGCCGTACCAATGAATGTAATATAAGTGTTTTAATAGTGATAATGATTGAAACTAAATTTTCATGTCCGAAAAAATAGAGGGTCTAAATTTTTGAAAATAAAAGTAGGTTTAGAGTATATTTTGACTTTCAAAATTGTACTCCATAACTTAACATAAATAAATAATCAACTCAACGCGAATCATATACTAGATTTTTTTAAGTTAATACTATTAATAAAATGTAGTATTTTATAAAATAAATAAATATTTTAATTAATGTTATAATATCGATTAAGTAAACCTTTAAAATAATAATCATGCTTTTTGCTGGTGGTATCCGAGGAGGTTAAAAGTTTAACACTTTATAATACATTAATGGCTAAATTCTATTACTAGTCACCCAATTATTAGTAGTTTTCTTTAATTATTTAATTATGAAAAGTTACAAAATATCATTCAACTATGCAGTTTTATTTTTTATCACTTACTGGCTAATGATGGTAGCTTTTAACGTCGATATAACAACTTTAACCCTCAATATTCGTACACTATATAAATTTAGTACTGATTCTAAAAATTTAACCTGTAACATTTACAAATTGCATCATTTGGTCCTTATTTGTAATTTTGCATTTCTTTGTGACCCCTTTCACCTAAAAAATTAAAAAAAATTAACAGGTAAATTTAATTGAAAATATAAAAAATAAAAATACCCAAAAATTTAAGATAATACTTTTTATTTTTTCTTATCCTTTTAAATTACACTATTATTTTCATGTATCTCATTTTCTCTCTCTTATTGAATTGTTTTACAACAAATTGTAACGTTTTAATAATTAGTTTGTACTTTGTGCCAATTGCAAAACAAATTGAAAAGTTAAAAAGAGTGTAGATTATGTATAGAATGAATCATAATCAGCCCATAGATTTGTAAATTTCACCTTTTTGGTGAAAAATTTTCAAAATTCGCATTTTGGTGAAACAAGCTAAAATATTTTTATATTTTGCAATTATCAATGGTTGGAGTCAACTAAGGGGTTCGTTGGGTTAATTTTATTATTATTATCCTCATTTTTCAACCACTTCCACAAATAATAAAATATAAATTACATAAATCTTCAAGTTTAGGGTAAGTCAATCATTGCATTAAATTCCCATCCTTGCCGGTTAACTCGGCTTTGGTCGGGTTCACATATATACCATATAATATAATTAATGCATTAAATTACTTAGCTCACTTTCTTAGAAATATAGTAAATACAATAGATTAGAAATACAATTTCCTATTTAATAATTTTTAGGGTATTCCTATATAATAATATTTATTATTAATTATTATTTTTGGGTAATTGTGTCATAAGCAAAAAAACAACAAACATCTGTTGTAGGCGATGAAGGACAAACTCCACCAACATAACAAAGACTTCAGCCTCGGCATCAATTGAACATTATGATATGTTAACAAGTAGCTATATCACAACTCAAGCATGACATATCAAGAGTGATTACAAGCACTTACGATAAAAATATTAACCCGGAATGGTCCAAAGCGGTGGGCCAAAATCGACAAAAGAACCAAACATCTACCAAACTGGAGAGGGTGGTGACAAAATCATCCATAAAACCACTTCCAAAAGCAAGACTACCTACATAAATTTAATTTGAAGTATATGATAATTTTTTGTATTCTTTATAAAATTTAATTTAATTACTGGACTAACTCCAATAAATATCTTTTAAAATATTAATTTCAAAAGAAAAAGAACTCAAATTTTATAATGAATTGTTGATCAATTTATAACCTATATATAAAAGAAAGGTCTACATTGAGACGTGTCTAGGCATTCATTTTCCTTTTTGCCTTTCATGGGAAAATTGTTAAATATCACTTTTGGTCCCTCTATTATGACTGAAATTAAAATTTAATTTTTATACTTAAATTCCACCGTAATTTGGTCCCTAATTTTGTTTATAATATTTAGCCCAAATTGTTAATATTTTTGACTTCTCTGATTAAATTTTTTGTTTAGATTTTAAGAAAAAAACTATACTAACAAAAATTATTTTAACACGATGAGTTGAAATAAATTTTTTAAATTTTTATAAATTATACTAATGGTCAAATTTCAATTTTGGTCTCTATACTACACACAAATTTAAGATTTAATCTTTATATTTCAATTTTTTGACATAATTTAGTACTTCAACTTTTCAACGTTATTGGTTAACCCAAAAACTTTATTTCGATTAAAATGATGATGTAATTTCTAAGAGTTGTTACTGTTAAAATTACTTGTTAATTCACATTCATTGCAATGTCTTTTTTTGTTACATGGTTATTTGTGTGAGTATTTTATTTTAAATTTCGAAATGCCACTCTAGCGAATTTAACAAAAAAATTTAATGATGTTAAAAATTAGACCTGTATTTTTAAATTTAAAAAATAGAGGGACTAAATTCTTAAAAGTAAAAATATAAAGACTAACTTTTAAATACATAAAGAATACAGAGACTTGAAGTATATTTTAACCTTAAAATTTTACTCTAAATGAAACAATTAATCCAAGGTGAAAGCTAGTAAGAAAGTATACTAGTTAATATAAAAGTAATGTGTACATAACATCAAAGACTAAATACCAACTCATGTCCACCTTAATGTTTTGTGTTGAAGAAAGGACTACGGCGGTACCATTAGCCACTTGAATTTAATTATTCAACCATTTTTGAGTTGTTGAATTGGAATATTAATTACTTCAATTATTGTTAACTCTTATTACTATTTATTTAATTACGAGACTTTTAGAGAGATTTTCGATTTTTATGAAAAGTTTACAAAGTATTTTTTATATAGAGTTAGACAGCTTTTTAACAAGTATAGTATTGTTTTCGATAGAGATTTTGTCTACTAACTCTATCGAAAACTCGAGTATTTAAAAAGGTGAAGAGTTCATAGAGCGGGACCATCTTGTTGGGTTCTTTAACAAGCGAGCCACTAATGAAATTGGGAAGTTTGTAACTGGAGGTAAAACTTAGCTCATTTAAGGCATCGGTTCAAACCCCCCATCAATTGCAAATTAACTCTGCAAGTTCTTTGGCAATTCACTTGTTCAAGCGCTCGAAGAAGTACTCTCACTCTGTGATCAATTTGCTGTCTCTTTAAGAACTTAAGCTTTCCGTAGGGTTTGAAGATACTTTATAGACTTCTCTTAAAAGTGTCGAGAATCCCTCAACAATGATAAATTTTGTGATTTTTAAGATTATTTTTTATAGTGAAGACTTTGCTGACATGATAAGTTGATATCTTGGGACTTAGATCACCGGGGTTAAAGTCCAATCTGTGTAAATTATGTGTAGGCAAATTAGGTGAGCTGGGTTAGCTTATTAAGTTAATTATGTAGTTAAGTGCTTATAACGAGGGGAATTAATTAAAATAAATAATATGGGTAGAGATTAAGTTATATATTTTTATGTGACCTAGGACGCAATTTCACTCGTGTATTGACATATATCTAATTTATAGCTTTTAGAATGGTTGAAACAAAACATTATCATTTTCAGGGGCAAGCTATAATTTTATCACATATAAGCTTAAATTTTTTATAAATTTTAGAGGATCCAAAACAATTTTTCTCATTTTTGAAGGCCCAAACCCTTGCCTGTCCTTACCTTCATCCTTGAAAAGGTAGATATTAGAAGATAACCTTTTTAACTAAATTCCAACCAGTACATATAAGTAAACACAAAATATTCATAAAGTGATGTAAAATTTAAAATTATAAAGAATGATAATTAAGGATTTAAATTTGTATCACCTTATCTCACCCCAATGTTGTATTAAAAGAAATTAGAAGCATGGGATGATTTTATTCTCAGTAAACTTTGTCCTTAATATGGCATTTACTAAACAAATCATTAATTTTTGGAACCTTTGAGTTTTAATAAATTAAGAAAGAGAGGAATTTTCCTTGATTAATGTTTGGACATCCTAATTCAGTGGCTTGAAGAGACAGGGCATTTGGATATATTAAGGATATGGATCTTGTCGGCTACACCAAAACTAATTTGTTAAAATATTAAAAATAAAATTTAATTTGTCTTTCATTTTGCCCTTATTGTAACTACTACTCCCAAATTATTAGCCGCTTTTGTCCTCAGCTTTAGACAGCATACTGTAAGAATCTTATTTCTTAAAATAAATAAGTAATTATTTTTTCCATAAAAAATATTAGATATATTTAAAAATCTTTTTTAATTCAACTGGTAACTTTTTTCAATTATATTCTTAATTTTTTTATCCATATTAATCCAGTTTATTCAATTTGATTAATAAATTTGACACTCTGAAATTATATCACATCATCACTTGAATTATTTTTTAAAAAAATTACAATGCCTTTATATTTTTTTAAATAATTTTTGGTATATTTTAGATTTTATATAATTTTTTAAAAAATTTTCTTATAATGAAATGTAAAATCTTAAAGTGTCACGTCATTAAATCGACTTAAAAAAATTCAAAGACCAAGTTAAAAAAGTCACCAAATTCTGAAATTAAATGTTACTTTTTATCCCAAAAAAAATTGTATATATAAAAGAACTTCTTTTTGTGTTTGAGAAGGATTTATTCAAATTATTTTATTATTTAAAATATAGTTTTAAGAGGAGTAAAATTAAAATTTTCAATGAAAATGTGCTTTTTAAGTATGAATTACAAATTTGATTTAGAGTATGAATTTAGATTTGAACAAAATTTAAAGTTGTTTTTGTTTTTGTTCTATACATATTCTTGTTGTCATCTAGCATTATAATAATTAATTAATTATTCTTTATTTTTAATTAAATCACAATTTTAACATATACTTCCTCTTGTCTCATTTTTTATTTTAAAGGTAAAGTTCACTTTGAGACGAAAAATAATACTTTATAATTTAGTCATTATAATTATAATTATGAACTGACTAATTAATAATGTGTTTTGCTGTCTTGTTTATTTTATTTTATTTGCATACTAATTAATTCAGTAATTATTAAATTTAATCAACCAAAAGGAATTCCATGTTTGCTTTGCTATGCAATTTTCATTGATAAAAGTACTATGTATTTATTATTAATTGATGTACAAATTATAATAGGTGATTAATGAGTTAATAATTATAAAATTTCATTACTACTTTAACTTTTGCTATTTCTCCTTTTCTTTCTCAATGTAAATTTTACTTTTTTAATTTAAAGGTAAAAATATCAATTAAAATCATAATTAGAAGTAAACTTTACCCAAAGACCAATTTTGTACTTATGATTGACTAAACTAATTCAATTCTAGAAATAAAAAAAGTTAATATTTTAATTTCATGATTTTATCTTTTTAATGTAATATTTAAAACTATTCAGAATCCCTCGCCAACTCTTAAATAGAAGAACAATATGTTTCAGTGCATTCAAATTCCCGTCCTTTTACACTGACAACAATACCGATACCAATTAAACTAAAACTTAATCAAACCATGAACCATTAACTTTTTAATTTCAAGCACGAAGTGGGTAGGGTAAAACTATTTGTAGCTATACACCAAACCCTGGATCGAAAGCTATGCCAGGCCAAGAACTCTAAAGAAATAGGTACTGTACATTAATCCTATTAGACATGGATTTTAGGAAGAAAGAACATCCTTGTGACTTGATGAATCTTTAAGATATTATTGTTAATTATCATGTCGAGAAAATCATAGAGGCATATAAGCCCATAAACCCTCTGTTTTTTTATATAGTTTATTTTTCATACGAGTCTACAAAATTTTAAGTAAATATAAAATAAAATAATACTTTTTTTATTTAATCTTAAAAACTGTGAATATATATGTCAATACAAAGATAAATTGTAACTTTACCTCTCATAAAAATATATAGTATAATCTTAGGCCTCAACCAGAAAAAAATTTTAACTTCACCTTTGTCCATGATAATTAATTTTTTCTTAGAATATATTAAGTATAATCATATGGATTGAAAATTACATATGGTATTAAATGTTCCAAACATTACAAATAAAATTACTCATTATAAAACACAAATCAAACTCGATCCAAATCGAAATAATTTTGAACAAAACAACACACAATTGAATTTAAACCATAATGAATTTAGACAAATTTAACACATAACTTAGACGAGATGTAGGGACTCGAACATAAACGTTTAAAATTTTAAAACTATAACTTTACCAACACAACCAATGCCTAGTTAGCCTTGCATAACAAATGACACTAATTTGATGAATATGTATCTATCATATGTATAAATTGAATGTTGAAAAGAGAAATATTCCATGGGTGAGCAGGCGAGCAGGCCATTTTTGCCAACCCTCGTGATCTTGCCTCATTGCTCTCATTAAATGATGTTTCAAATATACACCCAAATCCCTTTTTGACTGGAAAATAGGGAAATCAATATGAAATTTTCTGTCATTAATGATCTTCAACATATGCATATGCATATGCATCAAAGCTGAAACTTGACTCTTATCTGAAAAAGGAATACCTAAAATTTAATTTCTTTTTTCAATATATTAGTTTCGATATGATTAATTGGATCTTAATTTGCCGACTTTTTTTTAATATTAAATTCTGTATTAAATTTAAGTATAATATTTTATGCGAGTTTTATGCATTGTGATTGAATAATAATATCACACTTCGTTTAGGTCTATGATTTATAAAAAAGTATTAATAATTTTATTTAAATATAATTAAACATAGATTATAATATATATTTTTGAGTTTATGATTATATAATTTTTAATTTTAATTTTAAATAAATTTATTAATATTATTTATAAGGATTTCACTATTATTATTTCACTAATAATGAAATATTTTTTTTTTTTTTCATTGACAATACATGAAACTCATGTATTAATGATATGTTAAATATCACTTTCTTTTATTCTAAATTCCAAAACGTTGAAATATTTTTTTATAATAAACTATGTGATTTACATTAACAAAATGTTGGGTGAATCGTGTCGATTCATTTATACTTTATCCAAAAATAATTGAAATAAAATGTTGAAACACAAAATTGAACTTCTAGAAATTAGACTATACTATTTATCTTAATATATTAATATAAATATGAATTAAATTTATAGCACCCTTTAAACAATAAAATTATATATATATATATAAGAATTCATTACATGCAGGCAGGGTTAGGGTTTTGAAAAAAATTGAAAAATGGTCAAAAAATCAAACTTACGTGTCTGTGTTGCATGGCTGACACTAGCGTACGCCCCCACCGTCCAATCATATCCAAAACCCTACTCTGATTCTGCATTTAATATTTTTAATTCCTTTGCCACCATTTTCAAACCCATTGATTATCAAAATTTTGTTGAAGGTGTTTTTGGTGGATTTTATTTATTATAATTTGTGAAAATAATTTAAATTTACTTGTTTAATTTTTAAATTTAATAAAATGTTATGTTAAAAATTTACACTCACATAAATAACGGGATTAATAATATGTGAAAATTGAATTAAAATTAAAACTTAATATATATAAATACACTAAATTAAAATTAATGTATATCATTATAAATTGTATTAAAATTAATGTATATTTTATTATTTTTTAATTTAAAAATTTGTTGCACACTTAAAAATGTGAAAATAAATAATATTTTCAACTGTATAAAAATAAGTCAATATGTGTTTGTCACGATAACGCACATTTTAATTAATTAATTAATTAGAAAAAAATAAGTAATTTTGAAAAATCGACAAATAATATTTACACAAGACAAAATTCAAATTAAATCCTTAACCTTATATAGATTTGATATAAACAGGTGAAAAATTTCACATGATAAAAATTTAAATATGAACCCTTAAATTTCGTCAACAACCAAGAATTAAATGCTCAATCTTTTATACATTTAATATAAAGGAGTAAAATAATTTAAAAAATCAACAAATAATAGTTTCATGCCACCTCAGCATTTTTATCCTGAATTTCAGGATTTTAATTTAAATTTAATTTTTTTCAGGATGAAAATGCTGATGTGGCATAAATCTATTGGAAAAGGGATACAGATGACGTGGCGTCACTATTTCATACAATCCTTTCCCCAAATAATATTATTCATATGGTAAATTCAAATAAAAACCCTCAACGACCAAAAATTAAATGTTGAATCCTATAGATAGTTGCAGTGACATTAATATTAAGATTTCATAAATATTGGTCCATTGTACGGTATATTTTATTATTATTCAAAATACACTGCACCATTATCTTTTACTAAAAATAAATCCCATAATTAAATGTTTTGTCACTGATTAACAATTTATGGTCTACTTTTTAATATACATATGTATACATTTTATAATTGTATGGGAAAATCCAATCATTTGACACCAGAAAGTAAATTCACATGAATCAAGCCAATAAAACAAAACCCTTGGCTCTATATATTATGTTATTTCTGCCATATTTGTATATTTTAATGATAAATTTTCATAATTGATGACTACTGTAAATAAAAATGCAAATCCAACTTTCTTCTTATTGGATGGCAAAGAGAAATGTTTGTGATTGGAAGCACCAAAAATAATAAAAAATAATATAATGCATGTGCACAAAATCTTTTTAAAATTTCGCAAAAGGTCCAAAAGTTGATACTTTAGTATGTTTACATCCAATCCCAACACTGTCACTTGCCGTAACAATTTACAAACCAAAACCCTCAAATTAAACAAATATATACATTTATTTTATCTACCCTTTTTAAAATACTTTTTAAGATGATTCTACATTATATAGTCTCATACTAATAATTTGTGTTTATTTTTTTTTAATACTATTACACTAAAGAGCAATGCACTCTTGAAGTTTTATTATTTTTCTGTTTATGCATGAAATTAGGAGTCAGCATTCGATTGAGTCGACTCGAATCGAGTAAAAGAATTTCGAGTTGACGAATCTTATTTTAGCAACCGAATTTGATTTGAAATTTTTTCGAATCGAGTCAAATTGAGTCAAGTTAACGAATCCTCTCATTTATACTTAATGTTATGTTTACATGAATTAATTATTTAACTAGTAGACGTAGTACAAGATTATTTAACTACATAAGGTTGATGAGTAAACATTTATCAAAATGACGTAGTTTTGCCTTTTGACTTAACTTTAGAAAAGATAAACATTTATCAAAACGATGTAGTTTTTGCCTTTTTTTATTCAAATTTTCAAATAACTCAAAATTGTGTTTTTCATATTCGAGTTAAACCGAAAATGTTAATTTTTTTTCGAATTGATCTGAATAACTCAAATTAATTAATTCAAAATTTAATTTTTATTAAAATTTTCGGATTAAAAGGGATTTTACGAGATTTAAACTCATAATCTTTGGGATAGAAAGGTATTGCATCAATTAGAAAACCAATGCATCAATTTGGACTAGCTCCAAGTGGTATCACATCTAGAGTCATATCCTAAAAGTCATGGATTTGATCCATGCCCTACACTCTTCAAAGTCATGAATTTTCATCATGTTCTTCGACCACAATCCTTCTGCACTTTAAGCATAATTTAGTCTTAATAAATTCAAATCAAATTTCAATAAAATTAGCATTAACTATTTAAAGATTAACTATTTAAAGATACCATTTAATGTCCAATAGAGTAAGAATTTTAAAGTTTTTATCATTCTCCAAGTGATTTTTCTTGTTTCAAATTCAACTACAAATGAAACAAAAATAATTCTAATAATATTCTTTAAACTGTAAATATTAATTCTGTTAAAACTTGATTTTATTTATTTTTTTAATAATAAAATGCTCAACTTGTTCATATCCAATTTCTATAATAAAACTACCTCTACATTTATCTAATCAAAAAGCTAAAATATTTAAGAGATGATCGTGAAATTATCATTGTTGAAAATGTTTTACTTGAATATCATTTTGATCCGAACAAAATTAATTACATATAATTATATATATATATATATATATATATCAATTGGTTCCAATTCAACAGGCAGTGCAGGCCAGCTTGTTAGATCATCACTGACCACTACCTTTTTTTTCTTTTATTATATTCCATAATTTTATTTTATCTTAACAATAATTAAATTTGTCAAAAAAATTATTGACATTATTACTTTAATTCCGGATGTTCTGTTTCTTGTCTAGTACCTGACATGACATGGGTTTAATAAATTAAAGCAGTTTAATACTATAATAATAATACAAATCAAACCCCACGAGAAAAGGTAAAAGATGATAAAATGAAAATGACATGTAATTTCAAAGGTTAATTTCATGATAAATCTATTAATTTTATATTTTTTATGTTAATTAACTAAATATAAAATATTATCAAAAATTTGTATAGTCAATCAATTATCAATAAATTCTTTTTTTGTCACTCTATGAAAAATTACAAAATATTCACTCAAGATTTTGTCTTTTTTAATCACCAATCGTTAGATTATTAACAAAAAATAACTTGACAGCTTTTAATATTGGCATATTAACAACTTTAACCCTCAACATTTATACATTGTATCAATTTAATCTTGATTCTAAAAAATTTAATCCTCAAAATTCATATGTTATGTTATTTAGTCTTTTTTTTTGTAGTTTTACTTTTTTTTGTGACATTAAGGGTTAATTCTAGTAAAATGAGAAAAATATAAATATTATTATCTTGAATTTTTAGGTATTTCTATTTGGCATATTTTCAATTAAATTTAACTAATAACTTCATTTTTTTAAACTTTTAAATCATAAAGAAAAGCAAAACTATAAAACAGACCAAATTATATAATGTGTAAATGTTAAGGGTTATATTTTTTTAAAAATCAAGACTAAATTAATACAATGTATAAATGTTGAATGTTAAAGTTACTATTATGCCAAATTTAAAAGCTGACGTACAGGGGAGAATCTAGGGGGGGCTGGCAGGGGCCCGGCCCCCCTAAAATGTACAAATGCTATTTAGGCCCTTGAGATTTTTAAAAAAATTTAAATTAGTAAAAGTAAAATTACACTTTGGCCCCTTAAAATTATAAAAATTTAATTTAATCCTTTAAAAATTATAAAGATATAGACTATAAAAAATTAAAATTTCATTCGGCCCCCTACAAAATTGTTTTACCTTCGCCCTTGCTGACGTATCATCTTTCCATTAGTTATTTAACGACCGATGATTAAAAAAGACAAAATCAAATAATTGTGAAATTATTTTATATATATTGATAAGCAAGCCTTGTGTTTGTTGCGTGATTTGGTGTTAATTTTTATTCGAAGGTAATGATGGGTTAGTGGTGGAGTGCTTTTGTTGCTTTAGGGTAATTTAAAAATGATTTATTAGCTTAATTAAGTGATTAAGAAAGTATTGTAATATTTAATTGTTTAATTTAAAATATATTTTTTATTTTTTATTTTTTTGGGTTAAAAGCGGTGGTCGGTGCTTGGTCCAAAACCAGAAATTGTTAAAACTAGCGGCGGCGACACGAAGAGTAAACCGCCATATTGGAATATTTTAAATGTGTGTATATTTATAAAACACTAATACGCGGGAGAGGAGTTTTGATAAGTTCCCCAATGAGTTCACCGTCACAGGCCAATCAGATCTCTGGTTTGCCATTGACCGTTTTAATTATTTTGATTAATTAATTAATTACATAATGTATAATTTAACCCTTATTTATTTTAATTAAATTTATCTTTAACTTTTTAAAAAGAGTCAAAATTAATTATTAGTTTTTTTAAAAAAAGTTGGATTAATTTTTTTACACAACTACTAACCAAGATGTTAATATTTTAAACATGGTAATCCGCATGATAATTTACGTGTACTTCGTGCAACTTTTTAAAATTTTTTTGATTTTTTTTACTTTTGAGTTTTTTAATATTTTTATAAAATTTAAATTATTTGCTAATGTAGCATATAGGATAAATAGTGTTATATTATGATGAAGTGCATGTGATTTACCCAACAAGTTATCACGTCAACATCATTAAAAAATATTTTAGTCATTATTTTCGTTAAATAAAACCAAATTGGCTATTTTTAAAAGAATCATAGCTAAATTTAGCTCAAAAAGTTAATAAGAGCCAAACTGATAGAAAATGTAATCTTAGTTAATCAATTAACCATGTTTAAACCACTCTTTAGGGGTGAGCATTTCATCAAATCGAATGAAAATTTTTCAAGTTAATTGAGTTAGCGAGTCCTATTTTATCATTCTCACTTGATTTGAAATTTTATCGAATCGAGTCGAGTGAAATGGAAATTGAGTCGAGTCTAAACAAATGAAATCATTCGAGTTAAATTAAAAAATTAAACATGTCAAATTAAAATATTGTTACAGTATAACTAATTCCATGTTAGAGCACATAAATTTGAAACCATATATATTTCAAAACTTATTCAAAGAAAAATGATAAAAAGAAGAAGAATATACTTTAGTATGATAAACTTGAATCATTAATTAACTTATTTAGGTCCCAAAATTATTATTTTAGAAAATGTTTAAAATTTTAAATTTCTTTATATATTCTTTAGAAATATTTTATAATATTTTAAAAATATAAATTTTAGAATTTTAAATATTATTTTGATTTTTTTTTGTAATTTTTGTTAAGAGAGAGACCAATTTACTCATTTTCAAAATTGACAGGGACCAAAGGGGTATTTACATCAATCTGTTATTCGAATTGTAAAATTCAACTTGACACGAAACTCGAATTACTTATTCGAGTTGACTCAAATAACTCGGTTTAATTAACTTGAAATTCGAAAAGAATTTCGATTTTTTTGAATCGAATAGAGTTTTTCTCATCGCTATCACTCTTAGCTATTAAACACCCGAGTTAGGGGTACATAAGACTAAGGTTAAAATTTTAGTAGTAGGACTGAACTTTTAGCTTGAAATTTGCTCAAATTTTGCCCAATTTATTATTAACTAAAGTTAGGGTAAGTTAGGTGAATAAGGATGTTTTTGTTAATAACTTCACAATATAATTTAGATTGGTAACCAAAGATAATATGGGCTCGAATGCTCTTAGGTTATTACCCGTGACAAATCTTTTTATTAAGTTTTGAGGGTTTAATTAAAATTTTTAAAAATTTAAGAGTTTCATTAGAATTTTTTTAAAAAAATTGAGAGTCTAATTAAAATATTTATGAGATTAATGAGAATTTTCAAAAAAAATTGGAGGCCTAATTAAATTTTATTAAAATTTTCAAAAAAATTGTGCCTCTAGTCACCATTTTTGTCCGTCAATTCTTACAAGATAAACATGAGTTTGAGCAGTTACGAGACTTGTAATGACCCAAAATCCGTGGGCACTGGAAAAAGCGTGTTATCGGGCCTCCGTCTTAGTAAATCGAGTTATTAAATAATTATTAGGAGTAATTATGAGTCTAATAATGTGCTTAATTAGATTTTTATTTAGTGAATTTAGTTTAATTTAAAGCAATTAGGAAAAAGGATCAAATTGAATAAAGAGTGAAAGTCTAATTATAGATTAAAAGAAAGTAAAAAGGGCTAAAATGACAATTAAGCCATTTAGCATAAGCTGAGGCGGCATATGAGATAAAAATCTAAGATTTTTACTTAGATTTTTATTATAAATATATATATTAGTAATAAATTATATTAAATTAATTTAAAATAATAATTATATATTATATTATTATAACATAAAGTAAATAAAAACTAAAAGAAGTAAAAACAAAAGTAAAAAGAAAGAAGAACAGAAAAAGAAACAGAGAACAAGACGAAGACAGGGGAAGAAAAAAGGAAAGAAAAGTGAAGGGAAAATTGAGATTTTAAAGCTTCAAGTTTAATTGGTAAGCTAAATTTAGCCCTTTTCTCTTAATTTTGATGTTTTCGAAGCTTTAATACAAGATTTTGATGAAACTAAGTTGATATTTTGAGAGTTTATAGGTTTTCAAATACAGTTGATGTCGAAGAAAAAGATGAATTAAAGATTAAATTGAATGAAATTTAAGTTAGAATTAGTAAAAGGATTAAATTGTAAAGTAAGCTATAAAAAAAACAGTTTTGGGACAGCAGCAGAAGAGTAATTTTGAAAAAACACCAAAAATGGTAGAAATGGAAGTAGTAGTTGAGTGAGATATAAAATTAAATATTATTGAGTCTATTTTCATATGAAAGAAACATAGAAAGCAAAGCAATTCTGTATCTTGAGATATTTAGATTTCTGTGAGACTGGTTCAGAGTGATTTCGAGATCCCCTGTTCTAACTTGGAAAATTCATTAAAACTTATACAAAAATAATTATGGGACATAATTTATATGGTTAGATTCCTTATTGAGTCTATTTTTATAAGAAATAAACTATAACATCATTTGAATTCTGTACAAAAAGATAATTAAATTTTACCAAAGAGTGGTTGGAACTGTCAGACAACAGAATAGGGGTGATTTCACAGAATAAACTGTACTTATTGGCTAAATAAAAAATTCTGAAAATTTTATGGAAAGTAGATATATGAGTCTAGTTTCATATAAAATTTACGGATCTTAATTCAGAATTCTGTAACTCGAGATATAGATAATTTAGTGACAATGACTCAGGTAGACAGCTTTGAAAGAACTTATAAGTACATAATAGAATTGTGTATAAAGAATGTAGAATGAAGAGGAAGAGTAGAAATTGAATAAAATTCATTATTTATTGTAATTTAATGTTGTAATTAATAATGTAAATTATTATTATTTTCGTAGCTAACAAGGAAAACGAGGCATCGGCATCCAAGGGAAAAGAAAAGATCGTGGAGGAGTAAACTTGTATTTCGGGTTTGTATTACTATAATTCAAACTACTATTTAGTTAATGTTATATTTAAATTCATATGTATGGTAAGTAATTTATAAGGTAAGTATTATTATTGACATGAATGAAACTGAGATGAAGTGTGAATATGTTTGAGTATTTAAATTGTTTAGTAATTAGAAAGTGGAAAATGTATTAAAATGAAAGGTGTGTTTTGAATTGAATTAAAAATTGAATTGAGAAATGATTTGAATACCCTATTAACTTGTCGGACTAGATTTGATACAAATGGCATGCCATTGGATTTGTGATGTGATGAGGAGATTTGTAGCTCGGCCGAGAAGATGATTCTGTTATTATATGCTTCGATTTATCCGAATAGGCATTTAATGCCTTATTGGTGTGTTTGGGAGGATATGATATATTGGCGTGTTTTGGAGGTTATATTATACTGGTGTGTTATGGAAGATTTATATTATTCCGGGTGTGATTGGGTTGGATATTTTGGTGTGCTTGGGTGGAATCCACGTATCTGTCAGAGTCCGAGCATTGTTAATAGGGTAAATAATTGAAATGGAACTTTGAAAATGAGATGGATTGATTTGGCTCTATTGAAAGGTATGTGAAAGAATGTACGTGTTAAATTATGAATTGAATTAGTATGTGTTAAATGAAATGTGAATTTAAGATTTATGAAGTGATATATATAATTATGTATAATTAGTTTTAATAATTTATAAAGTTTATGGTGATGTTTGTAATTTATTAATGTTAAATAATTTTGATTTATAGTAATACCACTGAGTATGAAATACTCAGCGTACGGTTGTTTCCGTGCGTAGGTCATTAGAGTTTCGGATCCGGTCCAGCATCCAAAACAAACCCGACTCTAACAAGAAGTTTTTGGTGATGAATTTCTTCCTTTTTGTTATGTGGCATGTACTAGATAGTTATATGAATTATAAATATACATAAAGTTAAATGATTTTGGTTGTATATAAATGATTATAATGTTTTGGATGAGGAAAATGATATGAAGTTATAAAATGATAAATTTGGTATTGGTTGTTTTGGTTTGAATTTGCAGGGGGATTTAGGTAAAAATAAGTAGAAATGCTGCCGAAATTTTTATAGGATTTAAAAAAAAATCTAGAAAATTCGAATAAGTCTCGTTCTACTTTTAATAAATGTTTTAGGCTTTGAAAGTCTATTATAGGGACTTATTTAATAAGTATACTATGAATGTTATTTTATTTGTGAATTATTTGTGAATAGTCTGATATGTCTGGTAATGCCTCGTAACCCTATTCCGGCCACGGTTTGGGGTTAAGGGGTGTTACAAATATTGGTATCAGAGCTGTCAGGTTTAGCCGATTCTCGGGCTAAATTGAGCTCGGAAGTGAGTCTAATAGTACATGCCACTTTTGAGTTGAAATTGAGTCGGGAATTTTGGATGCTGACCTATTTATTTGTTTTTGTTTTATAGATAAAAGATGTCAGATGAAAGAATAAACGATACTGATGAAGAAATGCATACCGGAGAAGAAGAATCTTACGGTTTAAATGAAACTGAATCGGTAACACCTAGTATTAACCCGGTGAGAGACCAACCTCCTAGAGTAGAAAGAAAAAATGATAGAGATGATTCTGATATATTAAGAATTATTGCCGATGCTCTACAAAGAGTGGCAGAGATTGTTCCTGTTACAACTCCTGTACCAACTTAGAGACGGGCCCCGATAAAAGAGTTAAGGAAATACGGTGCTACGGAATTTATGGGTCTGACAGGAGTTGATCCATCTGCAGCAGAGAATTGGATGGAATCAACTAAACGAGTTCTGCAGCAATTAGAATGTACCCCCCGAGAATGCTTAATCTGTGTTGTTTCATTACTTCAGGGTGAAACTTATCTGTGGTGGGAATCTGTAATCCGACATTTGCCAGCAGAACAGGTAACATGGGAATTATTTCAGAAGGAATTTCAGAAGAAGTATGTTGGAGAGTTATATATTGAAGATAAAAAGCAGGAATTTCTAATGTTGAAGCAAGGTAATCTATCAGTAGTGGATTATGAAAGAGAATTTTCTCGATTGAGTCGATATGCTACTGAGTTCATTCCAACAGAAGCTGATAGCTGCAAAAGATTTCTACGGGGACTGCGAGATGAAATCAAGATTCAATTGGTAAGTCTTAGAATTACTGAACTTGTTGATCTGATTGAGCGAGAGAAAATGATAGAACAAGTATTAGGCCTGAACAAAAAGTCAGAAATGGGTAAATCAGCTGGAAAACGTATGGGCACTACCAGTTCTAATCCATTACCGAAGAGGTCCAGAGAATCAAGAAGTAGTTGGAGACCAAGTTTCAGATCAGATCGAGGTGACAAAAGTCAGGGTAAACAGACTATTATTTCTACCGGCAGTGTAAAAGGGCCTTCACGGAACATTGAGATCCCAGACTGTGAATACTGTGGAAAGAAGAATTTAGGTGAATGTTGGAGGATAGCTCGACGATGTTTTCGATGCGGGTCCACAGATCATTTCGTTCAAGACTGTCCAAAAAGTGAAAGTGTCACACCTGCAGCATCTTAGAGATCGGTATCAACTACCAGAGGAATGTCCAGAGGAGGTTTTGTTTCGAGGAGAGGAGCTGGTAGAGGTAGTGATATAGCTACGCAGCAATCTGAAGCCAGAGCTTCAGCTAGAGCTTATGTAATCAGAACTCGGGAAGAAGGCAATGCTCACGATGTGGTGACAGGTATATTTTTATTGTATTCTGAGCCCATTTATGTTTTAATTGATCCGGGTTCGTCACATTCATATATTAATTCAAAATTAGTTGAATCGGGGAAGTTAGAATCTGAAATGTCTAGAGTTTTCATAGAGGTGTCTAGTCCTTTGGGACAAACAATATTAGTAGATAGAGTATGTCGGAGGTGCCCGTTAATAATACATGATAAAATGTTTCCTGTGGATTTGCTGATCATGCCTTTTGGCGATTTCGATATCATTTTGGGTATGGATTGGTTATCTGAACATGGGGTAGTTTTGGATTGCTATAAAAAGAGGTTGAAGATTCTTATCAAGCTATTGAGAGAAGCTAAATGAGATTCTTCTCTCAATAGCTTGAAGAAAATGTTCGATTCCGTCTGTGTTGTAGTACAAGATATCATCAAGTCTAAAAATCTTACTCAAAGGAGTGAAGCTAATGGAATATATGATGCAATGACGTCCGTTGAATTTGTTTTCATCTTGCATTTCATGATTGAGATGCTTGGAACCACTGATGATCTGTGTCAAGCATTGTAGTATAAATCGCAAGATATGCTAAACACGATGCAGTTGATGTTATCAACTAAAACGCTTCTCCAAAAATTCAGAGAACCTAGGTGGGATCCTTTGTTTGAGAAAATGAAGTTATTTTGTAAAGATCATGATATAGAAGTCCCCAATTTAAGTGCTCTATACAAAGCTGGTCGAGGTCGGACTCGCATCTAGAGAGATAACATCACAATTGAGCATCACTATTGGTTTGATATATTCATTGCTGGTATCGATTCATTGCTAATAGAAATGAATTCTCACTTTAATGATGAGGCAATGTTCTTATCTCCACTTTGGATCCATGCGATAACTACAAAACTTTTCAGGTGGAAGATATTTGCAATCTTAAAATTTATTTTTATCTAGACGATTTTACTTGTCAGAAAAGCTACACATGAAGATTCGATTGAAGCATTTTCAACTTGATGTTGATCAAAGCGCAGAGTTGTAGAAAGCTTCTACAATTGTCGAGTTATGTCAAGTGCTAGCTAAGACAAATAAGTCAATTATTTATCCTCTTCTTGATAGAATTGTTCGTCTTGTACTAACTCTTATCGTGTCTACTGCAACAACCAAATGAGCATTTTCAGCCATAAAAATTGTGAAGACAAGGCTTCGCAACACAATAGAGGATGATTTTCTTTCAACTTACTTGGTGGCATACATAAAAAAAAAAAAAGATAGCTCGAGAATTTTCAACAGATTTTATCATTGATGAGTTCGATCTTATGAAAAAACGGAGGGTGCAATTTAGGATGTCTAGTATTGAGAAATAAGACTAAGGCAAGGTATTTTTAATTTAATTTTTGGAATTATAATGATATTTATGAAATTTTTAGTATAGTATTAGTTATTCTTTTTAGCTTATTGGAAAGAAATATTTAATTTTCTATAATGTAATTTTTGCTTTTAATTTTTTTTATAGTTAAATTGTTCATACTTTTTAAAAAATATTAAATTGATTTGTTTGATAAGAAAAAAAAAGTATTTGAGAAGAATTGATACCTTTTTACATTAAAAAAAAAAAGTAGTTCGAATTTGAAAATTTTCGCTCCCTTGAAGTAAAATCTTGAATCCATCTTGTCGAATTACTTAACCATTTACAATATGTTTGTGTCATCTGTGAATTAGAATTCAATTTTATTAATCTTTTAGTATAATAAGTTTGATTATAGATTTGTTAGCATTGATTAACGGGTTAGATTAATCTTGTCAGCTTCTTAACTGTCTAATTTAATTGATTAGATAACTCGAATAACTAAACTTGGAAATTCGAGTAAGTTGAGAGTATCTCTAAATCTGCCCTTAGCCAGATTAGTAAGATAGTTTTGGTGAGGCATATGAAATTATAAACTGGGCCGAGGCTTCAAGATCCTAGCTCGGATCCAAAATATAATTTGGGCTGTAAGACTGTCTTAGGTAACTGACTTGACCCAGTCTACAGCAAAGCTATGATAAAATAGTAATGTTTAAATTCGTGGAAATCATATACAATTTTATGCCCTTTGCAGTTCACATCGCATTCATCTTTATTATTTGTATCTAAGTAGATTTGATTGGATTCCAGGTCGTATTTGAAAAATATAAACTCAAAAAATGGATTTGGATAAAAAATAATGTTCATTTCTTTATGGGTCGAATTTTAGATAGAATTTTTGGCCCAACCCGAATCAATTATTTTGTTGTTATATTCTTACTATTTTATTATTATTATCTAGATATTATATAGCTCTTGTTTTATTGTTAATTTTATTACTAATTTAGAGGCATTTGTTTGCTAAGCTGCAACTATCTTAGTGCAAGTATAAGGACTTTTTTTAATATATTTTCAATTTGTTGAGAAACAATTGTTTTAATTTTTTTTAGTGTATTTAATGTATTATATATTTTAAATTTGTTGTTATATAAAAAAAATAATCTAAAAAAAAGTCAATACGGACGGGCTTGGTCAAACTCAGGTTTTGCATTTTTAATCTAGGTTGAGCTTGGACAGAATTTTAAATCTATTTTTTGAGCCGAATCGAACTCAAGTCTAAAAACGAACTTACAATTTTACATCGATCCAACTCAAACCCAACTCAACTCATAATCGAATTTAGTTCCAAGAAAACAATTATTATTTTATTATATAACTTAGGGCAATCTAAAGTCGGTTTTGATGCATGATTGTACATTAAAATTTAAGCATTATCGGTTTTCATCTTTTTAGAAGCTTTTGTATTTGTTATTTGTATATGACAAGTACTTGATAATTTTGTAAAATACATAGTAAATTTTTAATCATACTCATGCTCTGCGTGTAATAAATTGTTGTCCACGAATCTAATATGAAAGAAGAAACTTGAGTCTAGGAAGTGTGAATGTTCCGCAATAATTAAACTAGATTCTCAAGTGGTACAACTTTTATTTATTAATGTTATAATTATGCATAAATATGCATACGCTTCCTCAAACATTTGACTAGACACTCTCGCTTTATAAGCTTATCATTTCTTCAGACTTTTGGTAAAGTTTGAGAGATAAAATCTGTACTGAAAATAAAATTAAATTTGTTCAAGAGTCTAAGTATAACATCAAGCTTGATGAAGAGTCCGTCAACCATGAACGGACGATATTTTATAAACTATTGTTAAAGAATTTAAAATTTCTTAACAAATATGTACCATGAAGCTTAGAGATAGGAAACATACAATAAAAGAGTTGAGTTGGGGCTGTGATAAAATATAACATAAAATGATGAGGGCTGGGAAAGCAGGGAAAGTTAGTAAGCAAATATTAGTGCATGTTGGGTAATGTTCCCGTTTTGAGTTAAAATCTTATAAATAGAAACTTTTAATCTTATTTAATTTGATTCAATTGTAAATTTAATCGAAACCTAAATTAAAATTTAATATGACTTCAATACTAAATTTGATTTGATTGAAACCGTCATTCAATTAAAAATTATAATATCTAAAAGGAGTAAATAACCACATTAGAATTAAAGTAAAATAAAAAACAACTCAAATAATAAAAAAAAGTTGAAATCAATTCAAATAATATCAGCCAACTACGGGAATAAACCTTAGGTACTGTTGAATATGCTGTAGTACATTTAGACCCTAAAAGCCGAATATAAAACGGGGTATCAGTATATCCTCTCTTTTTTGAGGTCAGTAAATTCATTCAATTTAAACCCCAACTGATGCCAAAAACTTAATTGGAATATTCCACTTTTAATCCCCAAAGTACTATAATTTAAGCACCTCATTCCCGGATAAACTAAATCCATACTAAAACCCAAACCCTTACAAAGACGTCATTTTCAAAACTTTTAATGGCTAGAAGAGTAAAACGAGTTACTGACCCGCTTGATGACAGAGTCAAAGCTCAACTCGTCGGCGCTGGTTACTTTAGTAGCGGAAGCGAACACTCTGCCTCCGACGCCGTGGCCGGAGAGGACTCTCCTTGCCTCTCTGAACTCGTTGATAGTTTCCTGGAAGATAACCACTATGGTACTGATGAGACCGGTGGCGGTAATGGTAGTGCTACTTACATCTCCGAAGCCGATTGCGTCGATTCGAATTATGACAATACGGCGTTGTTGGAGATCATCGTCAGGTCAAACGCTGTTAACGATAGGGATAGCTATAGGAATCTGCTCGTGGATCGCGTTTTGGAAGCAAAGGAAATGGTGTCCGTTTTCAAAATGGATAAAGCTGTTTTTAAGCGTAAAGTAATGGCTTACCTTCGCGAAGCAGGTTACGACGCGGCGATCTGCAAAACGAAATGGAGTTCCTCGGGAGGCATAACAGCTGGGAACTACGAGTTCATTGACGTGATGCGATCGGTGTCATCGTCGAGGCAAAAGAGGTACTTCGTCGACCTCGATTTTGCCTCTGAGTTTGAGATCGCGATGCCGACCGGCGAGTACTCGAGGTTGTTGCAGTATTGCCCTAAAGTTTTCGTTGGAAAAAGCGAAGAATTGAAAAAGATCGTGAGGGCCATGAGTGATGCGGCGAAAAGATCGTTGAAGAGCAAAGGATTGTCCCTTCCTCCCTGGAGAAAAAACCGTTACATGCAAAACAAATGGTTTGCTTCGTACCGCCGGACGACAAATCAAACTCCGGCAGACTCCGGTTCACTGACCACGATGACGATCCATTTCGTCAACGTCGTTCAATGCCGCTACGTTGGCTTCGACGACGCCGTCAACAGTCGTATGTTTGTCCGTACGAGATAATAATTTTGAGAAACGAAAAAAAAAAAACATTTTTCATGAAATTAATATTTAATAAAAAAAACTTAGTAAAATGCGAGGAATATTTGTAGTATCTATCTTTTTTTATCGTTAAAAAAATTGTCATAACAAATTAGATAAAGTGGTTGAAATAAGTGATAGGTTACTGTACTCTGTACAAATTTGTAAATTAGTCCTTGTATTTTATTTAGTTCTTTTACTTTTTCATATTTGATGGTGTGAAATTTTGAAATTAGATAAAGTTCAATTGTTAATTTTTTTTGTTTAATTTGATTGTATAACATTTTAAAATTAAAAAAAAAATAGTCGGTAGTAATGTAACTAAAAATGACATTATAATGAACCTGAATTTAATAAAATAATTATAATAGTGTTAACAGTTAGAGGTAAAATTTGAAATATGAAAAATAGAGGACTAAATTTCTAAAAATATAAATATAAATTATAAATTTCTGAAGAATACAGGAAATTATGAAATATTTGATATATAGAATAAAATTATGTTAATGTTTATGTTTCACATGCAGAAAACACACTAAACACGTCCATTGGCAAAGTAAAAAAAAGAAAAGAAATTGGAGGGGCATAATTAAATTGTATTTTTTTAAGACAGTAAAAATGTAATTTTATTATTTTAATAGCCTATATCTTTATAAATTATAAGGATTAAATCAACTTTTTATCATTTTTAAGAAGACCAAAGTACAATTTTACCATATTAATTTAAAATTTTATAAATTATAAAAGACCTAATTAAAAATTTATCATTCTAGGGGACCCTAGGTCTCTACTAGGCTCCGCCATTGAACACGTCATTTTATTCACATAAATATGACACTATATAAGAGAAACTATTTAGCGTACTATCAATGGAGTTTTTAAATTTTACAAGTAGATTCCATTATAATCTAGCAAAAAGAAGATATGAAAGATTACAAGAATAGATTAATGTGAGAAAAAGGTGAAAATGTTTTAATTATGTACTTATAAATCAAAGAGAAATTGCACATCCATGCCTAAACTATAACATTCTTTTTAAATCAATCCCTAAATTTTAAATCATTTTAAATACATCCTATACTATCAAGGTTATACTAATAAGGTCTTTTCATTATTAAAATTGATAATTTAATAAGTAAATGAGATTCTAAATCTTACGTTGCACGGTTCAAAATGAAAATTTTAAAGAAAAAAGAATACTAAAAGCAAAATCTTGATTTTAAGGCTTTCAATGCTTTCATAAAAGTTTTTATCATTTACTCTCTTTTTTTTTCATTTCAGTTTATTTTAACAATTAAATTAATAATTTTAATAATGGCAAGATTTAATTAATATAATATTAATAATTTAGGAATACAATTAAAACATTTTAAAGTTTTGGGGACCAATTTAAAATTTTAAAACATTATTTTTTTAACAATAAAATATAAAAAGTAATAGAATATTATAGAAAGAAAGAAAACGCATATTGATGTGTGCCCTCTTTGTCATGGTCGTTCTGAGAATATGGAATACATTCTGCACACCTGTCTTTGTGCTATTACATGATCGATTTGACTTGAATTGTAGGTTTCTTAAAAACAACACCCGTGATTTGCTAGACAAAACTTGCCTAGTGGTCAACAATTATTTACCCATAAAACTTATCCAAATTCAAGCTTACGGATCTCAAGTTAATCGATTCAATTCCCTTCTCCAAACCAATACTCCGGACAACTCAACCAACCGGTCCAACCAGCTGGACAGGTTCAAACAACCTTGCCAGTATCTTAAACCTTTCATTATTGTAGAAAAGCATGGACAAAGAAGAGATCCCTCAAAACATCAAGCATACATTAAATTAGAAATGGGGTTCTATACTCCAATCACAGCAAAAAAGAGACGATGCTACTCATAAAAATATAATAATTTTAACATTGGACCAAAAGTTCTTACTTCCTAAACAAGAAAATATCATATTAAAAAGAGCAAAATCAACATTCAAGAACCGACCTTCACTCGTCCTCCTGGCTGCGCAACCTAGCCAATTTGTTGGTAACAACAACATCCAACTGAGCTGCTCGCTCAACGATTTCCTTCCTCTTCTTTGTTGAAACATCATGTGCTATCTCAGCACAGTATGTCCTAAGAATGCAGTAATAATAAGAAACAATCTAGAAAATTGCTGATCAAAACAAGGGTTGAGCATCATGTATTATACCTGTTGTGCATCATGAGAAGCTCTAGCTCTTGGACATTGTGCACCACAAATTTCTTAAACCCATTGGGAAGATAGTGGCGTGTTTTCTTGTCTGACCCATAACCGATGTTGGGCATCAAAGTGCATCCCTTGAACTTCCTCCTAACACGGGAGTCAATACCCTTGGGCCTTCGCCAGTTTGTCTGCAAATATGTAAGTTTGTTAACAATATTGCTGAGAGCTAGTTTGTGTGGTTTTGGCTAAACGAGACTTCAACTAACAAGGATGCACCAAATTGTCGTAATACGACATATAAGCTGAAGCATGGCATCAGACATCAAAATAACACAGAAGCAGAAGAATGAAAGAAAGAGTTTAGTTTCAACACAGCACTGAAACAAAAAGAACAATAATCCTTCACCGCTACACCCTAACTAAACGTGAAGTCACATAAGCATGTATCTAAAAGGTTTACCCTGCATAAATTTATTAACACAAAAGGAAAAAAGAAAGAAAATGATTTCTATACTTATGTTTGCTTCACCTAGTTAAATAGAGAAGATAATGTGAGGCTAGGCTCATATTGTGAGAAATAAGTATCAACAAGATGATGGACATTGCTTCTATACAAATATTATTCCACTTACAACCAATAAAACCGGAATAACATATCGATAAAGCAATTTTCATATGCAATTCATAAGCTCACCTAAAGGAGCCATGTCTAATCTTCGCGATCTTAATGGAGAATAGTGATCATCGAGCAAAACAAGCAGCCAGAAGTGTGCTAATTCTGCTAACGTTCTCTCATTGAAGCACATTTAAGTTAAATGAATTCAAACCCATTCTGCGGAACAGGCAACCCCAAAGATTGCACGTTCAGTGGCCGTCATGTTAGACATCAACTTGAAAAAGTCTTAGAAAAATAAATCTAGGCTTTTAGGCTTCTACCAGTAAAAAAATCCACATTAAAACAGCAGAGAAAAAGAAAACAGAGTCCACTAGCATCCTCTGTAATAATTTCTACAATGCAAACACGAATACACCATTGAAACATCCTGAATTGATTATATTTGTTCTTCTATATATATATATATATATATATATACAATTCTTTAACTACACATAAACCCCCTTCAAACCTCTAAATTACGCTCGAACCCCCAGCAACAATGCCAACTGCGCTAGTACTCAATCGGCATTCATATTTTTTCTTTGCAACCTCAATTCTCTATAGCATTGTAAGGGAAAACACACACATATTCTTCAGCTAGGGAGATCCCCCAATTAAGATATTAAGATCACAGTAAAAAAGAACCCAGTAATACCAATTACAGTAAAATACTATAAGAAAGACAAGAATTATCTTTTGCTATAACCTTGACAGAGATCTTGCGATCACTTTGGGGCCTCTTGAACTTCTTAACACGCTTCTTCACAATCTTCTTCGACAGCAAAGGGACCGCCATTTCTTCCTGCTTAACGAATCAATTAAACGAAAGCCAATTTGCAAAGAGAAATCATTTCGAAGATTCAGACGACAAATTAAACCCCAATATAACAAATTGAAGTAATAAATCGAATGAAAAATGAGTTACCTGATGGAAAAGCTAGGCTGGTGTGCGGCTGTTGTAAACCCTAAAGGTGAAAAAGATGGGAGTTAAGCGGGAATTGTGTATATATGGGGAAGAGGGGCGATCTGGTGTTTAGGTTTGAGAGTAGAGATTATTGTTCTCATTTCAAAGTCCAGCCCTTAGGGGGTTGGATTCAAACCCCAACGTTCCTATTAATTAAATTGTGTATTTAATACTCGAGTTTAATTAAACTATTGAGATATGATAAAGGATTAAAGTATAATTTTATAATATATATTTATATTAAATTGAAAAGATTATTTTTTCTTGAGAGCCATTCAAATAAAATATTTTAATACTTAAATTAAGCCCGATCTATATCAAGTTGTTCGATCAATTAAATGAAACATTTAATAATTATAAAAAAAAGTTGCCAATAGGAAAGAGTAATCGGTTTAATCGGTTAGCTTGGTCAATTTTGCGAACCGATTAAACTAATTTTAACATGAGAAAATCGACCCAACAGATTTCTGTTGAGAAAATTGACCAAACCGAACTGATTTGATTTGATTTGGTTTGGTTGAGTTTAGGGTTATTTAGAAGTTTTATATGATTACATATTTATTGCATATTATAAAATAAAATATTATAAAATAACTCAGTTCGATTCTAGGATTAAAAAATGAATAATTGATCGAATTAACCAATTAAACTGAGATCAAAACTGACCAATAGGATTGTAAATGTACTGAGCTTGAACAAATAGACCTCTGCTCATGTTTGTTTGTTTAATTTTAAGATTGTTCATGTTTGGTTCATGTTCATTAAGAATTTTAAAATTGTGTTCATTTATTTAGAAATATGTATGTTCATGTTTGTTTATTTTAGTTAAACGAACATGTTCGCTAACATATAATTGAACATTTTCATGAACAATGTTCATTAATAATAATAAATAAATAAATAAACATGTATCTTATTTTTTAGACATAAAATAATCAAATATAAATATTAATAACATATTATAAATAAATAAAATAAGGATATAGATAAAAAATTATTATATATAATAAGCTTAAATAAGCTTTAAACGAGCATAAACGAGTTTATTCATTAACCTAAATGAAAAAGGAAAAAAAAAACTTTATTCTTATTCAATTCATTTAATAAACAAGCCTCAAAATCTTATTCATATTTAATAAAAAATTTATTAAAATGCGAAGATTATCTGTAGCCTTTACTCGACTATTTGTTTTCTTTATTCTTTTTTTTTTTCATTAAAAAAACTGTAAAAAGAAATCAAATAAAGTAGTTAAAATATGTCATTTTTTATACTCTTTACATATAACGATCCGATTTTCGTCAGTGTTGAAAAAGTCAGTTATGGAATCGAATTTATTAAACTGAGTCATCCAAAATTTTTAATGGAACAATTATGAAGCGAAATGAACTTATTTAGAAAATAATTAAATGGAGTACTGAATAGTATAAGAACTAAACTGATGGTGTATTAAACTAGTGGAAATCGATTTAGAATTGAGCAAGGACTTAGATGGTTATTTAACCAAGGATAATTGAAATATGGTTATCATGGTAAAGAATTTTGAGAAATTGTTGTAGGAAGCTATGGAATCTAGATGGTTGAGCTTAGTTTAAGTAGGAAGCACACTGATAGTTAATTGGATAATGATGGAACAATGTTAATTAAGTTTACTGGTTATTTTTGAGTATTTAGAGATGAGTTTGAATTGAATAAAAGTTATTGGAAATTAATGCTATTTAATCCCTAAAGAATAAATACGAAGTCGGATTTTAATTCGATTAAGTTAATAACGAGATATGAGTATTTTGGATGATAAGATTATAAAGGAACTTAATTGTAAAGAATGCAAATATGGTTGATTGTAAATTATGTTTTATTGAATAAGATCTAATGCTATTTTTGTAATCAAATTATGATACATGACTAAGGATGAGGTTGGACCATCGAGGGTCAAACGAGAGTGAAATAGCGAAATCAGTCTGTGCTAGCATAATTTACTTTATTTACATATATTTACTAAGTAGTTAAGTTATAAAAATATTGATAATAAAAGATAGATAGGTTTTGATAATGATGGATTGCTATTAATTAATTTGATAATAGATCGATGGGAATGTGTAGCTATTTCCATTTGATAATCTTTCGTGAAATTAATAATCAAAGTGTCATTGTCATAATATAATGAATTCGATCATAGTAGCATTATTATATGAAATATACCATGGCATAATGTTAATGCTTAATTTCATGGAAGGTAAAATAACTTTAACGAATTAAGGTGTACCTTTATATTTATTATTGTGATTTGGTGATTTATTGAGTTGATATGTATATGTATGTTCGTGTTGTGATTTAGTGAAAAACTATAAAAAGTGATTTGAAAATGAGTATAAATGAATATATATATATTGACATTATAAATGTCTTATTAAACGGTCTCGGATAGAGTTATGGGTATAGTTGGCATATCATAGGATTTATTATACGGAGATACTTATTTCGGTTATATATCGATGAATGTTGGGCACATATTACTTCGTACATAGCGATGAGTGCTAGGCACACTTTACTTCGGTTATATATTGATAAATGTTGGGCACATACTATTTTGAATGTACTGATGAGCATTGGGTGCAATTTATATTGGTGTGTTGGTGATTTAATTTGTTTATCCGATTTTGAGTCCGTGTTTGGTTAATAGAGCCGAAAATATGACCATAAAATGGTATTAAATATAGAAAGAAATGTGAATAAACTATGAAAATGGAAAACAAACTATCTAAATTATGATAATGTTTATAAAACTTGAATAACATGTGAAAAACCACGCAAGCTTACTAGTTAAAAGTCTAAGGACAAATTGATATGTTACTATACGAAGTACACTCAAAAAACATGTGAAAGACCATGCAAATTAGAAGTACACTCAAAAAACATGTGAAAGACCATGCAAATTAGAAGTACACTCAAAAAACATGTGAAAGACCATGCAAATTAGAAATTAAAGGCTCTGGGGTTGTGCGATATTGTAAATTCGAATTAAATTTTAAGAATTTTATCACAATCAATTTAACAATTAAGTTCAATTGATGATATTATTAATAAACATTTATAAATTTTATTTTAAATCAAATATTTAAATGATTTTCCTCGTACCCATATCTGATTTTCTTACAAACTATTTTACTTGTTTGTTTTTAGTATTATTATCTTATCGATTGTAACTTAAGTTTTATAATTTCAAAAACAAAAATAGAATTTATTCTTATAAAAAATTAAATAACGTATTTAATGGATTTGATCTATGCATTTACTTGCCAGTGGATTTAGTATTTGTCCACAGGACCACAACCGTCCCAAATCCCAAAAAAAAAAAACCCAACCCTAACAAACGGTCGATCCGTTAGATTTGATTAAATAAATTATTTAAAAATTAAAAATATATTAAATTATTAAAAATTAAAAACCAACCCTAACCAATGGTCAAACCGGCTCTCAAGTCAACTGATTTAATTCCATTCTCTGGACCAATACCCTGACAATTTCCTATTCAACCAGTTGGACATAGGGGTGAACATTCGATCGAATCGAATCGAATCGAAAAATTTCGAGTTAATCGAGTTTTCGAATCGTATTTTATCATCCTAACTTAATTTGAAATTTTTTTGAATCGAGTCGAGTGAGACGAAATTCGAATCGAATTGAATCGAATATATTTGTTCGAGTTAAATTTTAAAAAAATGACTTTAGTATTGTTTATTTTTATGTAATTTTTT
Source organism: Gossypium australe (assembly GCA_005393395.2). Lineage (NCBI taxonomy): Eukaryota > Viridiplantae > Streptophyta > Magnoliopsida > Malvales > Malvaceae > Gossypium > Gossypium australe. The sequence continues at coordinate 95,864,043 of CM016620.1, forward strand.
AAAAAATAATTCTCTTTAAATTTTTAAAACATGATCATACAATAAAAAATTGAGGTAAATAAGTGAATAAATAAAATCCTAAAATTTAAAAAAATAAAATAATTGATTTGGGGGTTTAATTTGGGGGAGAAAGAGGAATTGGGTTGGGAACTTAGGATTTAGAAAAAAAAAATTTTGGGCTGAGTGCTGATGGGCTTGGGGAGAAATGGGTAAAAGCCTAAAATTTTTAAAAAAAATAAAAAAAATAGTTTATATTCGGTTTATTCGAATTATTCGAATTATTCGAATTATTCGAATTTGAAAATTCAACTCGATTCGAACTCGAAATTCGAAACTCAAAATTCGAGTTGATTCGATTAACTCGATTAACTCGATTCGAATAATTCGAAATTCGAATTTTTTTTCGAATTTTTCGAATCGAATCGAGTTTTGCTCACCCCTAGTTGGACAGGTTCAAACAACCTTGCCAGTATCTTAAACCTTTCATTATTGTAGAAAAGCATGGACAAAGAAGAGATCCCTCAAAACATCAAGCATACATTAAATTAGAAATGGGGTTCTATACTCCAATCACAGCAAAAAAGAGACGATGCTACTCAGATAAAAATATAATAATTTTAACATTGGACCAAAAGTTCTTACTTCCTAAACAAGAAAATATCATATTAAAAAGAGCAAAATCAACATTCAAGAACCGACCTTCACTCGTCCTCCTGGCTGCGCAACCTAGCCAATTTGTTGGTAACGACAACATCCAACTGAGCTGCTCGCTCAACGATTTCCTTCCTCTTCTTCGTTGAAACATCATGTGCTATCTCTGCACAGTATGTCCTAAGAATGCAGTAATAATAAGAAACAATCTAGAAAATTGTTGATCAAAACAAAGATTAAACATCATGTATTATACCTGTTGTGCATCATGAGAAGCTCTAGCTCTTGGACATTGTGCACCACGAATTTCTTAAACCCATTGGGAAGATAGTGGCGTGTTTTCTTGTCTGACCCATAACCGATGTTGGGCATCAAAGTGCATCCCTTGAACTTCCTCCTAACACGGGAGTCAATACCCTTGGGCCTTCGCCAGTTTGTCTGCAAATATGTAAGTTTGTTAACAACATTGCTGAGAGCTAGTTTGTGTGGTTTTGGCCTAACCGAGGACTTAAACTAAGAAGGATGCACCAATTTGTTGTAATAAACATATTTAAAGACCATACGACATATAAGCTGAAACATGGCATCAGACAACAATAACACAGAAGCATGAAAGAAAGAGCTTAGTTTCAACATAGCACTGAAACAAAAAGAACAATAATCCTTCTCCGCTACACCCTAACTAAATGTGAAGTCGCATAAGAATGTATCTAAAAGGTTTACCCTGCATAAATCTATTAACACAAAAGGAAAAAAGAAAGAAAAAGATTCCTATACTTATGTTTGCTTCACCTAGTTAAATAGAAAAGATAATGTGAGGCTAGGCTCATATTGTGAGAAATAAGTATAAACAAGATGATTGACATTGCTTCTATACAAATATTATTCCACTTACAACCAATAAAACCAGAGTAACATATCAATAAAGCAATTTTCATATGCAATTCATAAGCTCACCTAAAGGAGCCATGTCTAATCTTCACGATCTTAATGGAGAATAATGATCATCGAGCAAAACAAGCAGTCAGAAGAGTGTTAATTCTGCTAACATTCTCTCATTGAAGCACATTAAGTTAAATGAATACAAACACATTCTGGGAAACCCCAAAGATTGCACGTGCAGTGGCAGTCATGTTATACATCAACTTGAAAAGGTCTTAAAAAATAATTCTAGGCTTTTAGGCATCTACCAGTAAAAAATCCACATTAAAACAGCAGAAGAAAAAAAAAACAGAGTCCACTAGCATCCTCTGTAATAATTTCTACAATGCAAACACGAATACACCATTGAAACGCCCTGAATTGATTATATTTTTTCTTTTATATATATATATATATACAATTCTTTAACTACACCTAAACCCTCTTCAAACCTCTAAATTGCGCTCGAACTCCCAGCAACAATGTCAACTGCGCTAGCACTCAATTGGCATTCATAATTTTTCTTTGTAACCTCAATTCCCTATAGCATTTTAAGGGAAACCACACATATTCTTCAGCTAGGGAGATCCCCCAATTAAGATATTAAGATCACAGTAAGAAAGAACCCAGTAATACCAATTACAGTAAAATACGATATGAAAGATAAGAATTATCTTTTGCTATAACCTTGACGGAGATCTTGCGGTCACTTTGAGGCCTCTTGAACTTCTTAACACGCTTCTTCACAATCTTCTTCGACAGCAAAGGGACCGCCATTTCTTCCTGTTTAACGAATCAATTAAATGAAAACCAAATCGCAGAGAAAGCATTTCGAAGATTCAAACGACAATTTAAACTCCGATATAACAAATTGAAGCAATAAATCGAATGAAAAATGAGTTACCTGATGGAAACGCTAGGCTGGTGTGCGGCTGTTGTAAACCCTAAAGGTGGAGAAGAAAGGGGCTTAAGCGGGAACAGTCTGTATATGGGGAAGAGGACCGATCTGGTGTTTGGGTTTCAGAGTAGAGATTATTGTTCTCATTTCAAAGCCCAGCCCTTAGGGGGGTTGGATTCAAAGCCCAACTTGACTTGAAATTCTACGCTTAATATATAAGGTGGATTAAATTCGTTTATTAAATTGTGTTCATATTCGCTTATTTAAAAATATGTGTGTTTATTTTTGTTTAATTAAGTTAAATGAATATGTTTGTGAACATATAATTGAACATTTTTACAATGAATGTTCATTAATAATAGACCAAATAAATATACATGTATCTTAATTTTTAGGCATAAAATAATCAAATGTAAATATTAATAATATATTATAAATAAATAAAACAAGCACACAAATAATAAAAATATTTTTATTGACATGTAATAATCAAATAATAAACAAGTTCTAATCCAACATGAAAGAGCTTGTTCGTCGGCGTAAATGAACAGAACAATCTTTGTTCGTGTTTAGTTCATCTGATAAACAAGCCTCAAAATCTTTATTCATGTTCATTTAGTTATCTCAACAAATAAACATAAGCGAATAAATATTGAACTATTCATCAAACATTCTTTTTATTTATTGTCTTACCGACCAACCCGTCCCACCGACTAAACTAAAATAGAAAAAACTAAATAGGTTAATTTTTGCAATTTTTTTAATTAAAATTGAAAATTGCTATTACCTTTGTGTTTGTGTAACATCTTAACTTTATATTCAATTCCAATCATCTTTCCCACCAACACCATACCCTCGGGTAAATTAGCAGAATATGTCAATTTTAAAAGTTATTTAAGATTTTAGGCCGGTTGTTTTAATATTTAAGGAAATAGTTCAATTTTGGAAAGAAAGATAGAAAATGCGTCTAGCAGGACTCGTTTTTAGTTGAGGTGGCAAAAAGCACATCCTATAGGCTGTGTTTTCTATTAACACATTAGTTCATTTGATTAGATGGTTAAATGTTAGTGATTTTTTCTAAGTCTAGAGTTTGATTCCTTTCCTACTCATATTTACATTTTTTTATTAAATGTTGTTTTACACTTTTTTTTTATTTTTAATTAATGTATTTAATGCATTAGTTCTTTTAAGTAAATGGTTAAATAATAGTCTTGGGCTCGATTCCTCTTCTGAGCATATTTGTATTTTTTTATTTCATGTTGTTTCAAGCCCTTTTTCATTTTTAGTTAATGTTTTTAATTAATAAATATATCATTTTTAAGTTTTTTTATTTTTTATTTATCTTACAAAATTAAATCAAATAATAATCAAACTTGAGATTTAGAGATGAAATCACTATTATTTAACCAGGAGTTAATAGATTAAAAATATTAATAAAAGTTTAAAACAACATGAAAATATATATATATATATATATATATAAATTTGAGTAAAAGAAAAATCAAACCCTAGTCTCAAAGGTTTTTGCCACTAACATTTAACCATATGACCAAACAAGCTAGTTATTATTATAAAGTCTAAACCTTGATAAATTTATAAAAATAAAAAAACAAATATATATTGAAACACCTATTTTGATGGGTGTTACATATGTTTTTCCCCTATACATTTCAAAGTTTTGGGCCTAATACCATTATTACTAGTTTCGATTTGAGAATGCAAAATGTTTTCGTTGTTACATATGTTATTTCCCATTATTTTTTATTTTGTATATTTATCATTCTTCTCTATACTTTTATTTTAAATTGTTTCGTAATATATTGATTTTTACAAATTTAACCCAATATATAGTATAAAATCTTTTGAAATTAAAAATTATAAAATTAAAATATATGTAAAATTATTAAAATAAAAAATTACAAAAAAAACATAAAAAAATTATAAATTTATAGACGTATTTTTCGTAAATATATCGACACGGCAGATATTACCCGAATATTTTAATTGAAAAACCGATCCACCACTTTCCCAAACCCAAATTTCAAAAAAAAAAAAAAAAAAAAACCTATGATTTGGTTTAAGGTTAATTAACTCACCAACCCAGCGTCCAAAATTTTCAGAACAGTTAGTTGAATCAATCAAACCATTAATTTAAATGTTTCAATTAAATGAATCATTAAACAAATTTTTAAAATTTAAAAAGTATATTTAATATTAAAAATCTGGTCCGTACGAGTTCCATTATAAACCAATTCAATTCCCTTTCCCCAACCGGATTCCAATCCAGTTCAAACAACTTTGCCAATATCTTAAACCTTTCATTATTGAAGTTAAAAAGCATGGTCAAAGAAGTCCCTTAAAACATCAAGCATGCTTTTAAATTAGAAATGGGGTTTTATATTCAAATCACAACAAAAGAGAGAATGCTACTCCGATAAAAATAACACTTCAAACCATAGGACCAAAAGTTCTTACTTCCTAGAAAAGAAAATATCATATTAAAAAAGAGCAAAATCAACATTCAAGAACCGACCTTCACTCGTCCTCTTGGCTGCGCAACCTAGCCAATTTGTTGGTAACGACAACATCCAACTGAGCCGCTCGCTCAACAATTTCCTTCCTCTTCTTCGTCGAAACATCATGTGCTATCTCAGCACAGTATGTCCTGATAATGCAGTAACAATCAATAACAATCTAGAAAAAAGATGATCAAAAGAAAGTGTTAAACATCATGTATTATACCTGTTGTGCATCATGAGAAGTTCTAGCTCTTGGACATTGTGCACAACGAATTTCTTAAACCCGTTAGGAAGATAGTGGCGAGTCTTCTTGTCTGAGCCATAACCGATGTTGGGCATCAAAGTGCATCCCTTGAACTTCCTCCTAACACGAGAGTCAATACCCTTGGGCCTTCGCCAGTTTGTCTGGAAATATGAAGATTGTTAACAATATTGCAGAGAGCTAGTTTAAGCGTTTTGGGCCTAAACGAGACTTAACAAATCGGGATGCACCAAAATGTTGTCATAAACATATTTCAAGACCATACGATACAAAAGCTGAAGCATGGCATTGGACATCCAAATAACACAGAAGCATGAATGTAAAGAGATCAGTTTCAACACACCACTGAAATAAAAAAGAACAATCAACAAACACCGTTACAAGTTACAAGTTACAAGTGAAGACTTAAAGGAGAAATAACCCAGGAGCTTGGATGACATCTTAACTAATTCTGAAGTTACATGAGCATGTATTTAAAAGGTTTACACTGCATAAAATCTATTGACACTACAGAAAAAAGAAAGAAAATATTTCGATACTTGTATTTGCTTCATCTAGATAAATCAAAAAAATAATGTGAGGCTAGGCTCCTATGGTGTGAAATAAGTATCAATAAAAAGATCGACATTGCTTTTATACAAATATTATTCCACTTACAATCAATAAAACCAGTAACTTATAGATTAAGCAATTGCCCCAAGCAATTCATATGTGCACCTAAAAGGAGCCTTAAGGATCGTAACAGTGAATAGTGATCATCGTAAAACACAAACAGGAAGAAGTATGCTAATTCTGCTAATGTTTCTCACGTTGAAGCACATTTAAGTTAAATGAATTCAAACCCGTTCAGGTGATCAGACAACCCCAAATATTGCACATCCAGTGGCAGTCTTGTTATCCATCAACTTGAAAAATTCTAAACAAAATAATCCTAGGATTTTAGGCTTCTACCAGTAATAAATCCACATTTAAACAGCAGAAAAAAGAGAACTACGGAGTCCACTAACATTTTAAGGGGAAAAAGCACATTCTTCAGCTAGGGAGATCTACAAATTACAGTAAAATACTGTAAGATAAGAGTTTTCTTTTGGTATAATAACCTTGACGGAGATCTTGCGGTCACTTTGTGGTCTCTTGAACTTCTTAACACGCTTCTTCACAATCTTCTTCGACAGCAAAGGGACAGCCATTCTTCCTGTTTAACGAATCCATTAAGTTAAAGCCAATTTGCAAAGAGAAAGCATTTTGCAGACTCAGGCGAGAAATTAAGCTCCGATATAAGAAATTTAAGTACTAAATCGAATGGAAAATGAATTACCTGATAGAAACGCTGGACTGGTGTGCGGCTGGTGTAAACCCTAAAGGTGAAGAAGCTAGGGACTTAAGCGGGAAATGAGTATATATGGGGAGGAGAAGCGATCTGGTGTTTGGGTTTCAGAGTAGAGATTATTGTTCTCATTTCAAAGTCGTTGTAATTCAATTAGACTTGATCATATATCGGGTTAGACAGATATAAAAATTTAGGCTTATTTTTAGGTCTGGGCCTGACCTAAAAATGGATATAAATTTTGTCTAAGCTTAACTTAAATAAAATACGCTAAACTCGAGCTCAGCCCGATTCACCCATATTAAAAAATTCATATTATTTTTTATATAAAATAAATTTAAAAAATATTATACGTCAAATAGACTAATATTATTAGAATAAATGTTTCCCACCAAATTGAAAATACATTAAAAGAAGCTTTTATAGATACTATTAAGATAGTTGCAACTTAGTAAGTAAATACCTAAAAAAATTAATAATAAAATAAGAATTATATAATATCCAAACAATAATAACAAAATAGTAGCAATATAATAGCAAAATGACAGAAAAAATAGACAGATTTAGGTCATGCTAGGCCTAGACAAAAAATTTTAACTTGAAGCTCAACTCGTTTAAAAAATGAGCCTTATTTTTTAATCAAGTCTATTTTTCGAACTTATATTTTTATTCAAACCCTTCTACTTTTCGGACGAGTGTTTAAACTTGAACGAGCGTCGTGGCCCATCAACAGGTCTAAATCCAACTGAGCCATACTCAAATGGTGATTAACTTGAAAATACTTACAGTATGTTTGGTTCAAGGGAATTGCTATGCAGTTACGTCTAAATTCTGAGGGATCACCATTCCATTGTTTGGTTCAACTCATCCCACCGAATATCCAATCTTCATTCCCTCACTATTCGTTGAAAACGCTGAATAGCCATTCAGCAGTAAACCATTGTAATGGTCATTCAGCAATTCAATGAACCACTTAAAACTTTTTTTCTTCCCAGCATACCCATCAAAAACCACAAATTGGGACGGCTTTCTTTCACCATTTCCTTCCAAACTTTCACTTTTCATCTTTTTATCAAATTGAGGGAAAGGAAAGCTCAAAACGTTGAATTCGTCTCTAGGTAAACATCAATTTCCATGTGTAAAATTCAAGAACTTGAAAATTGAAAAATATGAGTCTTTGGTGCTTGGGTTTGATTTGGATTTCTGAAAAAAAAAATTCAATGGGTTTGATTTGGATTTCTAAAATTTCTTTCTCAATTGAAATTTTAAACTTCTTTTACTATTAACTTAAACAAAAGGGTAATTTGATTCTTTTTTATTTATTTATTTTCTATGTTTTGATATTACTTTTCTGGTGATTTCGGTAATTCATGTATGTTGCAAATCCATGTTCTTTTCAATAATGTTCTAATGCTGACCATGGAGGACAAATTCTTTATTTAAATATATAAATATTTTCATTGAATCCTTTCTTATTTCCAGTAAATGGAGGTTTCTAACTTGAATGGATTGCAAAATAATGAGGAGAAGGCATTAAAAAATTTGCTCGATGCTTTCGAATCCATTTTTTTCTCTGAATGACATCGCTTATGCTTACTGTGAGATTGACCGGAATCCATATTTGGCTGGTTTAATTCTATGTGAAATGCAGGGGATCCCTCTTTAGTTTCCACTAATCAATCTAACAACAAGGTGAAAAACGATGAAACTTCAGGATCAAGTTATGTTAAAAGTTCAAAAAAGTATTCACAAGCATGTGATGTTTTTACAGCGGATCAACCAGTTTCAGCCACTACTGATGAGAGTAGTGGCAATGGGAAAAAGTATGAACCTATGGAATCATCTTGTTGTAATAGTTTTCAGAGTTCTTGTCAAGCAAATGGGGATTTAAGATCTCTGAAGCAAAATGCGAGACCGGTTTTAGGAGGCACTATTTCAAGCATGCTAGAAAAGGGGCTTATGAATTCTGTCATTTGGCTAATGGTTCGTATTCGGGAACCAAACCTATGAAAGTGGACTCAAAGGAGATGCTAATGTCTTTGTTTTGGGGTGAAGAATTTTCATCCAGTAGTCAGAACGAGGACTGTACGTACAAGGATATGGAAGATTTTCTTTTCAAGATGCTAGGAGAGGAATTTCGATTGGAAATGAATGCTGTAGAGCCCAATTTTGGTTGCCCAGGCCCAATACCAAATTAACCAGCAACCAAACAGATCAGAGTCCAAAGTTAAAAAAATAGTACAATAAACAAGCCCAAAGATTTGACAAAAAAAAGAAATTAAAAAAAAAGTCCTAGCAGAATAGCGCCGCCAGCCACATCCCAACGCAGCACGTCTCCTATCCGCAACGTGCGCCTTCACGCGTCCAGTGGTACACCTACAAAACAGGAAGCAGTAAAACAGTAGGATTGTAGTGGGGATGGGACTCTATTATATTTTAGGAAAATTCTAGGCTATAAAAAGGGAAGAGGGAATCTGTAAATGGGACCTTTTTTTTTACACGATTTTATAAAAAAAAACACACGAGCAAATAGTCTTTTTACAAGAGATCAATACAACAGAATCAAAAAGGTTTATTTTTTTCCTTTTCTTTCGTTTTTCTTTTTATTCTTTCTCGAATCAGTCTTTATTCTTCTTAAAGATTTGTTTTTCCCTTCTTTAAAAAAGTATAAGAGTTTTAAAGAAAATAGAAAAAGGCGTACCTTATTTTAAATCCACGGTGGCGCTGAGGGGTCGCTGGAGGAGAGACCTTGGAGAGAAGCTGGAGAGAGAAGGTGCAGTTTTTTAAAAGAAATGAAAAATGGAGTTTTTAGAAAGTTTAAGGGTTTAAACCCTATTATAAAACGGTGCCATTATAAGGGGGGAAGGCCCCACGTGACCACCTGCTTTTGCAGGTGGATTTGTGCATTTTCACCCTTAATGGGAAAATTGCGCCTTCGGTCCCCCCCTTTGCGCCATTGTTTTAATCACGTCCCATTCCACTTTTTTTTTTACTTTTAAATTCGGCCCCAAATTTGAGCCCTCATTACAATTTAGTCCATGTTCAGGTGCAGTGTTTGGGAACCTGGAGTAATTGCGTTTCAGGCCCCTCTATGTGGCGCGCACCTTACGATTTGGCCCTTTTGCCTTCATTTGTTTTTAAATTTGGTCCAAAGTTTTTGTTTTGATCCAATTAGATCCCAATTTAGTTCCCTTTTTTACTATTTTGTTATTTTATCATTAAATTAATTATTTTTAAGTATTTTTATTTACCCCCTTTTTTTTATATGTATATTATTACCATAATTATTTCTTTTCGCATTCACCATTATTATATATTGTTGTTTTATTATATATTATTATTATATCTATTATTTTTATAATTATCTTCATTATTAGCACTATTATTCTTTTCCATATATTATTAATACTATAATTGTATTTATTATTATATTTATTATTATTACTGTTAGCTTTTTTTATACATCATTTTTATTATATCTTATTATTATATCTATATCTCTATCATTAATATTTTTTCTACGATTTTCTTTAATACTATTATTCTAATTTTATTATTATTTTCTTATTGGTATATGTTTTTGCCTATTGTTGTTACTATCCTATCATCATATTTATATTGTAGTGTCATATTTATTCGTTTTTACTATATTTTTTCTTGTTGCATTTATTAGAATTATTGTCATCCTTTTATTTGTCATTATTTATACATGTATAGATTATTATTATTATTATGTTTATTATTCCCCTCATTGTTCTCCCTTATTATTACCGTGTTCATGTTTCAACGTTTCTCTTATTTTTTTCAAAATTCATAAAAAAGAGTTTTCACAAAGGCAATATTTCGTGTTTGGAAGTTCAAAAGATCGTGCCCAATCGTGCTGGGTTTCTATTTTTCGTTCGTCTAGATCACTAAGTATCCTTTAAAGATATTGATCGCGTTTTTAAAAATAAGGCAATGTTTTGTGTTTGGACGTTCGAGAGGTTCGTGCCCAATCGTGCTGAGTCTCGATTTTCTATTCGTCCAAATGACCAAATATCCTTCAGAGGTTTTGACCGGGTTTTCTTAAATAAAGGCAATATTTCATAATTGGAAATTCAAGGAATCGTGCCTAATCGTGCTGGGTTTCGATTTTTAGTTTGGCCAAATAGTGAAATACCCTTTTCAAATTGCAATACAAATTTTGGAAATCACGAAATGATCTTGGTATCGAGGGTTTGAAACATCGTGTCCTATCGTGCTGGATGTGGTATTTCATCTTTTCGGAACAAGAGAGTTTCGATATCCAATGCGAGTTATCCAAACATTTTTAAAGATTCATATTTTAAAATATTTTCTAATTTTCGATATTAAGGACATTAATCAATCAATAAGGTACCAATTTCGGGTGTTGCGATGGTGCTAATCCTTCCTCGTGCGTAACCGACTCCCGAGCCCGTTTTCTTAAAATTCGTGGACCAAAATGTTTTATAAGTGGCCCAATCACACTTCAAAAAGATTGGTGGCGACTCCGTTTTTCCTTTTTTAAAGTCGGCTCGTTTTCCAAACAAAAAATGGTTCCGACAAATTCGATTCGAGAAGTTCTCAGTAAACCTTCATACGAAATCATATATCATTGTTAATTGAATTCTGAGTCAATATTACATTTGTTTAACTGCTAATCAAGTTTTATTTTTTAATATGCAGATAGATGTGGATACAACATGCAAAAGGTATGGAACTATGAACAATATCCTCGTTTTAGAGGATCTTAAGTTCGTATTAAACAAATATGCAATTATTAAGCTTTGTTAGTGCAATTTATCGTGCATTATTTGGGAAAATTAAGTTTCTATTGTTATTTTATTATTGTTCATTAGCCTTTTAATAGTGGTTTACATTGCGAAATATGATAATCTTGAAGGTTTTCTTAACGGTTGTGAATGACATTTCTCTATTTACTATGGTATGTTTGAACTTGTTAGAATTGATGGATATTCCTTTCTTCTCTCTTGACTTATAAGAGCATGGAGAAGCTTCTTGACCGGTCGATGTTTACTTTATATGTGAATTTTAGTTTACCTTGTTTCGATGTTCACTTGCATATGAAGATGAAGAAGAAGAATAAGATAGTTTCCAGTTTCTTCGAAGAGCCGTGAAGGAATATAGGGCTACAATGAAGGAATATACGGTACCAATTTTGGGCGTTGCGAGGGTGCTAATCCTTCCTCGTGCGTAACCGACTCCTGAGCCCGTTTTTTTAAAATTCGTAGACCAAAATGTTTTATAAGTGGCCCAATCACACTTCAAAAAGATTGGTGGCGACTCTGTGTTTCTTTTTTTAAAGTCGGCCCGTTTTCCAAACAAAAAATGATTCCGACAGCTTGGTGACTCCGCTGGGGACCAATAAGAGAGTCAAGCCATGGAATTGATTGATTAATGTCCTTTATTGAAAATTAAAATCGGATTTTAACTTATTCTTTTTTTCCATCGCATATGTTTTACATTTTACGTGTCTAGGATATATTTGCATCATATTGCATGACTATAGTGGTCACACCTTTAAGTAAGAGTGAGAAGCTACTCCTTCATAAGGTTTTCACCTCCGTGCAGGATAGTGGATTGCTTTCGGGATACATCCGTACCTATGTCTTCGTGAGGTTTTCACCTCCGTGCAGCCATAGGGAAATGTATTCCCCTGAACTGAACTCTGTCTGTATGAGCCTATAATAGGTGAGGATCGAGAAATTTACTGGTTCAAGTACCCTTACTTTAGAGCCAAACCACATATAGAGAACCCTAGGAACTTACCCTAGGTAGAGCTATGCCAAACCCTAGCAATCTCCCAGATAGGTGCTGTATTATTGTTTGCATGCCTTGTTCTTTTTTTTTTTTTTGCTACATGATACTAACTTGCTACATTTTATTGTAATTGCATGCCATTTCATTTTAAAGAGGTGTCGACTTACGTTCGGTTTCTAATTTAGGAAGGCTTATTATGGAGAACAGATTCCTTGATAAAGTAGAGGATAATGCGGCAGTCCGTATATGGTCAGAGCAGACTCAATTAGGAAAAGGGGACAGTCTAGCTGAGGGATACACGTCGGAATTATGTAATTACACCCGCATCAGTGTGACGCGAAATGATCTTCGGGAATTAAAAGAAATATGGGACCAGTGGGATGAAGAGACTAAGCAGTTGTTTTATGGGAATTATAGGGATTTGCCTCACCCACTCGACATCCATATAGATGAGCACTTGTTTCGGGCTATGACTCAATATTGGAATCCCGCTTATAGCTGTTTCACATTTGGGGAAGTGGACTTGGTGCCTACCATGGAAGAATATACAGCTTTGCTTCGCAATCAGAGGGCTCGGGTCGACAAGGTTTACTTCAGGGCCGCTAATGCGCAAACCTTTTTAAAGAGAATAATGAATATTACAGGGATGAGTGAACAGTGGGTTGCAGCGAGAATCAAGCAAAAAGGTGAGTGCAAGTGCATCCCATGGAGGATTTTGAAGGATCCGATTCTAGTATATCCTGATACGAAGAAGAGAGTTGACGTTTTTGCTTTGAGCATCTATGGTTTAATGGTTTTCCCTAAGGCATTGGGATATGTAGACGAGTCAGTCTCGGATCTCTTCGACCGACTCGATAGAGGGGTCACACTTGTTCTTGCGATCTTGGCCGAGACATTTGGATCCTTGAATGTATGCAGGAAGCCAGTGAGGGCAGATTTATAGGGTGTGCATAGTTATTGTTAGCTTGGTTCCATAGCTATTTTTGGAGGGTGGATAAAGTCTCTTGTCAGGTTTTTTCCAAGAATTACTCACCGCTGAAGGAGTTAGCAGTCACGCCCAGAAGGGACGACGTATCAGAAGAGAATTGGGTCGCGCTTCTTTGCAATCTCAAGGAAGAGGATGTAGAGTACAGAGCACCTTGGTTGGTTCCTGACGAAATTCTCTACCGGTGTGGAAATTACGATTGGGTCCCTCTGCCGAGAATTTGAGGAGCCGTGGGGTATGCCCCTTTGCATGTGCTGAGGCAGTACAGATCAAGACAGTTCATACCGGCAACGTTTGGGCTAGCTCAGTTTGAATTTTCGTATAGGGGGATCACTATAAGAAGAAGATTCGAGAGTTCTCTGATGCTTGAAAACAGATTCACCGAATGAAGAGAGTTGCTATGGGCCCGATAACAACCCTCGAATATAGTACTTGGCGAAGTAGGAGAATTAATGATAATATCCCCACACCAACACAAGATGGTGTTCGACCGATAGAGGAATACCTGCGAGTGGTCCCTTCCGAGTTGGAAATCATAAAGCAAGACTTTGAAAGTAAAACTTCAAAGTTAGGGAAAAAGATAGAACAATTGGAAGAAGAAAAAATGCATTTGAGATTAGATGTTGATATCCAGAAATCAAAGGCTGAGAAATTGAGGAAAGGAAAAAGGAAGGCCGAAGAAGATTTAGACAGCTTGAAGACCGATTACAAAAAGTTGCATTTATCCATGAAGACTGCTGGGCTGGGCAAAACCTCGGAACAATGGCGTTAAGAAATTCACGAGGAGAAGACCAAGGTCGATCAGTGGAAGAAGAGATTCCATGAGACTCAAGCACAAAAGGATACCCTGGAAAAGACTGTGGGTGAGAGCCAAAGCGAAAATAAGATGCTAAGAGCTCGAGTAGTAGAATTAGAGAAGGCATTATGTCAAAGTCGCAACTCTACGGTGAAGTTGGAATCAAGCCTAAGCCAGATTGAAGAGTTGAAAGGGAGTGTGGTAGAGCTCGAAGCGGTGCTACAAAATAGTGAACTCTGGATCCAACTATTGGAGGCAGATAACCAGCGATGGAAAGAGCAACTTCAACGATCTCAGAACCAAGTCAGAGAAAGAGACTACCTTATGAGCGAAGCTGTGGCTCAGATACGAGAAGTGGCTGATCATTTACAAACCTTAGCGGTTCAGGCTGATGTGTTAAGTATAATATATGAGTCAAAGTCAGACCGGAGTCGAGAGTTAGCTTTGCTTCTTGAGAAAGTTAAAACTTTAGGCATAAGGGCTAGGTCGTATATGTGACTCTGTTTTATGTAAAGGATTTTGTTTTTTTCAATAAGTATTCTAAAAGAAATTGAATCAGAATCGACTCATCTTATTTTTGCATTCATTCATTTGCATTGCATCACATCATTTGCATTAAATATCATAAGACAACCCTATTAACTAGATGTTATATTATAGTTATCCTGTAACACCGCTATTACACTCAGAAAAAACGAAAGCAGTGGATCAAAAGATGGAAAAGTTAGAACAGGTGCAGAAGAAAATGCAAGACCAACTGCAGGAACAGTTGGCTAAGATCCAGCAGGACATGAGGGATCAAATGCTGGAGTCTCAGAGGAGCATGATGAGCCAGTTGACACATTTGCTGACTAGAGTGCAAGATAAAGGAAATGGCCCTATGGTCGATGTCGGAGATTAAAATGAAAATTCTGTTTATCCTCCAAGCCTAGCCCAGGTAAATTCCCAAGCGCAACCTCCGAGAGTGTCTGTCAATATCAGACCTCAGTATCAAACTGGTACCTCAGCACCGGCAAATTTCTCGACAGGCTCAAGCTGTAATCCCGGAGACAATTTGGCAAAGTCGATAGTCCCTGATCTTGATGATGCAGCAGAAGAGGAAAAAACGAGGGCAGAACTCCCAAAAGAGTTTGAGGATCGCTGCAAATGGCTGGAGAAGAAGTTTAAAGCATTGGAAAGTGTTGATTACCAATGCGAGGTGGATGCTAGGAAGCTGAGTCTAGTCCCAAATCTGGTACTTCCTCCGAAGTTCAAGATGCCAGAGTTTGAAAAGTACAATGGGACCAGCTGCCCTGAGGCCCATATTACCATGTTCTGTCGGAGAATGACGGGATATGTCAACAATGACCAATTGTTGATCCACTGTTTCCAGGATAGTCTGACTGGAGCTGCAGCAAAGTGGTAGAATCAGCTCAGTTGCACTCAAATCAAATAGTGGAAGGATTTGGCACAGGCCTTCATAAAACATTACGGCCATGTGACTGATATAGCACCTGACAGGATCACGTTGCAAAACATGGAGAAAAAGTCAGGTGAGAGTTTTAGGAAATACGCCCAAAAATAGAGGGAGGTCGCTACGCAAGCCCAGCCACCGCTACTAGAAAAAGAAATGACCATGCTCTTCATTCATACTCTGAAAGCACCTTTCATCAATCACATGTTAGGGAGTGCGACCAAGAGTTTCACAGACATAGTGATGTCTGGCGAAATGATAGAGAACGCGATAAGGTGTGGAAAAATAGAAGCTGGAGAGGGCATGAAAAGATCGACTCCAAAGAAAAGGGAGAATGAAGTGGGTAATGTAAGCTCGGGTTATCCCAAACCCATTACTGTTAATCAACCAATAGCAGTCCACCAAGACCAGAGCCCTACACGAGGCAGAAGATCGAGAAGTTGCAGTTTACTCCCATACTTGTGAAGTATAGGGAGTTGTATAAAACTTTATTCGATGCGCACGCTGTAGCCCCGTTCTACTTGAAGCCGTTGCAACCTCTGTATCCCAAGTGGTATGACACAAACGCTCAGTGTGAATACCATGCGTATGTAGTAGGTCACTCGATAGAAAATTGTTTTTCATTCAAAAGGCTAGTCGAGAGACTTATCAAGGTGGGGGTGGTAGAGTTCAATGACGCTCCTAGGGGAGAAAATCCGTTACCCAATCATACGGATAATGGGGTAAACGCGATAGTTGAGAACAGTGGGAGGAGAACCAAGCAGGAAGTTGCTGAGGTCAGAACCCCATTGAGGGAAGTTTGGAAAGTAATGCAGAAAAGGGGGTTAGTTCTGCAAAAAAATGTGAATAGATCTCGAGATGTAAGGAACTATTGTGAGTTCCATGACAAGGAAGGCCATAAGATCCATCAGTGCAATGAATTCAGAACCTTAGTATAAGGGTTAATGGATAATGAAGAGCTGGAGTTCTTTGACTTTTCCGAAGAAGAGGATGTATGCGCCACAGAGGGTGGGTCTGCAGAAAGGATCCCTAAGGTCAATCACCCAATAGTGATTATCACACGACCAAGGGTAGACGAAGCAGGAGTGAAAATGGCACCGAGGGTCAAAATTCAAAAACCCGTGACTTCTCCTTATAAGGATACACCGAGGGTTGTAATTCAAAAACCCGTGACTTTTCCTTATAAGGATAACAAGAGGGTACCTTGGAATTACAATTGCATTATGACAGTTTCCAGGAAAGAGAGTTTGGCCAGCATGCCCAACCCAAAAGCTAAACGCATTGAAAGAAAATCCTCTATGATCAGAGGGGAAGAAGAGAAAACAGGGTCAACTATTAATGAACCAGTGACAGAGAATGTGGCTAAAGAGTTTTTGAAGTTCCTGAAGCACAGTGAGTACAGGGTTGTGGAACAGTTACACCAGCAGCCAACACGCATATCGGTACTGGCTTTACTTTTAAACTCAGAAGGACTCTGTAATGCGCTAATGAAAGCGCTGAACCAGATTTATGTTGCTGATGACATTTCAGTAAGCAAGTTAGACCGCCTTGTTGGTAATATAAGCGCAGATAATTTCATCTCTTTCAGTGATGATGAAATTCCACTAGGAGGCATGCGATCCACTAAGGCTTTGCACATCACTACCCGATGTAAAGGGTACACACTACCGGGGGTACTAATTGATAACGGGTCGGCACTGAATATTTTACCCTTATCTACACTAAATAGGTTGCCTGTAGACAGCTCTCATATGAAATCATGCCAGAATATAGTGAGAGCATTTGACGGCACTGAAAGGAAAGTAATGGGAAGGATTGAGATACCTCTCCTTATCGGGCCAAATACATACGAGGTAGACTTCCTCGTGATAGACATCAAGCCCTCATATAATTGTCTATTGGAGAGGCCCTGGATCCACTCAGTAGGAGTCGTACCATCGTCATTCCGCCAAAAGTTAAAGTTGGTGACAGAGGGTCGGTTAATAACTATAAATGCAGAGGAGGGCATCATCGCATCCGTAACTAATGATGCACCATACATTGAAAATAATACTGAGGCGTTAGAATACTCTTTTCGATCGCTGAAGTTCTTAAATGCGACTTTCATCAGCGAAGGAAGCAAGATCCCAGTGCCCAAAATCTCCGAAGCAACAAGGATGGGCCTTCAGCTGACAGTAGGAAGAGGAGCATTGCTTGGGAAGGGACTCAGAAAATATCTCCAGGGGCCGGTTAGAGTGCCAGGATTGGTTGACAAACATGACCTCTTTGGTTTGGGGCATAGACTAGATGCCCAGCAGAAAAAGGAGAAGCTGGAGAGGAAACATGTAAGACGAAGGGCACGATTGAACGGTACTGAGATCGAGTGGGGTTCAATGACTTTTCCCTATAATTCTAATACATTCGTGTCGGGAGGTATCACCTATTCAGGACTGGATAATATGAATAAGGAAACGGCTGAGGATATGATGGGAGCTTTGAGCATCAACGCCGTGTCTAAGAGGATCCGAAGGAAGAAAATTTGGTGGGTATTCGCCCTTATGAGCCTGGGAGTATTTTGGAAAACTGGACTGCGGAAGAAATTCCTGTAGTTTTTAGGACTAAAATAGAGTAATGTTCAAAACACATTTTTTGTTTCAAGCCTAGAAACAATAAGAATATTTTGTGAAGTAGGCTCATGTTCAAGTATCTTTACTTTCAATAAAAGTGCATTTTTCTTTCATACCGTGCAATTATTCTTTTACTTCTTTTCCATTACATTCATAATCATAACACATAAATAAGTCATTCTTAAATTCATTTTCATTGAATATTCTTTCATACCTACCGTAGGTCCCCAGATATCGATGTCATGAACAACGCTGTTATTGACCCAGAATTTCTTGATGAGCAAGACATATGTCTACAGGGACCTCAGGACTTTACAGATGACAGAGATTGTAGTGTATCCCCAGATTTGTTAAGGATGGTAGAGCGGGAAGAGAAGCTGATTCTACCTCACGAAGAGACAATTAAGAATGTACTTCTAGAAGATGGGAAAGAAGTGAAAATCGGCACCAGTATAACCAAGGAAACAAGGCAGGACCTCATTAGGCTTCTGCTAGAGTTCAAAGATGTCTTCGTGTGGTCATATCAAGACATGCCAGGGTTGAGTGCTGACATTACGGTACACCGTATCCCCATAAAAGGAGAATGTAAGCCGGTCCAACAAAAGCTTCGAAGGATGAGACCCGATGTCGCGGTAAAGATAAGGGAAGAAGTCAAGAAGCAATATGATGCTGGGTTTTTACGAGTGGTGAATTACTCAGAATGAGTAGCCAACGTTGTCCCTGTCCCTAAGAAGGATGAGAAAGTACGAATGTGCATCGATTACAGGGACCTAAACAACGCCAGCCCAAAAGACAACTTCTCACTGCCTCACATCGACACTTTGGTGGATAACACGACAGGATTTTCATTTTTCTCCTTTATGGACGGTTTCTCGGGATACAATCAAATAAAGATGCATCCTGAAGACATGGGAAAGACCACATTCATAACCTTATGGGGAACTTTTTTTTACCAAGTGATGCCATTTGGGTTAAAGAATGCGGGAGCAACATACTAAAGGGCTATGGTAACCTTGTTTCACGACATGATGCACAAGGAGATTGAGGTCTACGTCGACAAAATGATCGCAAAGTCTCGAACGGAAGGGGAGCATGTGCAAGTTTTGATGAAACTGTTGTTGAGGTTGAGGAAATTTCAGCTGAAGCTCAACCCAGCCAAGTGTACTTTCGGGGCTCGATCAGGGAAGTTACTTGGTTTCGTGGTCAGTGAAAAAGGAACTGAAGTAGATCCGGATAAAGTCAAGGCCGTACAAAAATTGTCTCCGCTGCGCACTCAGAGGGAAGTCCGAGGTTTTCTAGGAAGATTGAATTACATTACTCGGTTTATTTCGCAATTGACTGAGAAGTGTGATCTGATATTCCGTCTCTTTAAGAAGCACAATCCAGGCATGTGGGACGACGAATGCTAGAAGGCGTTTGACAAGATTAAACAGTACTTGTCTAATACTCCAGTGCTAATGCCGCCCAATCCTGATAGACCATTGATTCTGTATCTGACGGTATTCAATAATTCAATGGGATGCGTACTCGACCAGCACGATGAAACAGGGAAGAAAGAGAGAGCAATATACTATCTCAGCAAGAAATTTACCGAGTGTAAAATGAGATATTCACCAATTGAGAAGTTATGTTGTGCCTTGGTATGGACAAGTCGGAGGTTGAGGCAATACATGTTATACCATACGACTTGGTTAATCTCGAAACTAGACCTTCTTAAGTACATGATGGAGTCAACTGCTTTGAATGGAAGAATGGCTCGATAGCAGATTTTGCTATTCGAATTTGACATAGTCTATGTGAACCAAAAGGCTGTGAAGGGGAGTGCAATAGCTGATTTTCTAGCCAGTAGAGCACTAGACGACTACGAGTCATTGAATTTTGATTTTCCCAATGAAGATTTGATGTTTGTAGCAACTACTGAGGAATATGCCTTAGAAGATCATCATTGGAAACTGAACTTCGATAGAGCATCTAATGCCGTTGGTAATGGAGTTGGGACAGTCCTGGTATCCTCAAAGGGAGAGCATTATCCATTCACTTGAAAGTTGGACTTCGATTGCACAAAAAAAATGGCAGAATACGAAGCATGCATCATGAGAATCCGAGCTGCCATATACCTCAAAGTCAAGTGGCTAGAAGTATACGGAGACTCCGCGTTGGTAATATATCAGCTCAGAGGAGAACGAGAAACAAGAGATCCAAAGTTGATTAGTTATTGAAAGTTAGTTTTGGAGCTAATAAAGGAGTTTGATGATATTACATTCTTTTACCTCCCGCGTGATGAAAATCAGATGGCTGACGCCTTGGCCACATTAGCCTCTATGATCAAATTAAATGATCAGGGGGTATGAAGCCTATTCAAATGAGCATCTGCGAGACTCCGGCTCACTGCTGCAATATTGACGAAGAGGAGGAAAGAGATGATTATCCTTGGTATCATGATATTCTACAGTATGTGAAGAGCCGTGAATATCCTGATCAAGCAACAGAAAATGACAGAAGAACATTAAGAAGACTGGCCAATGACTATGTATTAGACGGAGGATCCTGTACAAAAAGAGGAAATATCAGGTGCTGCTAAGATGTGTCGATGCTGTTGAGGCTAGAAAAATCCTGGAAGAAGTCTATGAGGGTGTCTGTGGGACGCATGCCAATGGATTTACAATGGCCAGACAGATAATGAGATTCAGGTATTACTGGTCCACAATGGAAAGGGATTGCATCCGTTATGCTAAGAAATGCCACAAGTGTCAGATTTATGGAAACAAGATCCATGTGCCTCCTTCATCTCTTCATGTTATGACTTCTCTTTGGCCTTTCTCAATGTAGGGCATGGATGTCATTGGGCCGATCTCATCGAAGGCTTCTAATGGATATTGTTTCATCTTCGTGCCATTGATTACTTCATCAAATGGGTAGAGACAGCTTCATATGCCAATGTCACGAAGACGGCAGTTAGCAAATTTTTAAAAAAGGAGATTATATGTTGCTATAGTATGCCAGAAAGGATCGTATCTGACAATGCGTTAAACTTGAACAACAGCGCGATAGCGGAAGTCTGCAGTCAGTTCAACATTAAGCACCATAACTTATCACCATATCACCCGAAAATGAATGATGTAGTTGAGGCAGCTAATAAAAACATCAAGAAAATTGTAGGGAAAATGACTGAGACCTACAAGGATTGGCATGAAAAGTTACCACTTGCCCTCTACGCCTATCGAACATCAGTTAGAAATTCCACCGGGGCAACCCCTTTCTCATTGGTTTATGGGATGGAGGCAGTCTTGCCTATTAAAGTTGAAATTCCTTCTCTCCGGGTCTTGTCAGAGATGAAGCTGGACGAAGCAGAATGGGTTCAATCTCGCTATGATCAATTGAATCTGATTGAGGAAAAAAGGTTGAGAGCCATCCGCCATGGTCAAATGTACCAGAAGCGGATGATGCGGGCTTACAACAAGAAGGTCCGCCCCAGAGTATTCCATGAGGGAGACTTAGTGTTGAAACAGATCCTCCCTATGCAAAAAGACTTTAGGGGAAAGTGGATGCCTAATTGGGAAGGACCTTATATTGTAAAGAATGCCTTTTCTGGAGGAGCTTTGATACTAGCCGAGATGGACGGTAAAAGTCTACCAAATCCAGTTAACGCGGATTCCGTCAAGAAGTACTTCGCTTGAAAATGGGGCAAGGAGAAAACCCACAAAAGGCGTATTGAGTTCAAAAAAAATGGAGAGGCCAAGGTGAAAACCCGCAAAGGGCACTTTGAGGCCAAAGGGGCTTTGAGTTGAAAACCCGAAAAGGGCGGCTCAAATTATGACCAACTCATGGTGGGACATACAGTGGTTTCGCTACACCGGAATTAACAATGAGGAGGTATGTTATGTCTTGGGGCATCGACAAAGTACCACGGATCTCCTATACATGTGTTGAACTCAGAATGGTCTTTAAGAAGTACGTACAGGGAAGCTCAGGCTGTGACATCTGGGGCATCAATGCCATTTTTACTCATTTTTTGTACCTTAGTGGAATTTGTTTTCTTTACTCAATCCATTCTTCACGGGTTTTATCCCGAATAAATTGCAGTTTTATTTATTTCTATAATCTTTTTCCAAGCATTTCATATTGAAGTAATGATTACTGTACTAATAATGCTTTCACAAAAGAAGTTTCGTGCATTACTCGGAAAGTCTCTAAATAATACAAGAATCTGAAACAGGAAAGTTATTTAGAACTAACCAGGTTTAAAGGGTTCGGAGCATTTGAGATAGGGGTTTAAGCAGTGGCGACATCTTTAGATTCTCTGTTAGAAGTATTAGTTGAACATATGTTAGGGATCACCTTAATAAATAGCAAGCAATGACAGTCCAAGTGTTAAAAATGGATCATTCTCGTGACATTTTACATCCATTCATAACATTCATAATACATATGGTTAGGAGCATTTTCATGACATACTAATCCTTTGACATAAGCATAGACCCCATGAAATCAATTCTACAGGTAGGTTCCCCAGAGGACAATGTAGCAAAATTGATGGGAGCTACAGAAGATAGCTGATCTTATCTCCACTGAGCAGGAGTGGAGCAGATCGAAGACAACAGATCTTATCTTTATTGAGCAGGAGTAGAGCAGATCGGAAGACTGAAGCCTCATCTCCACTGAGCAGGAGTGGAGCAGGCTAAAGATAACAGATCCTATCTCCACTGAGCAGGAGTGGAGCGGATCGAAGACGATGAATCTTATCTTCATGTACAGGTAATGGAGCAGATTCAAACCACCAGCCTAATCCCCTAAGCAGTAGGGTAATATGCTGAAAATTACAGATCTTATCTCCACTGAGCAGGAGTGGAGCAGATCGAATAACAAGTCTTATCTCCATGTATCGACAATGGAGCAGACTGAAGATCATAGCCTTATTTCCACTGAGCAGGAGTGGAGCAGGCTGAAAGAAAGTAGATCTTATCTTCACTGAGTAGGAGTGGAGCAGATCGAAACAGCAAGTCTTATCTCCATGTATCGACAATGGAGTAGACTAAAGAAAGCAGATCTTATCTCCACTGAGTAGGAGTGGAGCAGATCGAAGACAGCAAGTCTTATTTCCATGTATCGGTAATGGAGTAGACTGAAGATAGCGGATCTTATCTCCACTGAGCAAGAGTGGAGCAGATCGAAGACAGCAAGTCTTATCTCCATGTATCACTAATGGAGCAGACTGAAGATAGTAGATCTTATCTCCATTGAGCAGGAGTGGAGCAGATCGAAGACAGCAAGTCTTATCTCCATGTATCTGCATTGTAGCAGACTGAAGATAGCAGATCTTATCTCTACTGAGCAGAAGTGGGGCAGATCAAAGACAACAAGTCTTATCTCCATGTATCGGCAATAGAGCAGACTAAAGATAGCAGATTTTATCTCCACTGAGCAGGAGTGGAGCAGATCGAAAACAGCAAGTCTTATCTCCATGTATCAGCAATGGAGCAGACTAAAGATAGCAGATTTTATCTCCACTAAGCAGGAGTGGAGCAGATCGAAGACAACAAGTCTTATCTCCATGTATCGGCAATGGAGCAGACTGAAGATAGCAAATCTCATCTCCATTGAGCAGGAGTGGAGCAAATCGAAGGCGATGAGCTTTGATTCTCTAAGCAGTAGGGTAACGGGCTGAAGATTATAAATCATAAGTAGTAGCCGACTCCCGAGCCCGTTTTCTTAAAATCCGTAGACCAAAATGTTTTATAAGTGGCCCAATCACACTTCAAAAAGATTGGTGGCGACTCCGTTTTTCCTTTTTTAAAGTCTTCTCATTTTCCAAACAAAAAATGGTTCCGACAAATTCGATTCGAGAAGTTCTCAGTAAACCTTCATACGAAATCATATATCATTGTTAATTGAATTCTGAGTCAATATTACATTTGTTTAACTGCTAATCAAGTTTTATTTTTTAATATGCAGATAGATGTGGATACAACATGCAAAAGGTATGGAACTATGAACAATGTCCTCGTTTTAGAGGATCTTAAGTTCGTATTAAACAGATATGCAATTACTAAGCTTTGTTAGTGCAATTTATCGTGCATTATTTGGGAAAATTAAGTTTCTATTATTATTTTATTATTGTTCATTAGCTTTTTAATAGTGGTTTACATTGCGAAATATGATAATCTTGAAGGTTTTCTTAACGGTTGTGAATGACATTTCTCTATTTACTATGGTATGTTTGAACTTGTTAGAATTGATGGATATTCTTTTCCTCTCTCTTGACTTATAAGAGCATGGAGAAGCTTCTTGACCGGTCGATGTTTACTTTATGTTCACTTGCAGATGAAGAAGAAGAAGAAGAATAAGATAGTTTCCAGTTTCTTCGAAGAGCCGTGAAGGAATATAGGGCTACAATGAAGGAATATTATAAAGCTATAAGTCTTGAGTTTTCAAAATGTCAGTCCTTTGTATTTGCACAAACTTTTCTCAAATGTCTGATGTTGTTTATACGATATCAATCCCTTTTATATTCTTAACTTCTATAGGTTCTTTGTCAAGTTGTTGATGCTTTTGTTAAGGGGGATCAAGATCAAGCAAACAAAATTTTGGAACAGGTAACATATATGCGTGTTTCGTAGATACTCTTTGCTTCCAAAAGGATCGAGATACAAGTTAAATTAACCTATTTTTCCTGGGAACTTACGGATAAAGTAGATAAAGAGTAGTAAACCGAGTGAAGGGAAGTTTTTCCAATTCTAAGCTTTGGTGTCAGGTGTTCAACTTTGTTAGCAATGCGTATCTGGCTGTAGGAGCTTTGTTTTTTTAATTTAAAAACTTAAAAATACGAGTTTCGATAGGCATTCAGTGTTAGGTAATTGGGTGTTAATATACAAGTTAAATGTCTCTAATGAAGGATTTTGGTGTGGCATGGACAAATTTTTAAAGAAAAGGCTCACCAAGTAGATGAAGAATCCAATTAAAAGAGTTTTGAAACTCGGTTAACTTGTTGTTCTTCGACCATGTTTGCAGAAGAACCTTGTTGGTTGTAGCAGCCCGATTTTGAGCCTAGTCGGAATAGTGGTTTCGGGACCACAAATTCGATAAAAAAAATTAAATTAATATTTTTATATTTTTATGATCTACAACTTTATGAAATGGTTTCGTAAAAATTTCGTTAGAAAATTTTGGTGTTTGAGCACTCAATTTAGTCAAAAGGACTAAATTATAAAAAGTGCAAAACTTGAGTTCTAGAAGCTAGAGGTATCTAATTGCTATAAAAGTTTATTATGATTAATTATTATGATTTATTGAGTGATTAAATACATGTGTTAGAGTATTGATAAGAAATTTTATTAATTTCATGCTTAAATTGCCTATTAGGACTTGTTTGCAAAAGTTGCTAAATAGGGGTTCTAATTTATAGAGTACTTGATTAAAATGGGGGTTTGAAGTAGGAGTCCTTAAATGGTAATTAGACCATTATATTTTCATGGACAAAAATGGACATATATAGGAAGAAAGAACCAAAGTTTTTAATGAAGGGTAATTTAGTCATTTGGTAATAAAAATGAATTAAAAGGGAAAAAGATGGCAAAATATGCTCATCTTCTTCATTAGGCCGAATTTTCAAGTGTTCACCATAGCTAGGGTTTGTTTCAAGCTTCCAAGCTCCATAGTAAGTGATTCCAAGCCCCGTTTTTAATGTTCTTTACATTTTTGAAGCCCCGGTAGCTCGATTTAGCTTATTCTATTAATAATTTATTCTAGGGTTCATATTTAGAAAAATACCCATAGGTGAAATGTGTTTATTTTGATGTTTTATGATAGAATATGAAGTCTAAAATTATGTTAAACAACTTTTGCTTAGTGATTTTAAGTGAAAACGAGTAAAACGGCTTAATCGGTAAAAATACCTAATGTTCATAAGTACAAGTTAGAGTGAGAATTTGATGTTGCCATAGAAGGGAAAAATGATCAGCATGCCATAAAACATAAGAATAAGGGATAAAGTTTAATTTCCGAGCTTTGGGGCAAATGTGTAAATATGTAAAAGTTTAGGGGCAAAATTGTAATTTTGCCAAAGTTAAGAGTTAAGGACTGTTTTGATGAATGTGAGTATTAAATAAGCTAAATTTTCTATTATAGATCAAGAAGAACGAAATCCAGAGTTAGATCGAGGAAAGAAAAAGATAGAGGATTAAATCAATATAGTTGATCGTATTTCGTTTCGAGGTAAGTTTGCAGTAAATAAATGCAATATTCTATTATTTTACATTTAATATTGTTAAATTCCAGCATTTACTTATTTATTCTGTAAATTTATTATTTAAAGACTCAAGTATGAATTGATGGAAAAACTATCTCAGAAAGCTCCGGTTGAACCTTAGGAATGTGTAGGATACAAATGTCATGACATTAGGGTTTAAGGAAATCATGTAAGACCATGTCAAGACATGGCATTGATATGTTACTATAAGGCAAAGGTCCCATGTAAGACCATGCCAAGGCATGGCATTGGTGAGTTCATAAGGCAAGGATACCACGTAAGACCATGTCAAGACATGGCAATGGTTAAGTTTCATAAGGAAAGGTACCCGCGTATCCTTAGTATTCCAAGTGGTTCAACGGGAAAATTCAAGGAGTATTCTAAAGTAAAGGTAAGGCAAGTTCAAGCTAAAAAGGTAAGGTAAGATAAATTCATGTTAAAAGGTAAGGCAAGTATACAAGTTTTAAGTATATTGAGTTAAAAGCTTAAGTGATCTTGACAAGAAAAATATAAGATAATTCACTAAGAATGTTGTTATCTATTTACATGTAAACTTACTAAGCTTTATGCTTACACCTATTCTTTATTTTTTTTTATAGTATTACAAGCTAACTCGGGGATCGAAAGGACGTCGGAGATCGTTACACACTATCAAAGGATTATATTGGTATTTTGTGACTTTAACGTTTTAAGTTATGGCATGTATAGAGACTTAGCCATTGTATGTGTGTGACCTTATGATATGGTTTATTATGGACTTGTAAATGTTTGGTAATAATTAGCCATTAAAATGGTTAATTAAGAACATGCTTTGGAGGTTATGAAATGCCTAGTTGATAGTTATTTTAAAGAAATTATGTAATTATATGCAGGGGAATAGTTGGACAGCAGCAGTGACGTGATTTTGAAAAATCACCAAAAATAGTAGAAATTGAATTAGGTTGTGCATGAGATATATAATTAAAGCTTATTGAGTCTATTTTCATATGAAAGAAACAAGGAAAGCAAAGGAATTCTGTAATTTGAGATATTTATATTTTTGTAAGACTGGTTCAGAATAAATTCAGGTTCCCCTGTTCTGACTTGGAAAAATCATAAAAAAATGGAGAAAAATAATTAGGGGTTTAAATTTATATGTTTAGAATCCTGAATGAGTCTATTTTCAAATGAAATAAATAAGAAGGTCATATGAATTCTGTACTAAGAGTAATTTGATTCGTAGTGAAGAGAGGTCAGAATAGTCAAATAGTAAAACAGGGGAAACTTTAAGAAAAATCTGGTATTGATTGGCCATACCAAAAATTATGGAAAAATTACAGTAAGAAGGTATATGAGTCTAGTTTCAAGGAAAATTTACGGATCTAGATTTCGAGTTTCATAGCTCAAGTTATAATTAATTTATTGAACATGACGCAGACGGACAGTTTCAATTTTTATACCCAGAACTAGTAAGTTAAGTCTAGTAATACCTCGTGCTCGACTCCGGCAACGGTCTCGGGTAAGGGGTGTTACATTGGTTCTTTCATTCGCTCTCACTCTCTATTATAGTTTTCTCGATTGTATTTTTCAGGAACACCGAGATAAAAGAAGAAATGTTGCTCGAGTTGCACGATCATGGCATAAGGGAGGCAATCCAGCTTTTGAAGTATCACTTATATTCAGTAGCCGGCATCTTATGTAACTTTTTGATGCTGTAAAATTTAACATATAGATTATGACGTATAAGTTAATAACATCATGTAACTTTTTGTTAATGTATGAAATTATGTTTGGATATAAAATATAATTCTCAAGTTATTTATTACTTCTAATCTTTTGCTTTTTAGTTTAGAGGATAATTAAATTATTTATTTCGCTAATAATATTCTAGTACATAAGATATGCATTGCAGTTTAAAAATAATAAAGTGGGTTGTATATTATTTTTCTAATACCATATATTATATATTTTATTAATTCATATTTTAATAATAATTGTATTAAAATATAATTAAATTATTTATTATTTATTATACAATTTAATAATAATCCTATTAAAATCTAATAACAATAACAATAATTATATTAAAATATAATTAAATTTTGTTAAGGGTACTTTGGTCATTTAAGCATTTTCCTTATACTATTACAACATCTATTCTATTCAACCAAACACAATAATTCTATTACAGCTTTATTTTATTCCATTCAACCAAATAATTGAATTACTGGTTACAGCTATATTCCATTACAACTCTATTTCATTACAGCTCTATTCAATTACAACCCTATTCTATTACAGTGAACCAAACGTACCTTAATGTTTAAGTCAATGTTTTTGAAACTAGATCTGTGTTCAAATAGGCTAGTCTATCGGTTCGTAGGTTAAATTGGTTAGATCAATTCAAATACTTCGATTAAAAAATTAAAATAATAATAAATTAAAAATTCGGTTTAACAGGTTCAATCGCCCAATTCAACCAGTTCGTACCAATTCGTAGATCAATTGGTTCAAAGCCTCTTTTCAGATCAATACCCCTATTGATTCCTGGTACAACCAGTCAATCCGATACAAACAACATAAATTTAGATTAAACCTAGATAAATATTTTAAATAAAATTATTTATTTTATCTAAATTTTCTCAAATTTCTAATAATCTTTTAAATATTGACAAATAACATGACCCATAAATATATCTAAACAAAACTCTATCATCAATTATAATAAAAATATAATAATCATAAATAATAATAAAAAGTAGACGATGATAATAACTTTTTCTTGTTAATACAATCATAGATTGAAATATCTCTATGATTAAATAACGATACCATCAATTCCACATTATCTTTTGAATATTTTGAAATTAGATGTTACTTTGGACACAATTATAAAAAAAAAAAAAAAGGTGCACTAAAGAAGTCTATTAACTTGAAATTAGAGTGTTACTTCTTAGTTTGTGATCTCCTAAAAAAAATCCCATAAATCTATATTTACATGGTAAAAGTATCATAAGACTCTTTATATATTATATTATGAATTGAATTTTAGTACATCACTATAAAAATAGAAAATTTGATTTCCGAAGTCAAAATATTTTTTTAAGGGCCGAAATTGAATTATAATTTATACGACAGTAAAAATATAATTTCTCCATTTTAATAGCCTATATCTTTATAAATTTTAAAGGATTAAATCAAAATTTTATCAATTTGAAGGGGCCAAAGTGTAATTTTATCTTTATTAATTTAAAATTTTAAAAATTTTAAAGGGCCTAAATAAAAAATTTTCCATTTTAGAGGGATGGCCCCTGCCAGCCCCCTCTCTACGATCTGCTGATATTCCGTTAAATTTTTGTTGTTAAATGTTTATTTTAATCAAGGTATAGTAATAAATTTAACACTTGATCTCTACGTTTTTTTCAAAACGGTCCTCATACATACAACAGAAACCATTTTCACTACTTTTATTTTCTCCATACATGAATCAATTTGCTATTTTTTTTCTTTAAAAGGACCAAAATTTAATTAAAATATAGTACAAGGGCTATTATGATGAATTTTACCATATTTATATTATACTTAAATTCTTTGACTGAGTGGACGTGAGAATCAGTTAGGCATCACTCAATAAGAATATAATTTTAAAAAATCATTTTTTTTTTTTACAAAATAAGTTACTATGATAAGGTTTAAAAACTGGACAAAATTCTCCTACCTCAATACTGTGGTCCTAACTCACCAATGGTTTTATAACACATGTTTCACTTAACCCCATAGCAAACGCAATTTATGCTAATTATTTTTGCGTCTTGGAAAATAGCACATTTTTGTTGCTTATAGAATTATTTAACTTTTGGATTTTGGTTAAAACGTGCCACAAATCACCGTGGTTTTTAAAAATTGGGATTTTAAGTATTATATTTTATTTTATTAAATTTAGTTTTTTATTTTTTATATTTGGTAAAATTTTTTGGTTAAATTTAAGTTTATTATAAATATTTTTTAATTACATGATTATAGAGTGAATTTTTTTCTAAATTCAGATTACTTTGGATTTAGGTCATTTTAGATTCTGATTTGAGAGTATAATTTTTTAATTTAGGTTATCTTTTACCATTTAGTTTAAATTTAATACATAAACTATTTAGAATTAAATCATTTTAGATTCAATTTATTTATATATTTTACTCATTATTTTTTATTTGATTATTAAAATTGATAATTTTTAATTTTTTTAATTTTATGATAAAATTAAATTAAATTCAAATAAATTATTTAATTGAATTAACTTTATTAAAAACATTAATTATTATAAATAATATAAGAAAATATAATAATTTATTATAAATTTAGATTAATTAACATGTAATTAAAAAAAAAAATATTTTTATTTTTAAAAAATTATACTTAATTTATTTCGATTATTTTGGACATGAAATCAACTCATTCCAAATATATATTATTTGTTATAAAAAAATACAATCAATTTATGGGCGGGGCACTAGGAAAGGGGACCATGTGGAGACGGAAGAAATTTATCCCAGTCGATCGAATTTTTATTCGGTTTAATGTTTGTATTGATTCTCGGTTAAATTAGTTCAAATTCATTCTCTTGACTAATATTTTGATTGGCTCATGGTCTAATTAATCGGTACAGTTTAATTCAAATATCTCGATCCAATCGATTTTTAGTTGATTTAATTAATCTATATTAATTCTTAATCTAATTGATTCAAAATCACTTTCTTGATCGATACCTTAATCAATTACCGATTCAATCGGTTTAACTCATCATCTAATTCGACTCAAATATCCTTGAAAAAACTTATCAAACAAATGTTTATTGTTTTTTTACGATGCCATTTGTGAAGAAAATAAAGTTAAAATATATTAAAAGTCCTTCAACTTTTCAAAAATTAGATATACTTTTATTTTACCGAATTTAATCCATATTTTTTATTTGAATCAAGCAAATATTTAAAATTATTATTGTTGGAAGAGTCGTATTTAAACAGATACTGCCGACACTACATAGTCTAATTATAAATTGAGATGGTAATTGAAATCTGGAAATTTCCCAAATCCCAGCTATAATCCAATCGTGGGTTGGTAGTTTATTGCATGTTTTCGTTCGGAAAGGACCTTTCAGCAAATTCATCCTACAATCTGATAACTTCTTTTATAAATCATTGCTCATTAATTATCTCCTTTGCTTAATCAAGATTACTTCTTGTTTGAATAGCCAAAACCAATTTACATACACTAGTTGCATGTTACGTTTTAAAATGTCTCCGTCGTCTGCCGCCGCTTTTCTTCGCTTCACTTTTTGGACACTGCTGATTTCGCCGGCGGTTTCCCTCACTTGCTCCACCCAAAAGTTCAACAAAAACCAAGTTTTCTCCACCTGTATCGACCTTCCTTCTCTTTCCTCTTACCTTCACTTCACCTACGACTCTCCCATCGCCACCCTCTCTGTCGCCTTCGTCGCCACTCCTCCCAAGTCCGGCGGCTGGATTGCATGGGCCATTAACCCGAAAGCCACCGGCATGGTTGGTTCACAAGCCCTCGTTGCCTACAAAAACTCCACCACCGGCGTTCCCGTCGTCCGGACCTACGATATCAGCTCTTACTCTTCGATCGTACCGAAGGATTTGTCGTTCGCGGTTTGGGATAAGACGGCGGAAAGCAGAAGCGATGGGAGCTTGGTGATTTTCGCTAAAATCAAAGTTACGGCGGATTTAGCGGCTAGTGGAAAGATTAACCAAATATGGCAAGCCGGTCCCGGCGTCGGAGACGGCGGCATGTTGGTAAAACATGAGTTTGCCGCCGCTAATTTGCAGTCTAAAGGAACACTCGACTTGAAAAATGGACACACTAGTGGTAGCTCCGGAGGAGACACCACGATTAAGAAAAAAAACGTAAGCTTTCTTTACTACTGATAGTTTACGGTTTAATTCTAGTTTTAGTCCTTCTACTATGGTAAAATTTAATTTTAAATTTTTATACAATTTTAAATTGGAGGATAATAAGCGTTTAAGTGCACTCAAAGTCACCTCTGAACAAATAATGATATCAACTGAACAAATAGTTGAAGAACAATTTTTTATTTTTAAATTGAGCTAGTTATTAACATATTTAAAAAGTTGAAATATAAAGTTGAGGATGGGTTTGGATATGGTGTGTTGCGTTGCGTTTAATTTACTTTTTATCTTACATTACAGTATCTAATCACACCATTATTTTTACATCAACCGCAAATAAACGCACTGCCCATTCAAACTCACCTTACAAAAATATTAATTTCTAATTTATTTTTATCTCAAAATATAAAATCAACCCATACAAATATGACATTTAACGTAAGACGAATTGATAATTTGATATTACTTTTGGAAAAAGAAACTCTAAGTACATGATTTA
The DNA here is from genome assembly GCA_005393395.2 of Gossypium australe. Classification (NCBI taxonomy): domain Eukaryota; kingdom Viridiplantae; phylum Streptophyta; class Magnoliopsida; order Malvales; family Malvaceae; genus Gossypium; species Gossypium australe. The sequence continues at coordinate 95,896,889 of CM016620.1, forward strand.
TTTTTAGAGGTAACAATAACAATTAAAGATGTTGTTAAGTTGAATCTCTAGTAATAATATTATAAAGATAGAAGATCAAATTATGACCAATTAACATATTCAAATTCAGATAAAGAGAAGGACTAAAACTAGAATTAGACCAATGCTTTACTATATTTCCAGTGATTCTACTTTTTCACTAAAAAGAAAAAACATGGTGACGACAGATTCATGGGATACTGAACGGCGCGAGTTGGGGAATTTTGTTTCCACTCGGAGCAATGATTGCGAGGTATATAAGAGCGTTTGAATCTGCAGATCCAGCTTGGTTTTATCTTCATATGTTGTGTCAGATATCGGGTTACGCCATTGGAGTTGCCGGCTGGGGAACCGGTCTTAAGCTCGGAACTGAATCGCCGGGGATTATGTATTCTAGTCACCGGAATATCGGCATCGCCCTTTTCGTCTTAGCTACTGTGCAGGTATTTCTTGAATCCTAATGCAAATAGTTTAATTAATATTAAAGTTTTGGGTTAATTGTTTCAAAAGTCCTCTGATTCAAATTCAACTTAAACTTCATAACATTTTAATCATAGAATAGCTCATGAATTTAAGCATTAAAATATATTTAAAAAATATATAGATAAAATTGTAAATGTATATATATTTACACAAAGGCATATTTTCACTCCTATATTTACACTATGTCAGCCTAACATGTTAAAAAAAGATAATACTATTATAATTTAAGAGTGTTGTTTTTTTATCGAATCTTGCAATAAGTATGTGTTTACAATTTAATCCATGTATTTAAATATTGTCCACGTCAATGCTCAAGCTATTATATAGTTATGTTGGTAGAAAAATCTAGTTGATGCAATATTGTTACTTTAAGAATTGAATTGGGACATTTTTGAAGTTTATGGATCAATTTAAAATTTGGATAATGATTGAGGATATACGGAGCAATTAGTCCTTAACTTTTTTTCTTATACTCCAATGACCATAGTAAGTTTTTTCGTTTTTTGTTGTGGTCACATAACTTTGAATTTGTTGCTTATCTTTCCCAGATTTTTGCCTTGTTTCTAAGGCCGAAGAAGGACCACAAGTACCGATTCTACTGGAACATTCACCACCACGGTGTCGGATACGCCGTACTCGTCCTCGGCATCCTCAACGTGTTCAAGGGTTTCGATATCTTGAACCCCGACCGCAAATGGAAGTTGGCTTACATAATCATCATTATCGCCTTGGGCGCCATTTCCTTCTTGTTGGAAGCAATTACTTGGGTTGTAGTTTTGAAGAGAAAATCTGGAAAATCCAACAAACCATACGATGGATACAACAACGGCCAAGGTGGACGACAGAATCTTGCCACGTGATCCATCGAAAACAACATGATTTCGTATTGGACTTGTTTTATCATCGATCTCTCGTGTTTGAAAGTTTTGTTTCGGGTTTGATCGCTTTCAGACCACCTATTTATAACGGTGTTGTTGTCACTTGGGTCATTCAGTATATGTGTATATTTACGTATTGTATATGTCGGTGAGTTTTAGGTTAATATTTCTTGTCAATATTGTTCAAATCTATCTAATTTTAAATTAATCTTTCAAATTTCAAAATGTTCTAATTGAATCTTCAAAATAATAGTATTGTCAATGGTGAAAAGTCGAGATTAAGTTATATACTTTTACAAGAGTTAAAATGCAGTTTCATCATTATATTAACATATATCTTTATAGTTTTCAGAAAAACTAAATCAAAAGTTTATAATTTGGAAAACTATATTTTTACCATATATTTCAAGTTCTGTAAATATCGAAGGGAATAAAACTGAAAATTTCCATTTTAGGGAGTCTCAGGGCCTCTGCCTGCCCCTTTTACTTTCACACTCGAGTATCATATTAAAAATAAATCAAGACATTCCATCGTCTTAGCCATTAATTTGAGTATTAAATATCAACTTAGATTTCATATGTTAATAAAAAGATAAACCCTCCAAAATTTAATGATACATGTGAAATCCAACTTGTCCATATATACAGATGTTTTAAATTTTATTTGTATGTTTTAAAAATGTTCAATTTCGCATCTGAATTCACTATTTAACATATAAGCTGACATTTAAGTTTATAAAATAATGATATTCATAATGTGATCCATGAATATCAACTATTTTATCAGATGAACTGAATTTTGACCTTTCACTATACCCAAATGAACAAAGGATCAATTTGAAGGCAACCAAAAACTATGGTGAAAATGATATTCAAAACGAGACAGCTCAAGGTGAATTTATTAATGAGGATAATACCTACTTTAGTGCTTGCTTGTTTGTTTTACATGTCAATTCAAATTGATGCAATTTTGTCAAATTTTATGGTGTTAGGAAATTTCTTGAAGTTGTGGACAAAGAGATTAACTGTCCAAACTTGGATTGGATGAGGTTTCTTAATTATTAATTTTTCACCGGGATTCGATAGCAACACTGCCCCCTTTGCTCGACAATAATGTCAACCAAAGTTGGAAACTATTTTACGGTGGAATTGAAATATATAATTTCATGGGAGTTAAAATATTATTTTATTAATTTTATAAATTTAAAACAATTAAATTAAAATTTTATCATTTTAGATAAATTAAAGTACAACTTTATCATTTATTAACATATGAGTTTATAAAATTTAAAGAGGCCAATGTAATATTTTCTCATTTTAGGGTAGACCCTGGCCTTCCAGCCCCCTCTTGGTGTTGCCCTACTGAGAATTCTAAGAAGGGTGCTAGTGGCAGAGTGCATTTCATTCCCTTGGTGCCAATAAACCTATATTCTAAATGTGCCACTTGTTGCTCATATATTGGTTTTGAGATATGAATTTTTATATGTGAAAAATTAATATTTGTGATGCGTGAATGGTAGTTATATTGTTCGTGTTAGACATGTGGTCCCATTAATGTGGCCCCATAATATATTGTGTTTGCACAATCTTAGACTATCTTAGGTATCCTAGCTGCTTGCAAGATGTTCTCCTTAGTGAAGATGTCCTAATCTCTAAATGTTAAACTTCATATCATAGTCTATATTTCATTAAAAAAATCGATTACGAAATCATAGGTGAAAAAAATAATAATATTAAAATTAAATGAAGCTTTGATTGGAATGAAAAAGTTGATAAAGTAAAAATTATAATTTTTTTTTCAAAATCAATCATGTGTAAATATTTTTTTTAAAAAATTCTTATAAACATAAATAAATTTTTTAATAATTTCACAACTAAATTAAAATTGTATTGTCGAGGATAACAAATTTAAGAATCTCTTCGAACGATAGTATAGATATCATTGTCTATAGTAGGTAGGATTTATCTTGGATTATTAACATCCCTAGAAGTGAGAGATTAGCTTTAGCGACAGGATATATTATAATATTTTGGAACTAAATTATTGTGTTGGTAGAAAAGCTGTTTGACGTGCATGCGAGCCAATTTGAGAAGTCGCCATTCTTGGTTTTTAGTGTTCAAAATGGTGACGAAAATTAAAAATCTAACGATTTGGTATTTTATTTAAAGAAAAAAGTGGGGACATTATCCGTAAATCTGGAAAGAAAATGAATTACAAAAAAAAAAAAAGGAAAAAAAAGAAAAATGAAATGGATGGGTGTCATCATGATGTCAAGATGATTAAATATCTATAATTTATAATTTATAATATATATATAAAATTACGAGTTTAGAAAAACTTTTAAATCAACGTAAATATTATTTATTATTCATTATATGAATATTCATTAAATACCCTTTATTACTTATTATATTATAAAAATAAAATTTCTGATAAATAAATAATAATTGAACAAATTGAAATATTGAAGATATAATTAAAATTTATTATTAAATTGAAATTAAAATCAAAGTTATCAGATAAAATGGTATCAATATTGAGCTAGACTTTATATTTATATTAAAATTTTAACTTAATTTTTAAAATTAATTATCATTTAATTAGTATTAGAATTATATATTAATCAAAACTATTAATATTATAAATATATACATTGGCATCAAACATTTTCAAATAACATTCAAAATAAAAAATGTTGAACTAGAACACTTTCATATCATACATATACAATACTTTTTTTTTCAATTACACTTTAATTATAATATAATTTATTAAGTTTTATCAATAAGTAATATTATTAATTAGATTTAGGGGTGAATTTAGGAGTTGCCAAGAGACCCGATCCTTCTTAAAATGGAAAATTTTTTATTTTAACTTTTTTAAATTTTAAATTAGTAAAGGTAAAATTGCACATTACCTCCTTAAAAATAATAAAAATTATATTTTATTATTGTAAAAATTACAATTTAATTTCTACCTCCTAAAAAAATTTTCAGACTTAGTCATTGCTTAGATTAGATGGTTAACTTAGTAATTATTTGTAATTATTTCTTGTAGCTCTAAGAACTAAGAAATAAAAAGAAGCACAAGAATTCGTTAATTTAAGTGTCAACTAAGCATTTATGTAGAAGATATCAGTAATTTATCTTCCAATTATTTTTATTCTAAATTTAATTTTATATATTTTTTAAGAATTTGGATTTTAATTTATCTAGATATGATTATGCCATAAGAAGCGCAAATTGGATTTTCAATATGGTTTTAAAAAAAGTTTGACACGGACAATGGATAGCAAACTTAAATTTGGGATTAGGTAAAGAAATCAATGTTGAGAACATTTAAATATATATATATATATATATTTAATATTATTGGTATTTATTTTTAATTAAAATTGATTTTAATTATTTATAGGGAGTTGACTTTTTAAAAATTTTTTCCAAGTATAATTTAATTGTTCTTAAAAATTAAAATTGTTAAATTTATTACATATTATTTTTAAGATACAATTAGATGATCTAATTTCAATAATTATTATGGTAATCTCGTCTCAATCTGATAAAACCAATTTTCATCATGATTCATAAATTTTGATTTGATTGTATTTGATTTAATTTTAATTTAATTTTTAATTAATAAATTTTTTATTTTAAATTTAAAAATATGTGTAAGATATAAAATGTTTAAATTTAGTTTTTTTTTTGGATAAATTTAAAATTTGAAATTAATGTTTTGCCCTTATATTTGAACTTAATATTTAATTTGATAAATTTTAACACATTAAAATTATAATATTGAATCATACTTTTATATTCGTCTTGAACTACAGTTATAATAATTTAAAATATTTAAATTTACCTATGATTTAATTATTTGTAGTTTTACTCAGAGCAATATTTAGAATTAACTTTTTTTAATTATGGGTTAGCCTTTAGCTAAAACAAACGTGATTTTTTTTTAATTTTATATGTGCATTATTATATTTAAAAAATATGTAAGACAAATTTGAAACAAAATTAGTTTCCATTAAATTTATAAACTTAAAAAATAATTTTAAACAATATCAATTAAAATTTATTATTAAATATTTAATCCAAATATTTGTTAATGATAAAATTTATTATAAAAATTAAATATATGGATATTATCTTTTAGATAATAAGGTTAAATCTATAATTTGTTATTACATTCCTAAGAAAATATTTAGTCAACCAAATATTATAACGTAAGTTTATTGGCAATATCTTTCAATGTATACCAAATATTGTAAAGTAATATTTCTAGAAATCATTTTCCAATAAATCACATCTCATTATAATCATAACATGGGAAGCACCAAACGTTACCTATTAGTTATATTATTATATTAAAACTAAATAAAGTTTTTTAAATAAACAAAATCTAATGAATATTGAATTATACTTTACTTTTATCTTAAAATACAAATATTTTACATTACATGAAATAAAATATTTGATCTTTACTTTACTTTTTATCTTAAACAACAATCTTCTTTGATATTTGACATTGATTGTTAGATCGATTTGGATTTAAGGTATGTTTTTCTATTCGTCGATGAGTATTGATCTACCGTACTGTTCGTCAAATCGTCGCTTGGAGCTTGTTAGAACTTAAAAGAAAACCCTTAATAACCTACTACCTTAAATAAAAACTTTAAAATAGTTTAATGACTTAAATAAAAAATTTTCAAAATTTTTTATAATTACTTTATAACTTTTTGAAATTAAATAACTAAAATATAATCTCACTAATAATTTAACCACCTTCACTCTCGTTTAACTAAAAAAAATTTGTCTGCTTTATTTTACTATGGCATCATTGGTTCTGCATTACTTGGGGTCTCCCTCACCATTGTCCAAATCCAAGGAGATCCAACATTCTATTTTACTCCTTAATTGGTCCCTGGTTTCGGCCTTTTGGGCTAGGTGATGACAGTAATGATCTCAACTTTGGCCCATATCATATCCCAAAAATGGTGCTGTTTTATAAATCGAGTTGAATTGAATCTAAATTTTTTAGTTACAACAAATTTTAAAATTATTTTCACGTAATTTATATATAAAATATTTTTTTATTACATAAAAATTACAAAATAATTATAAATTAAATAAAAAATAATTTAGTTCAAAAACCAAACCAAACCTAAACTAACCCTACAAGCCATCATCAGTTATTATTTTTTATTACATAAAAATTACGAAATAATTATAAATTAAATAAAAAATAATTTAGTTAAAAAACCAAACCGAACCTAAACTGACCCTACAAGCAATCATCAGTTAAGGGGCCTGAAGTCATGAAGTGCCAAAGCTCAGCCCATGGATACGAAATATCAGGCTCCGGCTTTGCCACATTTATGAACCATAAAGAAACCAAAAAAAAAAAAATTATTTTCTAAGAGAAAAAAAAAAAGAAGAAAAAAACTAGAAAAAGGAGCACGTCATTAAGCATTTTTCATAGAGGCATATGCTTCTTTGGCTTCTTCTGAGGAAACTAGGATTCGCACCATATCTCTTTTCTTCCCAAATCTCAATTGTTTGTTTTATAAAAAAAATGGAAATTAAAATTATTTTGATCAAATGATGGAATCAATGCAGAGCAAAGTAGAGACGTGGATCAAGGACCAAAGAGCTAAGATCCTTAAAGTCTCGTGGGGACCGCTACGGTGGCGGATGAGGTGGCAGTGGCCACCGTGGAACACCGGTGGCAGAGAGCACCGTCAGAGGCTCCAACAAGAGTACGAGAGACGGAAGCGACAGCTACAAGAGCTTTGCCGAGCAGTTAAAGTTGATTCCGTCTCCGATTTGCAGGACATTCTTTGTTGCATGGTGCTCTCTGAGTGTGTTTACAAGGTAATTAGGCCGAGTTTGAATTTTAGGAAGTTATTATGGTTTTATGATTAACTTTTACGAATGGTAGTATTAATCAGTGTTTAATTTGAATCATGAGCTAAAAGAAATTGAATAATTGATTACTTTTCAAAAAAAAAAAAAAAATGAATAATTGATGCATAAGGCGCATGATTGCTCACGGATGATGAATTTTATGTTATTTAATGCAAAATGATTTTTGTTTTGCCTTACATGGTAGAAACCTGCTAGTGAGATGATGCGAGCTGTAAACAAATTTAAAGCTGATTTTGGAGGACAGGTTGTTTCTCTAGAACGTGTGCAACCTTCTTCAGATCATGTTCCGCACAGGTGAGTTATTTTTTGCTCTATAAGATGCACTCCTTGTTTTTTTTATGTCAATTACCTGGTCGAAAAGAATCTCTAGCAAGCAGTAATTATGTAGTGAAGATGAAGGTGATTAATTTAGATGATTGCCTGCTTTACATTTAGTTTGGATTAGATCTTTGATGATACTCCACTTTGAATTACTACTAATCAGTTACATAGTCTGAGATAATAATCTTCGAATTCAATAGTTATTGTTCTCTTATTTTTCCTTTGCATCTTTCTTGTTGCAGGTATCTGTTGGCAGAAGCTGGTGATACGCTATTTGCTTCCTTCATTGGAACCAAACAGTATAAGTAAGCATGGTACTTTTATAGTTTGACTGATTATTCATTACTTTCAAATGTTTATTCTTTTTTCTTTCTTGGTTTCATTAAGAGATGTCATGGCTGGTGCAAACATACTGCAAGGTGCTATATTTAATGAGGATGTTGACCGGATTGAAGTAACTGAAGCCAACCAAGGTGAAAGACAAAATGGAAATGGGGAAAACAAGTCCATTTCATTGGGGTCAAAACCTAAGCAGATTAAAGATAGGCCTGAACCTGCCGCCCATCGGGTAGGGTGACAGTCATCATTTGTATATCAATAGAATTTATTTTCTAGGATATATTGTTTGTGGTTTTGCCATTGATAAAGTGTTGAATATTTTTGCTCTGTTCATAATTTTATGTAATCAGTTATCATGTATAGTAATAAATGCTTCCAGATTTTATTTATTTTCATTCCAATTAATAAAATTTAGGGTTTCTTAGCTCGTGCCAAAGGCATACCTGCTTTGGAGTTGTACAGGCTGGCTCAGAAAAAGAAGCGAAAACTTGTATTATGTGGACATTCACTTGGTGGAGCAGTAAGTTTTACATAAAACTTACCTGGCATGTTGCCTTTGACTATCTATTGCATGCCTTATTTGTGTCTCATGTTGTAGGTAGCAGCATTGGCTACCCTTGCCATTTTGAGGGTCATTGCTGAATCATCTTCATCAAAAGAAAGTGAAAAGGTTCATGTAAAGTGTATCACATTTTCCCAGCCTCCAGTAGGAAATGCAGCCCTAAGAGAGTGAGTGCTCCTCCCTTTTTCTGAAATAATTATCCTTTGATTTTTTTCTCTTCAGAAGCTAATGTGTTTGTTCTACTCTTTATATGCATCTTTGCTAGTTATGTTAATAGCAAAGGTTGGCAACACTATTTCAAGAGTTACTGCATTCCTGAAGATCTTATACCACGTATCCTTTCACCTGCTTATTTTCATCACTATAATGCACAAAGTTCACTTATGTCCTCTGGTGTGGAAAGTACCAGTTTGTCGACATTAAAGAACGAACAAGGTTCACAGAAAGAAAAGACAGAAAAGCTAAATGAGAATGAAGGGGAGCAATTGGTTATAGGTGTAGGCCCTGTCCAGGGTCCCTTTTGGAGACTTTCAAAACTTGTTCCACTAGAAGGTGTTAGAAGACAATTTAAAAAATACAGAGGAAAGCAAGTTGATCCCATAGAACCATCTGCAGCTGACTCTACAACTGCTGCTCCAATTGAGGATGTAGTTGTTGGACCACAGTTTCTTGAAATTCAAGAGGGCACTGATGGCATATCTCTTAAACCATTTGTTGACACTGATAATGGTGCATCAGACCCAGGATCTGGCAAGTTAACAGGAAAAAACAATGGTAGTGAGGACAACAATAGATGGCGTAGGGTGCCTTCCTTACCTTCATATGTTCCATTTGGACGGGTACATATTATGAAGGAATACTTCAATCATTTGTTTCTTTGTCAATCATCTTATTTAGTGCATGAAGGTGGAGAATATTGATTATAATATGTCATTGTAGTTTATTTGCTGTGCATCAGTTAAATAGGCAATTTGAGATTGTTTAAAGGGACATTTGATAATCTTGTTGCTTTGGCACTCTGTGTAAGCTAATCCTGATTTGGACCGGTCCTGACTCCCAAGCTCTTAATTCTGCTGGCCATTCTATTTGAGGTTTAGAATTTGGAATTTCATGAAAGTTATGTAGCTTTCTTTCACATCAATTTGCCTTATTGAGACATCTTTGAGAGTTCTGTAACCTTTTGTGATAGTTACAGCTGACAACAGTTCTCGCTCAACTATTATGATAGGTCACTATTTAACTTTCTTCAGCATCATGGCATCCTACTAAGCTGTTCTCTTACATGTTACAGTGCATAATGGTTTCCACAAGTTTGTAGCACTGTCATTTCAATTATTTAGACAAATAAATTATTAACAAAATTTCACTCATAACAGCTCTATCTCTTGGGCAATTCATCAGTTGAATCACTCTCAGGTGCAGAGTACTCAAAGTTGACATCGGTATGAGTTTCCTTTATTTATGCAGCCTAAGATTTGGAATTTTTTTAACTTCATAACTTAAGTGGCGCTATTTTCAGTGGCCATTAGCTTTTATGATTGTTGCGCTGCAGATTTTGTCTTCTTCAGCTTCTCATTTTGTTTGCTTTCTTCTGGCAAAGACATTTTCAGGTCAGATCTGTGATTGTTGAATTAAAGGAGCGATTTCAATCTCATTCAATGTATTCGTATAGGTCTCGATTTCAAAGGTGATGATTGATTATGCAATATTTTAACTCTCAATGCTGTTTATGTTAATATTTAGTCTGAAGTTCTAGTTGTAATGTTGCATTTCTTTTCTTCTGTTGAATTAGGTAGATCTTTATTCTCCTACATTGCAAATTTTGACCTTCATGTTTTGAACTTCTTGTTATCCTACTATTAATATATCATGGAAAATGCATAGCAACTGATACAGAGCATCTGCCAATAAGGTGACCAAATAGGGCCTGTTTTCTAAACAAATTGAAGAATTTAAACATAAACTCCTGAACATATTGATTGTTGGTGAGTCCAACACTGTTGCTTCGTAATCCCTTGGCAGAGGTGTTGTTTAATCTAATTTCTTTATCATGTTCTCTACTGAAAATACATAGGCACCGCTGATTATTGGTGACCAGGTATAGAACTGGAGTTAGAACAAGATTGTAATTATTTACATTAACTACGAGTTTATTATTTATCCAAGCAACCTTTATTGTTTTCTCTTCCTCCATGAAATACATTAGAAGGAAAAATTGACTGGCCATTACTAAATTCTAGTTCCAGTTCTGGAAGTCTAATTGATTTCATGGTCACACCGGTTATCTGTTATAGTTATATAAAATGAATATTCTAATTGAAGGCGTCCCTTTATATAAATCCTTAAGAGCGTGGCCACCACCTTTGTTTCAGGTGTTGGAATTGCTGCCAACATCTTCTTTGAATTTCTACTGCTATACTTATACCATGTTGCTAGCTGCCTTAAGCTTAACCAAGAGAATGTATATGCTTGATTGAATACTGAACAACCATCAATGGAACTCTTGGCTCTTCGGGCATTGATGATCCCAGACAGCTTTTTCTGTGCTTCTTATTGCTAGGTAGATTGGCCGTTTGCAGTTATCTTTTGCTTTGGTCTTCCTATTGTAAACTATTTTTAATACTAAAGCCACGTTAAATGATGACAGCAGGTCTAAATATATCTTCATGTGATGTTTTACTAGTCATCATGTACTTGATATTGTGCTTCTTATTATTCATTGTTCATTCTTATTCATGCTTATTTGTTCTCTCTATCTGTTCTCTCTCTCTCTGTCAACTTTGGCTAGTTTTATTCCTAAAAGTAATGAAATTTATGAAATATTTAAGATATGGACATGTGACATAAGTTGAAATTTTGGGAATCCATAACCTGTTGAGCATTTCTTGGAGATAACAAATATCCTCATTTGGGACAAGGCACTTAAATACTTCCTCCTCAGACAGATTTTTAGCAAATTATTTAAGTGATCCATCATAATCCTTTCTTTCTTTTGGCAGAATTTATAACTTGTGCATGAATGATAGTGCTTCAACTTTCTTTGGAATGGAGCAAGTGCAACAGTTCCCACATCTGCAACAATGGCTTGGGTTGTCAGTTGCAGGTGCTGTAGAGCTTGGGCATATTGTTGAGTCTCCTATTATTCGTACGGCTACTTCCATTGTGCCTCTTGGTTGGAATGGTATTCCTGGCGAGAAGAGTACAGAACAATTGAAGGTTGATATTACTGGATTCAGGTTGCATATGTGCACTCTGGTTCATGCTCAAGTAAATGGCAAATGGTACGGTTATTTGTCTTCATTTTCTTGTTTTACTTTTGTGAATTTATTATGTCCAGCTGATATGGGAAGATGTCATCATAAATCTTCAGGATGTTATTCTCTGATTGAATTTGCTTCATGGTGCTTCCATCCTAAGATATTGTTTTCATTAATATTTTTGCTGACATTGAGGTCAACTACTATTGATGGTTCAAACCCTGTTATATTTCTGACTTGAAGCTAAGTTAACTAGTAATATATCAGCCAAGTACTCTTACCTAACAATAAGAATCCTGTTAAAGTTAGGAATGCTAACCAGATTTGGGACTTAGTGGTGAATCTTCAGATCAGTAGACAGCTTCAAACTCCAGTATAACGATTCTGCAGTTTAATTCTAGTCCCCCTCTCTTCTTTTTCCTCTTCTATTTTCTCCCGTTCCTTGATAAAATATGAAGTCACAGTCTTATTGGCAGAAGGAAACTGTGAGGGTTTCATCATCTTCGAATTGATTAAATGTACGGTTTTCTCTCTGTTATTTCAATCTGGGTTTGTTCAAGAATTTTCAAAAAAGAAATGTACTCTCTGCTTTTGCTGATCTGGAAAGTATCATTAATAAAACAACTCAGGCAAAATGCACACACAAGTAAAATTCCTTATTCGATATGGGTCTAGTAAATACATGCTGGATCTTCTTTTCTGCATCTGTGACATTCAAATAAATGTGTGTAAAAATTGGTCACCTAGATCTATATCTTATAAGCCCGAAGTTGCACCAGTTTCTCTCTCAATCTCCTTGGTGCATGATAAGCACTTTTATACGATATTGCTTCTTATTCAGGTGTTCAACAACCGTGGAATCATTTCCTTCGGCACCAGACTACTCATATGGGAATGGGGAACCACCCGAATTACAAAAAATAAGAGTCTTAGTAGGAGCTCCCTTGAGGCGACCTCCTAAGCATCAGACATTAGCTGATTCTTTGATGACCATGTTCCCTTCAATTAATTCAGAGACAGTTAATCTCAATAAAGAACATGATATGGCATCATCTCATCAAGAAAAATACGCAAGGCCAGAAGGCTTGAGTGACTTTTTCATTTTCTGTACTAGTGATTTTTCAACTGCATCAAAGGAGGTTCATGTTAGAACTCGCAGGGTGCGACTTCTTGGTCTGGAGGTATTCTTATTTTCCCTTCAAACTCTTAAAATTTTATGTTGTTTTTGCTTTCTATGTTCCTGAATGTTTTTTTATGGTTACCAGGGTGCTGGTAAAACCTCTCTTTTCAATGCAATATTGGGTAAAGGCAAATTGACTCATATTACCAATACTGAAAATCTACAAGTGGAATCTGATTTTCAAGAAGGTATTGCTGGTGGTTTATGCTATTGTGATTCACCTGGTGTAAACTTGCAGGTAATTTTGCTGTGAAAATCTGAGGAATATGGTTGAAACTAGATCATGTTCTAGAATTCAAAGTTTTGTTTCCTTTTTTGTGGAAAGTGATCTCAGATTTTATGCCCTTTATCATGACATTCGATATTTTCTTACTCCACTTTTAATGCAAAATAGATTTATTTTGTTTGCAACGATTTGTAGAGTTCTTGAGTGACACATAATGCTTATAAGCTGGGATAGGAAATATTATTTCTCCTTTTACCTTGAACTTCCTTTCTGTGAATTCATGGTTGGTGGTGAAGTTGGGGTGATCCTGCTATTGAGCATTTTAAGTTTATTGAGTATATAGCATTGAATCTTATGGTGCTAAAAGAAAATCAGAGTGGAATTAATGTGCAGTTTGAACTGTATCGGTATTATATAAATTAATATCCACCTTTTGTGTCTTTAAAGAAAATAGAAGTGTAATTTATTTTACTGTGTTTTTGTATGTTATAGGAGCTGGCCATAGAAGCTTCTCGGTTCAAAGATGAACTATGGAGGGGAATCCATGACCTTAGTAGAAAGACCGATTTAATTGTTCTTGTGCATAACCTATCCCATAGGATACCTCGATACAATCATCCAGATTCATCTGAGCAATATCCAGCCCTTTTGCCACTATTAGATCAGGCAAAATCACTTGGAATACCTTGGGTCCTTGCAATAACTAACAAATTTTCTGTTAGTGCACATCAACAGAGAGCTGCGATTAATACAGTTATTCAGGCATATCAAGCATCTCCAAGTACCACTGAAGTTGTCAATTCCTGTCCATACGTGATGCCTGGTGCTGTTAGTTCTTCATTGCCTTGGGGTGCAATGAGTGAAAATTCTGATGGGAGAATGGGTGTTCAGAAGTTTCTATCTGCTCCAATTGACCTTGTTCGCCGGCCTTTCCGAAGGAAAGATACTGTTTTGCCTGTGGAGGGGGTTGATTCCCTTTGCCATGTTGTCCACCGTGTTCTTTGGAGCCATGAAGAGGCTTCCATGGAGGTACAACTATAGATTATAAATAGCTTTGAATATGCATAGCAACTGATGGAGTTCCTTGTCTGTAGGCATCAGAAAATTTATTAAGAGATCATAGATTTGGGATATGCTTAATTAGTTGAGAAACATAGCTGAAATAGTAGCGAAGTAATAATAAAGCAAAGTACATAGTAACTAATCTCGTGATAAAAACTGAAACTTTTGCGCAGTACATATTTGCTTTGATAACATTGACCTTTTAATTCCAACTACAATGATGGCAGGCAGCAGTTAACGACTGACCTTCTTATTGTCTGGCTGATATAACAGTTGCTGACAAAAAACATAATGCATATAATCTGAGGATCTATTTTGCTTCAATTAGTTGCAAAATGCAAACTTATTATTGTAAATGCCTTTGTTTTGTTGTCATCATACTTCTAACTGGACAGCGGAGTGGGTTCTGGCCCATTTGATTACATTCACAATTTTTTGAACAGTCGCTATTTTCTTATTCCTCATCAAATGATAATGATAATAATATTCCAACTTATGTACTTATGGTTAATATAACATAACATCTTAGATATGGCCCAATTGCAACTGAAGCATTTATAACTGAACTACTTGGATATATTTGCCCATTATGAATTTTTTTTATTTAGTATTGGTAGGATGAAATTGAATAACTGTTATTGATATGTTTGTACAGTATACAGGAAATATGGAAACACGACTCACTTGTTATTTGTGGATACTCAAGCATTTCTACAGTGTGCCATATGGTTTAGTTTCTTCTTGTTTTACGTATTTAAGTTTACAAGCTCATGAATAATTTTGTGTTTCTTGTTTCATTTCAAATTTGAAGGAGCTTGCTAGAGATAGGCTTTCATTGGAGTTGGCACGAGAACATGCTATGGCAATAGATAAGAAAGATTCTCAAGCCAAGGCGTCAGCTTTGACATCTGCCGCTGTAGGTGCCTCATTCGGGGCTGGTGTGGGCGTCGTCTTGGCTCTTGTCATGGGTGCAGCATCCGCATTGAGGAAACCTTGAAGGAACCTCAGGTATTCATAATTCGTTCTCTCATTATTAGTTGTAATATTCAAAGCAGCAAGCGAAGTCCCCTTTGATTTGGTCATCAGGTTCTGCTTTCTTCACTGCTCTAAATATGTGTTGATGGTAGTATAATGAAATCTTAGACGTCGCTATCGGGTGACGGCCAATTTTCCTTTTAGTTCTATCTATGTATATTTATCTGAACTTCTTGCTTGTTTTTCGGGTTCAGCTGGTAGTCCACAATAGAGAAGGCATTTGTGATATTGAGCAGGTGAAAATGATTTTTTGAACTCCATTTCTCTTTCCATTTGATTTAATGGCACTTCATTTTGCACAACAATGGTGAATTGGTGATAGTTCATCCATAACCAGTTTGTTTAAAGCATCTTTAGCTATAAGATTAAGATGTATTTACACAAGTTTCTCTGTATCTGAAACACAACCAAGTTGAAACTATGATCTCTCTATTTTTATGAACTTTATGGACAGTTTCTTAGTTGTTGGCTTTGCCATGAGTTCGGGGAAAAGGAACTACATCTCTGACATCAGTGAGGCCAGTCATAAGAAGAACCATAAGATCGAACCCTAGGCTAAACCCAGAGTGCTTGACTGTTCCATGCTTGCGAAGATCTTGGTACCATTCGTACTGATCTCTTGACAAGTCAAATTCCTTCATTCTGAAATCAGAAAACCATAGCAAACAAGGAAAATAGGCTTTGGTATCAATAAGGATAGTATTGAGAACAGTTCAGTCCTCAAGAATAGACCCAAATTAAGATGGCTTTAAAGTGATCATTAGAAGAATTGAGATAAACCTAGAGTTTAGATTGGGTTGTTTTGGGTTCAAGTAGTTTTAGGTCGGTTCATTCACATTTGAGATTTGGATTTTTTCAGATTGGATCGTTGTGGGTTTGAATCATTTCAGATCATTTCTGGTACAAGTCATTTTGAGTTCGAGTTGTTTTGACATTACCTTGCACTTAGCATGTCAAGCCGCTCTTCACTTTGGCTACCCGTAATCACTGTTCCCATCTGCATTACCATTTATCCATCTTTGATAACCAACTCAAAACCATCCTCTGTTTCAATATATTTGTTTCAAGTTTTAGGCTTTACCTTGGGTACAACCATATCAAAAGCGGCCACTGTTTTTCCATCATCATTCAAGCGTACATAAAATGGCTTAACTGCTTTTGGATAATCATAAATAATCACAGGTCTCTTATAGTGATCATCAGCCAAGTAGCTGCCATTGAGTAAATGGAAAATAATAAGGACATTTTGTAGGAAAAGTCTCATATTGTTTTAGGATATTTGCATGTGATAGTTCTTTGTTAGTAGCCAGATTATATGTACCTTAGATGTTCAGCTGTTAAAGGGACTCCCCATCGAAGTTTTGTTTCGAAAGTCTTATCTGTCACCTGGTGTTGAAGAATGAAACACTTTGATCAGACATAAGTTGCTAAACATATGGCAGTCATGTTGGCCGGCTTAATATGGGTTAATTGCACCAAATGTCCTTAAATGATTGCTTATATTATAAGTTGGTTCTTATTGTTGAAAATGTTCTAATTGAGTTTTTAAAGTATCAATATTGTATCAATCATATCTTTCTATCAATCTAGCAGTCAATTTAGGCATTAAAGGCCAATTTGGATATAATATGGAGCATATTTAGAATATGTGGATTAAATTATAAGTTCGTGTACTTATTACATGAATAGATTTTATGTGTTAATAAAGAAGATAGTGCCAAGAGGTTTATTTCTTAGTTGATTATGTAGTAGTTACATGATTCACGTGTTTTAACTTCATGTCAGATTTGAATTGAGCTGATATTTAACATTCACGCTAATGGTTCGACTGATGAAAGGGCCTAAATTATAGATACTAACCATGGCAGGTCTTGGGATTAAATTTTGGGGGCTTAGGAGTTTAATGAGAAATTTTTAAACATTCTCATTAATCTAAGAGTTTAATTGAATTTTTTTAAAAATTTCAATAGAAAAAATATTTTCCAAAATTTTGGGGGCCAAGGCCCCTTGCCACCATTTAGCTCCGCCTCTGCATACTAGTACTTTGAAAAGTCGACTAAACTGTTTTAAAATTTAAAAATTAATTTAAAATCTGGGTTATAATTCGAGTAATATATAGAAAATTTATGTGGTCTCGGGCTTACCTTTCTCAAGATATCTACTGCCTCTCTATAAGAAATCCTTTCATAAGAAATTGATATCATATATTCAAGACGGTGAACAATAGTCTTGTCAATTCTTTTTGTGACAAACTTCATGTCTTGTGGACAGTGATCCAATATCCATTTGCACAGAAATTTGAAGCAGTCCTCTGCACATTTCATTGAGTCCTGGAAAACTCCAATCAAAGATATCAACCATATCTTCGTATATGAAAACACAATTCACATTTAAGCTGAATAAGTAATATAATTCATTTCTTTTTTCGATATATTTTTCACTTAGGGATGGAAAAGGAGTGCAACAGGCATGGTTGTTTGAACCGAATTGGACTGGTTGGTTGAATTGGGAATTGGTCAAGATACCGGTCTAAAGAGGCATTAGACCGGTTGACTCGTGAAACGATGTAAACTGATTAAATTGGGTTAAAAAACTTGTTGAATCAACGTTAAGTTGGGTTTTTTTTTATGAATTTTTTTATGATTTATTTAATCGAATTGACAAATCGATAACTTGACTAGTATGATCATTAGTTCAGTTCTAAAAATCTTGGCAACAGGGTGGATATTAAATCCACCACCGCTTTACAATTAGCTTGTTTTGTCTTACCATCTTCTTTATTTCATTATGAACGTGTAATATTAAAGACTATTACCACTTCTATAAATGTTAGATACATAATACATTCAAACAATCTTGATTTGATATTTGCTTGCTATTTTTATTTATTTTTATTTTTTTAAAAGCAAGCAAAATTTTAAACGTAATTCTTGAAAAATATATATTTCAACATAAAATGCAGTTTTTTCTCCCTATAATTTAGTTATATATAAAGATAAAACAATAATTTAGTATAGTGAAGAGGCAGAATGAGACTAAATAAATAATATTTTATCCTCAATTTGTGGCTTATTGGTCCGCTTTTCTTAGAAATAGTTTAGGTTGTAATGGTGGCTATTTGGCCCATCCTCATTTACCTTTTTAAAAAAATCATCTCATTCAAAGTGGATGGATTCAGGTTTTGCATATGATGCATGAACTCAGAAGATAACGAAGTATTACCTCTAGTTGTGAAAATGCCATTTCGACCTCAACAACCCACATTTCAGCCACTTGTTTGATTGATCCTGTTTTCTCAGCCCGAAATCTGGGTCCAAACGAGTAAACATTCCCAAGAGCACATGCATAGCTCTCTAAATGTAGCCGACCTGAAACACTTAAATAGCTCTGGCGACCAAAGAAATCTTCTTTGACCTCAGGCTTCACTCCAGTTCCTAGTTTGGATTTGTCTCTTGCTTCAATATGTTGTTCAGCCTTAACAGTTTCATGCCGAGCATCGGCATCGGCGCCACTCCCGAACCCCCATTTCTTGCTTGTTGTAACCTGAAACTTTTCATTGAAACCTTCGGAGTCTATAGTTGTGATTATTGGCACTTGTACATGCAAAAAACCATGGTTATGGAAGAATGTGTGGGCCGCGAAATCAAGGGTGTCGCGGATTCGTGTCATAGATGCCACCTGCAATTCAAAGCATGGTAATGAAACAAGTACATTAGGTGCCTTTCATATGAACATTGAATAGCAATGTATGCAGAGAATACCGTAGTCGTCCTAGGACGAATATGGGGATAATCCCTTAAAGAATCAAGGGGTAATCTTTTTCTTGATAACGGATATGTATCCGGTTCGACTGTTCCAATGTGAAGAATTTTTTCGACTTTAAGCTCGATTGTTTGTTTTCCATGTGCTGATGATTTTTCTAAAACACCTTGGGCTAATATACATGTTCCTGTAGGTAGAACGTGGCCTGCAGATACTGGAACTATAGCTGAATCTATTACAACCTGAGAATTTTTCAAGTACCAATTAGGAATTTGCATAATTAAAGAGGGAAAAAATTCAGGGTTTTAGAGTACCATAAGACTTGAAATGGAAGAGCCATCATTAATTTGTAGAAAGAACTTCGAAGGCGGCGGCGGCGGTTTAGGAACTGACTCGAACTTTTCTCGAACACCTGGATAACTGTCAGAAGAAACACCGAAAACTCTTATAAATTTCTTGAAAAATGGGATTCGAGATTGAACCACTTCGACGCAACTAAGTTCTTTAGGGCCCGGAGAAGGAGGGAAGGCTTCAGCCGCCGTCGGTGGCTTCAATGCCGCTACCACGGGCTCCCTTTTAACTTCCTTAGAAGATTTAACCCATCCTCCAACCACCACTGTCTTACCAAACAACCCTATCTCATCATCACCACATTCCAATATCGTTTTCAACATCACCCGGTTCGAGTACTTCAAAGGGATCAAAGGGGGGATTGTAACCTTGGGTTCTTGTTGAGACTCCATCATTTGGTATGAAAAGAGAAAGGAAAGAAAGAGATGAAATAAGAAGGAAGTTAGTAGAGGTTGCAATGGTGAATTTAGCAATGGGGGTGATGATGATGATAAAATGGGAGAAAATGGGTGCTTTTTTGAGAATATGAAGGAAAAGAAAGGGATTGTTTGCATCAATGGACATGGTTGTTTTGGTACAAGGGTTGATCAACGAAAGTGGTGAAGGCACGGATTATACAGAAAGAAAAGAGGAGAGAAAGGGTTGGTGGTAACGTTAGGTATATTTGTAAAGTTGGATTATTCGCGGGAGTTTTCCTCAAACATTTTAACGGTTTTTCAAACTAAATTATTGGAAGCTTTATTATTTTCAACCCTCTGGTTGAATTAGTCACATCATTGGTTTTTAACTCAATTGTGGGTTGAATAATAATTAAATAAGTAATTAAAATTTTATGTAAGTTAAGATTCAGATTTTTTTTTTTTGTTTTTGATTTTTATATGTTGGTGTAAAGATTAATTCAACTCCTATGTTCGGATTGATATACCATCATCTCGATCCAAACGGTTCGTCCGACTAGTCCGATCCGATTTAAATAACACTAATTTCAACACAATGCAAAAATTAATTAATTTAATTATTTATATTATGTCTATATTTATAAATTACAAATTAACTTTCAAGAAAAAGATTAATTACAAAATAATAAATCTTTTTAAAAGTGCGGGTTAAATTAGTACTGAAATTGAATTATAAAATTTATTTGGTATATATTAATTAAAATTAAGTACGAGATATTATTAGACTATTTAAGTTTTATTTTTAGAATTTTATTCTAATTTTTTTTGAACATTTTAAATTATATTAAATAAAGTCATACTTTAAATGAATTTAAATATAAATATGAAATAATTGAAATAAATTTTACTATTAATATATAATATTATAAATCTAAAAAGAATAATAATCAAGAATAAACTCAAATATTAAAAAACACAAGAAAATTTCACCTATGAAATAGTGGTTTGTGTTTTTTGAGAAAAATTTATTGAATAGGAGAAACTGGAGAAGTAGATGTAGAGTACACGTAAATCCTAAAAAGGATCATAAAATTAAAAGAAAAAAAAACAATTAATTCAATTTACACTATTAAGCAATAAGTGTAATTACAAATATATAGCTTATTAAAATAGAAAAATGTAAAATTCGTAAAAATATATAATTTAATTCTAGCCCCTTAAAATAAATATATGACTTCATCTCTATTATACACACTAATCCTTTAAAAACTCTCCGTAAGTGAAATTAATTGTAAAAAAAAAAATTAAAGTAATTATACATAAAAATAATTTCAAAATTCATCATGTCTCGAGACACGTAAAAAAGAGTTAAATATTGATGTAAAATGTCTCAAATGGACCGACCCAGATTGGTATTTAAAAGAAAAAGGGATAAATATCAAAATAATACATGAATTATGATTTAATGTGAAATTGTATACATGAAATTTTAATTTGATCCAATTCTTAAAATTTTTAGCACAATTATTGATATAACATCATTTTATAATATAGTATTGCATGCATAAATAATTATATTTATTCAATATAAAAATAAATTGATGTATTTATTTTTCTTTAAATATGTATGATTAAATCAAAATTAAAGTTTCAAGTATACGTTCGAATCACAATTAGTATTTCACGTGTATAATTACACCAAATTAAAGTTCATATATACAAATACACATTAAATCAAATTTTATATAAAAGAAAAAATAGAAACCTAAATGTGTTATATCAATAACTCAAGTCTTAATTGTGCAAAGTCTAATCCTCCATTGTGTGGACATAGGAATGGATACTGACAGTTCATATGGTATCCAGTCCGTGACTAAATCAAGCAAACCTCTTAATTAATTAATTAATTACCCACCAATTAAACTTTGATTTGTTTTCAACAAATTCCCTAAACGTAACGCAAAGCACTAAAATTCTACCCATTTCAGTTCACAACTTCTTAACCTAAATCTTTTGTCTTTTACAAAAGGAGCTGGATTTGACCCTGAGCTTTACTTAGCTTGCTTCACCATCATCAACAACCAATAAAACTCATCAAAATCGACCAAGACAAGTTCAAGACTGTAGCGATCACTATCTTCATTTTTAAAATTGTCAACATGTTTATTACAGTTGCATGCATAATAATATTATAATATTATTGAAAGAAAAAGAAATCCATCCCATATTAACTTATACCTTTATAGATTTTAAGGGGCTTAAAATATAATTTTTCCCATTTACTTGCGCCCATAGTTATAATGTCGTTGTCATCAAAATTTTAATAATTCAATCAACTTCTCCGAACAAAATAATTTAACTAAAATTTGATTAGTTAAGATCAAGATAATAATAAAAAAATTATGATTAAATTGACAAAAAAAATAGGTGAACCACATTAGTAGTTACTGAAAAGTTACACAGTGGTCACTCAACTATTTAATTTTGTCTTTTCTAGTCACCAATTAGCTAATATGAAAAATGAAAACACCTAAAAAATTAAAATAGTTGGATGACTAAAAAAGAAAAAATTAAATAATTGAGTGACCTTTTTTGTAACTTTTCATAATTAGATGACAAAAAAAAAAACATAGTTAGCTGACTACTAAGTACTAACACAATTTATCCTTTAAAATGATAAATATTAATAATTAAATTTATTATTATACTTATTTTTTAAAAATTTGAGTTAAAATAAATTGAGTTTAGTATTGAAATTTTGGGATTGGGACAGTTTTATTTAAATTAGAGGCATGAATAAAGGTGGTTTGGAATTTCCTAGGACGGTGTTTGATATCATTTGATAGTACATCCACTTTCGGTCTTATATATAATTTGGTGGTAGTGTGCTACCGAATCTGATTTTGGTGACTTTCCTTGAAGCTCATGTGTTGAAATGCATAAAAATAAATGTGAATTCAAATTCAATCCAATAGGACCAAATCAAATACATTGAAATTTTGGGTTAATTGCTTTAGAGTATATAGTAATTATCCTATATATTGGTAGTGAAGTAAAAAAAATTTACTACCAGATTTAGGGTGTTATGTATTTATATATATATATATATATATATATATATGTTCTAGGTAAAAGCATGATACAAGTCTTGATATCAAGAGTCAGATTGCATTTTGTTTTATTTTACTAAAAAATGGACAAATGAGTCCCTACATGTTAGATCAAATAGCAAAATGATACTTTTGATAAAAATTTCATTCATTTCTACTATAAAAGCTGGTCTATGTACATCATAATGAGGTATACGTGGCACGCCACATGTATCTATTTGATTAGTCCGTCAGCTACAATATTAGTTTTTAATAGTAGAAATGAATGAAAATTTTAATAAAAATGACCAGTTGTAAAGGGATTAATTTATCTTTTTTCTTTGAGTAACTAAAATAAAATATAATCTAATTCTTAATATAAAGAATTTCGGAATAATTTTACCAAAGTTGTATTTTTCTTTTTCACTTTGTTGGAAGAAGCCAAATTTCTGTTTGAAGCTAAAAGATTCTTTTGACTAAGTCTAAAGTTAAAGAAGATAAAAAAATTTAAAGGTTAAATTTGAAAGTGTGAAGTAAGTATTAAATATTAATTCAGATAATATTATTGTTATTGTAATAATTTAAAATTCGTAGATTTAAATATTGTTAAATCCAATACAAAATCATCTTAATATTGTATCTCCAATTAAACATTTAATACAATCGAGAAAGTCACCAAAATTATTTTAACTGGTTGATTTTGGCAATAATTACACTAATGTTTTCATTATAATTATAATCTCGTTCTTGCATTAATGTAGTTGTGATTGTAACTTTGAAAAAAAATCATCTTTTTTTTTATATATTCTGCTTTGATTTGATGCATAAAAATTTAAAGATATTTGATGCAATTAATTTAAATCTCAACCGTATCTCTTAAAACTCATAATAAAATATAATTTTTAATTACTATTTTTTTAAAGTTATAATCAACTAATTATTTCAACAATAATAATCAAAATCAATCATTACAAGTATAAAATAAATTAACTCATTAATTCACGGGCACTTAAAGCCCCAAAACCTTCATCAACAATGCAAAAGTAAGGGTACAAATGACATTACTGCTTGTAAGCTACTTGAGTTCAATTAGAAAAAAATTTGAATTCTATTCGGTAATTATCGAGCTGAGCTGAGCTTGAGATTGAGTTATCGGTCAAGCTAAATTCAAGCTTAATAATACTCGACTCGAACAATCCGCAAGCCTTATTGAACTTTTCATAATTTTATATTATTAAATTATATTATTACCCTTAATACATTTTATTAACCTTAAGTTAAATTATCAAGCTCGAATTCAAGCTTGAGTATAAAAATTGATAAACAAACTTAATCAAGCTTAAGCTTGTGTAGCTTGAATATATCTCAAGTTGAGTTCGAACTTAAAAATAATTGTCTAATCTAATTTAAATTGAATATTAAGCTTTAACAATATTCAGACTCAACTCGACTAAATTACACCCTATAGCCTAATTTCACCTGTCACTAATCTGTAATTACTTTTTAAAGAATCATAGATTAGGAAAGGAATTTTATTATTTGGATTACATACCTAAATGGGATGTAATCTTATGGTATGTTTACTTTTTCTATTTTATCTATTAATTTGGCCAAACATAAGCAGCATCGAGTAATTCATTCTTAGCCTCCCCCTCCCTCTCTTTTCATATATATACGCACATATACGTATGTGTGTGTAAACAAAATTTCTCTTAATCTAAATTTAGCTTTCAGTGTTCTTCTAAAGATGACTGGTGCTCAACAAGAAGGTGATGATCAAAGTGTGAGCCTCCATCTCCTTAAGCAAAAAATGGCTGATTTTGCCAAAGAAAGGAACTGGGATCAGTTCCATAGCCCCAGAAACCTCCTTTTGGCCATGGTAACCTATGCTAACACACATGATTCTCCTTCATTGAAATCTGTTGGGTGAGGTCGCTCTCTGGTCAGTCTTGTACCTTCAACGGAAGTATTGTTTTGGGAGCATTTAGCCTTAGGTTTTTGTCTCCCTACTTTGAGGAGAACAAAAAAGGGTTCATGGAGTTTGATGAACTTACTTAATCAAGTGGTACTAAGACCTGTTAAGGGCATGGATTCGAACCCCACCAAAGTCAAATGCTAAACATTTACTTGGTGGACTAGGTGCTCTTGTCAATCTCCGTGAACCCTTTTATCCGAGGCTAAAACCAAACATATAGGCATCCCAGGCACAATACTTCCACCCTTCAAGGGCTAGTTCGGCAGACGATACCTCAAACAGATGATGTCAATGAATATATATAGCATTTTATGTCTTTTTTTTTTCCTATTATTATTGAATATTTGCAATATTGATTATATATTGATATAGGTAGGTGAAGTAGGGGAACTCTCTGAGATATTTCAATGGAAAGGTGAGGTTCCTAAAGGGTTGCCCGATTGGAAAGAAGATGAAAAAGTTCACCTCGGTGAAGAGCTTTCCGATGTGCTACTTTACCTCGTTAGGCTATCTGATATTTGTGGCATTGATTTGGGGAAAGCTGCTTTGCGTAAAGTTGAACTTAATGCTATCAAGTATCCGGCCTCGAAGAACTACGGCACCAACGACGACAGCACTGCGGAGATGTGTGGTTGATGATGGTGAAACACCCATGGTTTTAATAATATGTTTACTTTGTTGGTTGATTCTTAGGGTTTTGGGGTTACTTTTGAATGGGGGACTGGTAGTAGTGTGGGTAGGTATGTTTGGTATTTATTCCTATATTGATTTCTTTTGTCACTGTTTTCGAATCCAATCCTTGTGAGAGATAATATATATAAGAAACGATTAAAGTAGACTGTTTCTTGGTTACACAAGGTAACGTACAAATATATTCTATTAATGATAAATTTATATGTTAATCGGATGCTTAAAGTTGTAAATAGTGATAGATTTGGTCGAAGAATTGAAACCAGCAATGAATCTTCTATAGGGCAAAATATTGATAATCTTTATTATGAAGTTTGCTTGGAATACATTGATTTACCCGGTGTATTGGGTTGCGATTAAAGATGCTCATAGGTCAGGTTGGGTCTAAATATGATATTAACATACTTTATATTTACCCAACTCGAAATCTGGGTATAAAATTTTACCCAAACCTGTCCATATTTATAAAAGACTAACCGAAGCTCATTTTAAGTCTGCCTATATTATTTTTTAATTCTTTTTTCAAAAAGATATTTATATTATATTATTTTAATATTAATAATTTTATACATTTTTTATTTATTGAAAATTTTTATATAATCTTCTTAATATCTTTTTATTTGGTAGAGAAAAATAACACTCCTATTTGCTAAGAATGAATAAAAACAGTGGTTCCTTCATATAAGGAATCATGAGTATCCTCCTCTAGCAGTCGTATAACGTATTATGGTGGAACTGGAGAAAAAACTACTTGGTTAAGCTTTCCTATTGCTGCATTTGCCAAACAATCAGCTACTTTGTTGCTTCCTTGTAAGACATGCCTAAACTTCACTTTCCAATCCTTATTACACTATTCGTGGATTAACCGGACTTCTACAATGTTAGTAATTGATGCGAACCCATTACGGATAGTATCTATAAGCATCGCATTGTCACAATTAATCTCAACCTGTTTATAACCCTTCTTGTGCTTCAATCTTGAATATCTCATCCAATCCTGTTACCATGTTAAAACCCATCAACCACTTCCTATCTGAGTTTCGCTAAGTTCTTCCGATTGCTGCTTTGGTGTTGTTTTTTGATACAGAACCATCAACGTTAATCTTGAACCAACCTGAATCGGGACGCTACCATCTTTGTTCAGTTTTGGAAGAGCAAGCCAAATGATCCATCTTGGCACTATACTCACAAGACTTTGTCCAAGCAAGAGCCAATGCAATGAGTTCATGATTGTTACTTCTAGCATTTTTAAAATTGAAAGCATTGCGATTTTTCCAAATGAACCAAGTCATTATTGAAAAAAGGGTTGACCATTCACCACCATCAACATTAAGCATCCCTTTATTCATAATATTCTAGTGTATCCACTCCCCAATATGAAAGTTGAAAAAAGCATTCCAAGCATTCCAAGGTAATAAGGATTTCCACACCAATTGGGCGAAATCACAATCTCTCACAGCATGAATCGCTGATTCAGTTGACTTACCACATTGTTCACAAAAAGGAAAAGAAGACATACCTCTTCGTGTGCACTCCTCGTTTGTCAAAATCTTATTCCGAACAAGCATCCACAAGAAAGTTCTTACTCTTTGAGGGATTTTCATTTTCCAAATGACTTCATCATCCCTGGGTTGATTAGATGAGATGGGACAACAAAGATGTTTGTATGACTCACGCATAGAAAATTTCCCTGTAGCCATCCACTTCCAAGAGAGATGATCCGCTCCTGACTCCCTTAGAGGAGGGCTGCAAGTTTGTATTGTGTCAACCACCTCTCTAGGGAGGATTGCATCTTAACATTATTTTAATGATTACATTATAGTATAATTATATATTTAGTATAGGTTTATTTTTTTAATGTGTTCTAAATTACATAATATATAAAAATAACATAATATAAATATTATAAATTTAAAACTAAGTTTCCTATTTTATATTTGCTGTTGTGGGCTTAATATATATTTCATAAAAGATTGGCCTTTCTTTCAATACTTGTTCGCTTTAGGCTATTAAGACCTAAGGTATTGGGCCATAAACTAGTATACTATAAAGGAGATGAATATGAGAAAGCTGATAAGGTTGGAGAGAGATTTTAAGTAAAGTTTTGGAATCCAATTTCATAGATTAAGAATATAGTATTAGGTTTTATGCTATTAAAATCTAATGATAAGAAATTATTTCAAGCTCTAAGTTTTGTGAATAAAGAAAATAATGTTTATTCCAGTTTAAAAATTAATCTAATTAGACTTTAAATTTAACTAAAATGTAATCATTTAAAGTGAAAGTATTGGATTCCATGATGATTAATACCTCTTACCTACTAATTTTCATTGAACCCATTTGAGGAAACCCCATATCTTCTAATCATTACCACCACAACCCTATAATGCTAAAAAAAACACCCATATATTATTAAGCTTTTCTATTGCCATCCTCCCTTTAATAACATTAACATCATGTTATAAATGCTTCCATTATGACCATCATGATTAGCAAGACCTTTCTCCATCTTTGCACTCACTATATAAGAATTCAAAGAAGCAAATTAACAAACACTTGGTAGAGCTTTTTTGTTGTTTTTAAAAATAAAGAATGATGAAGAAAGGTTCCATAGCTATATCAAGTTTCCCAAATTCATCAATGTTGATGGGGTGGTGACAAGGACGGAGGCAGCTACGACGAAGGAGGGGAAGTATTGTACGACTAGAGAATAAGCGACGAGGGTTCAATATGGGATCACGACCGGTGATTCGGTTGGGGATGATGATGGCAGCTCCTTTAAGATTGTTGAAGAGGATGATCATGGAAATTAGACCAAAGGGAAATTTGATTGAAGCTTAAGGCCTCAATTATTTCCTTTGTGTTGATATAATGTTGATATTTCTTTTTATTGTTGGATGATGTACTTAAGTGTACATGATTTGATATCATAACAATAAAATAAAAATTAAAAAAAAAATCACTCAAAAGACTTCAAATTGTTAATTTAGATCAAATTCTGCTTTTGATCCTTCTACCATGCTAAATTTAGCATTTAATCCATGTATATTTTAATTCGATATGATTTAGTTTATTTTTTATTCTATAATGCGATTAGTTGGTTCATATTGTGAACACTATTAACTATTCTTATTAAATTGCAGATAAGTTGCATATTATTTTCTTAAAAATAATTGTCAAGAAATTTAATCTAATAAATTTAATAAAAATGGTTAAAAAAGTGTTAATAATTCGGTAGAAGGACTAAATTAAAATTTTTAGTATAGTATAAGGATCAAAACAAAATTTTGATCTTAGTTTTACATGGATAATAAAATGGATAACAGTATAACACTTAACAATCTTTCAACCAGTCTTTTCCTTTCTCAACCTTAAAACCCTTCTCTTCAATCTTTTTCTTCTGTTTGTTTCTCGAGAAAAAAGAAGTTTCCCAAACATGATACTCAGCCAAACCCTTCTTCTTCGAGCTTCAATAAACCTTCCTCCACGAAACGTTAATGCCCCAATCTTCACCTCAAAACCCAGTTCACCTCCCTTTTCTCTCCCCATTAAACCCTCAAACCCCAATACCAAAACCCCCAAATTCACCCCATTAGCTTCCATTACAGGACCTTACAAGAACAACTCCCAAACTCAAACTCAGTCCCCACTCAACGGTTCAACTCGAACCCTCAAAACCCTTTTCTCCCTAACCCTCGCCGCCACCATTCTCTTGACCAAAACGATCCAAAATCTCGCCGTGGCAACAATCCACCGAACCCCCACTGCACTATCCACCACGGGCGCTCTCTTCTTCGCTTCCTTAAAAGACCGCCCAAGCGGATACCTCAACACGCCGTTGACGGTGGTGGCGGCTGGTTTATCCAAATGGCTCGATATTTACAGTGGGGTTTTGATGGTTCGGGTTTTGCTTAGTTGGTTCCCTAATATACCTTGGGATCGGCAACCACTTTCGGCTATTAGGGATCTTTGTGATCCTTATTTGAATCTGTTTAGGAATATAATTCCACCCATTTTTGATACACTGGATGTTAGTCCATTGCTGGCTTTTGCTGTGTTGGGTACCCTTGGATCGATTCTTAATAACAGTAGAGGAATGTATTGATTGAAATTTTGCTCATGCCACAAGGAAAGTGAGTAAGAAATTTTAATCCGAGCTTTGTTGTGTGCTTTCTATTTTTCTTTTTTCTTTTTTTTGCTTATTAAAAGTTTTTTGTTATTAGATTCTTTCATGGTTGTTTTATTAGAATGCTCTGTATTTTTTCTTGTTCTGTATGGATGAATTTTTATGGAGGAATGCATTATAACTGTCCTTTTTGTTTAATTCAAGCTTGAGAAAAGAAAGTATATTTTGGTTTTTGTGATGGGAATTTAGAACTAGCCATTAGTTTCATCAGTTCCATGGCAATTCTAAGAAGAATCAGATTCAATCATACATGGCAACAATTCGAGCTCATCGAACCTGAAATTGATCCCAATTTGAAATAAATTTAATCTGAAATCAGAACAATTTGATTTTAAGTGATTAAAACCTAAAATATCCAAATCGGTAATGCTTTGACACAACAAAAACTTCAATCCCAGATGATCCAAAAGTTTTAAATTTTGAACAATA
Organism: Gossypium australe; assembly: GCA_005393395.2. Lineage (NCBI taxonomy): Eukaryota > Viridiplantae > Streptophyta > Magnoliopsida > Malvales > Malvaceae > Gossypium > Gossypium australe. The sequence continues at coordinate 95,927,058 of CM016620.1, forward strand.
ACAGCCTGCACCTGGTGAATTTTTAAGATAAATTTATCATCCTATCTGTATTAAAAATTAAATTATATTTTACTTCTTTTACTAAAAAATTAATAAATTATTCTATTTACGTTATATGATTGTTAGAATAGTCAAATTATACATGATCTACAACATGTACCTTAAATTATTAAGGTATAAAGATTAATTTTTTAACAAAAAATAATAATCTTTACATTAAAAAAATAATTTTAAATTTTTTTAATAAAAATGAAAAAAAAACATAATATCTAGTGTAAACATGACGGTGATATTTTTAGAGAAACGTCTATTAATTAGTGGAAATAGCGTGAAGATTTGGTCACTATTTCACCCTCACACATTCCTGTGTGCTATGTTACTGTTGATTGTTACATGATGGTGGCTTGTGTCATATTCCCTAACCTACGTCATTCCAAATTGATTTGTAGATAAAAATTATAATATCAGAATTTTATATAATATGATATGATTTTATTGATCTAAATTTGAATCGCGTTAGTCACATTAATTATTTGAACTTTATTTTATTATTGTAATTTATAAAAAAATTATAATATCAAATTAAAATAAAAAAATAAATTAATTAATTTATAAATAACTGAACACCAATGGGTGGATGAATTCAAAAATGGATGATATAATGAGTGGGATTATATTATTATTTATAAAATTAACAAATCACAAATCTACATGACTCGTCAGTCGCCACAAATATAATCAAAATAAAGATTTCCATATTATCCAATCCATTCCCTAACACTTTCTCTTTCATCCATGTTCTATCACACAATTTTTTTCCTCTACCAAAAATAATCAGGTTTTAGACTTAAATTGGAATACTGAAAATGACTTTATAAAGAAGAATAATTATGAATTTTTAAAAAAATAATTTTTATAAATTATAAAACCAATATAAAAAGAAGCTCCTAGACTTAATATTGAAATCACGGCATTAAAAAAAGATATTTATAGATCTCAAGAATATTAATTTTTATAGATTATACAATGCATATACAAAATATTTTAGTTTCGACTAGAGTTATTCATGGGACAACTTATCCAACTTGACTTGAAAGCCCGTCCGAAAGGTGAGGGTATTTTAATAAAAATATAAGCTCGGAAAAAGGATTTGGACAAAAAAATAAGACCCATTTTTGCCTCAAGTAAGGCTTTTTTGGCCCAAACTCAATTCGGCCCAAATTAGCAAAAAGACAAAAAAAAACTGTTATTTTCTTCTTCTTTTTTTACTATTTTGCTACAATTTCACTAATATATTACTATTATTTTTTTGTTATTATTTGTATATTGTATAATTCTTATTTTATTGTTAATTGTGTTACTATTTTACAGGCATTTGTTTGTTAAGTTACACCTTAGTGCTATTTAAGTATAAATATTTTTTAAAAAAATTATTTTCAATTTGTTGAAAAATATTTATTTTAATGTTTTTAGTATTTTTTATGTATTATATTTTTAAAAAATTTTATATAAAAAAATTAATTCGAGTAGGTTAGGTCGAGCCTGGGTTTTAGCATTTTTATCTAAACCGAGATTGAGTAAAATTTTAAGCCCATTTTTCGTGTCAGATCAAGCCTAGCCCTAGCAAACAAAACTAAAATTTTGGCAAGACTCAACCCGACGCAACCAATGGACAAATCTACTTGCATCCATTCAATAACAAATATACCATATTTTTATAATAATAATATTAATAAATAATATTATCATTGTGTATAAAATAATTTTCCGAAGTTAATTGGATTGTTTGCTAAAATATGACTTAAATTTTAATGAATTTTAGATTTACAAATTCAACTAATTGTATGTCAAAGTATTAATATTATATTAGTGTTAAATATTGATTTGAATAAAATTATATGGAGACGATGTTAGGAAATTCTCTGGATACGAATGTTAATAGCTCTCTTCTGGAATACGATGTTGGGGACGGGTCTCGATCGGTGGCTGAACGCAACACGAAGAAAGTAAGATTTAAAGAAGGAATAGGTGGTGAAGACATAGTTATGTTGATTGAATCTCGTTCAAGTCCAACAATATCCTGGAAGGACAAACTTCTGGGGGGTAAATCTGGAGGATCTGGTGAGGAAGAGTCAGGCTTGTCTAGCACGAGTAAAGGTGAAGATCTTGAGCTTTTGGAGGGAGACATCCATAAATCTGTTGTTAATGGTATTCCTACTATTGACTTTTCGGAGAGAATATAGCAAATCCTATTCAAAGAAATGGAACTAACGGTAGTTCTTAAGTTACTTGGAAGGAACATTGGGTATGGGGCTCTCTCCAACCGAATCAACAATCTTTGGAATCCTGCTAAGCCTTTTCACCTAATGAATATCGAGAATGGCTACTATCTGGCCAAGTTCCACTCAGTTGAAGACTACACCAAGGTTTTGTCACAGGGACCATGGATGATTTACGGACAATACTTGACAGTCCAGCCTTGGACAAAAGAGTTCAATCCCTCACAACCTTACCCGAGTATGGTCTTAGCTTGGATAAGATTACCAGGCCTCCCGGGATTCCTATATAAGAAGAAAATTCTTGAGGAAATAGGGGGATTATTGGGAAAGTTATTAGGTTAGACTTCAACACCGATAGCCTAACCAGAGGACGTTTCGCTAGAACGGTCGTGTACATCAATTTGAATAAATCGTTGACTGGCCAAGTTCTTGTGAATGGCACAAAAAAAAGAGTGGAGTATGAAGCGTTGCCAACCATCTACTTCTCTTGTGGAAAATACGGTCATACAAAGGAAATATGCTCGTCGTTGCAATTGGAATCCACACCGGAAAACGTTCAGGCTAAGGATATTCCGATGGAAGCGAGGCAAGGAGGAGATAGCGAGGCTTACGGGCCTTGGATGATAGTTGAACGAAAATCACAGAATAATTCACGGACTACTCAGCTTTCCAAAAAAGAAAATAAGGGAAAAGGAAAATCAGGGTCTAGATTTGAAGCCTTAGCAAATTTCGGGAATAAAGGAGAAATCGGGGAAGCGGTGAACAAGGAGGGTGATGAGCATATAGCTGATTTCCAGGTTGTGTCAAAAGTTGGTATTAATGCTGGCGTGCAGAATCTTTTATAGCAGGAAAGCACTAAGGTTAATAAAGGAGTACAGCTGGGAGTAATTACTCCAGCAAACGGACCGTTGAAAATCCAAAATTTAGGTCTAATTAAAGACCCAGCAGATTGGGCTTTGATTGATGGCACTATTGTTGGGGCAATACTAGGCCCACTAGAAGATAGAATTAACGTCAACCCATCAAGGAGTGATGCGGTCAAGGCCAATAAAGAGATGAGCCATAGTAATTCCAAAACAGGCTTGTCCAATAATAAAACAGGAAGTTCCCTCCGAATTCATATGCTTCTGTTTCAAATGATAATTTAGATGATAATGCTTCTTTATTGGATGTCAACAATCTTAATACTTCTCGTTTTAACCCTGTATTTGAAAATCAGGTTATTAATATGGATCAGGGAATTATTATGCCAACCAAGTCAGATTCTCCAACGCCGAATATAGTTGAAGTGCAGGGGGATGATTCCTTTGGTGGTTCTAATAACAGACACACGACTGTTTCTTTCAAAGGAAAAGGCCCGGCAGTGGATGGTAACAAAAATCGAATTACAGGAAAATTAATGGGAGGTAAGGAGGGAGGTATTCGGGCCATTAGAAAAATTAATAAAATCACGCATGGGAAATGGAACAATTTTAAAATAAAAAACCCCTCAAAAATTCCTTTGAATGATTCTATGACTAGACTGGCTCAGACTGTAACCACGCTTAAAAAAGTGGAGTCGGTAGCTTCTGACCCGAACATCGGTAACAATATTTAATTTACTTCGTTGTGATTTTTTTGGTTAAGTGCATTGGTTTATGGTTTTGATATTATTTTTTTGATTTTTTTTCCATTAATTCTAATTTATCAATTTTTTCCTGGAATTGTCAAGGGTATGTGAGTAGTAAATTTCTCAGAGCCTTTCGTGAGTATAATCTTGAGTATAAACCGGATATTGTATGTTTTCTGGAGCCGAGAGTTAGTGGTAAAAAAGCTAATTTTATTATTGATAAACTGGGATTTAAGAGGTCCCACCGCATTGAGTCTATTGGTTTTTCAGGAGGAATATGGGTTGGATGGAAGGATTATATTTCCATTAGTATTATTCATAACCACCCTCAATTCATGCTTCTTCATTTTTGGGGCAATAACCTTTATAATGGCTTTTTTATGTTTGTTGTTTATGGAAATCCTGACAGAACCAAGAAGAAATCTCTTTGGGCTAATTTATTGAAGGTGGTGCATCAGGAACCCTTACCATGGTTGATTTTGAGAGATTTTAATGCCATTCTATCTCCCCAATATAAAAAAAGTGATCGCACAACAGGTAAGCGATGTAATTTCTTTGGCAATTTTATTGATGTCTGTAACCTGCAGGATCTGGGGTTTATAGGACCATCTTTCACTTGGCAAAGAGGAAATACATCTAAGCATTTAGATCGAGCCCTAGCTAATAATGCTTGGGTCTCAGACTTTTCTCACACACTCGTTTACCATTTTCCTCGTATTAAATCGGACCATAGGCTTATTCTTCTTAAGATGAATCCTGAGCTTAGTATTCCAAGAGGGAGACCGTTTCACTTTCTTGCAGGATGGACGAAGCATGTAAACTTTAAAGATTTGGTCTCCAATAAATGGAACTATTCAGGTAACATGGCTGAATCATTATCTGAATTTACTTCTCACGTTAAAAATTAGAACAGGTCCGTCTATGGCTTTTTAGGTACTCACAAAAGGAAGCTCTTGAAATCTCTTGGGACCATACAAAAGGCCATGGATCAGTCGTCTTCCAAGAGATTAGCTACTTTGGAGATGGAGGTTCGGGATGAATTGGAGAGTGTGCTTAATCATGAAGAGCTCTTATGGAGGAAAAAGGCGAGGTGTGATTGACTCCAGTTTGGGGATAGGAATACTAAGTTATTCCATAGCCGCACGCTTCAAAGAAGGAAATTTAATCGTATATTAGCCTTACGCATCAATAATGGAGAATGGTGTTCAGATCAGTCTATTCTTAGTGAAGAGACCGTTAGTTTTTTTGAAAAGTTATATGGTGAAAATCTAAGGCCTATATCTGATATCCCCTCAAATATCTTTCCCTACCTCAAGGAGCAAGATATTGACTTTTTTAATAAGCCGGTGCTGAATGATGAGATCAATAAGACCCTTTTTGACATGGCTCTGTTGAAAGCTCCAGGAAGTGATGGTTTTCATGCGCACTTCTTCCAAAGTCAGTGGCATCTAGTTGGAGGGGCGGTTTATGAGTGGGTTCAAGGAATCTTTGCTGGAAACAGAATTGAAGGGGAGCTCAACAACACTCTTATTGTGCTTATACCAAAGAAGGATAGGCAGGAAGACTTCAGTCAATTTCAGCCAATCAGTCTATGTTCGGTTATGTACAAGTTGGTGATGAAAGTGATCGCTAATAGATTCAAAGCTGTATTTTTGAATTTCATCTCTCTAGAATAAGCAGGGTTCATTGCGGGGAGGAATATCTCTGATAATGTCATAATTGCTCAAGAGGTTATCCATTCTATGCGTAGCAGGAATGCTGGAAGGAAGTGGATGGCCATTAAGTTAGATTTGGAAAAAGCTTATGATAGGGTCCGCTGGGATTTCATAGAAGTGTCCCTTGTTGTAGCTGGAATTCCCGAGAAAATCATGAAGGTTATTATGAATGCTATTTCCTCCTCCACTATGCAAATCCTTTGGAATGGAGTCCCATCCAGATTCTTTAGACTTGTAAGAGGGATTAGACAATGATGTCATTTATCGCCCTATATTTTCGTTCTTTGTATAGAATGGTTAGGCCACCTCATCAGATCTGAGATGTCCGCTGGTAGGTGGTTTCCTATTCGGTTATCTAGATCGTGACCGACTTTATCCCATTTGTTCTTTGCCGATGATCTTGTTATTTTTAGCAAAGCAGAGATGGATCAAGCTCTTCTTTTAAAAGAAATCCTTAGATGCTTTTGTGATTTTTCTGGTCATAAGATCAGTGAAAGGAAGACCAGCATGTTTTTCTTTAAAAGTGTTAAGCCTAATGTGGAATATCAGATTAGTCAGTTTTTTGGATTCCAGAAGGTCCTCAATCTTAGAAGTTACCTGGGGGTGCCTCTTCTACACGACCGTGTTACCAAGAGTACTCTAGACTTCATAATTGGAAAAGTGATGAGTAAGCTTCAAAATTGGGAAGCTCGGAAACTTTCCTTTGCGGAGCGCGTTACACTTGCTCAATCGGTACTTCTCGCTATTTCTATCTATTTCATGCAATCCTTAGCTATTCCGAAAGGGGTGTGTGATGAGATAGAAAGGATAGCAAGACAATTCATTTGGGGGGTTCAGCTGATAATCCAAAATCCACATTGGTTGGTTGGGACCTCATCTGTCAGCCGATGACTTGCGGAGGACTTGGACTTAGAAATCTTCAAGACCATAATAACTTCTTCCTTATGAAAATCTGTTTTAATCTAGTCTCTCAGAAGAACGCATTATGGGTAAGAGTCCTTCATTCAAAATATGGTTGGAAAAGCCAGCTTCCTGTCTCTATCCAAAAAAGTCATTGTTCACATCTGTGGAGGTCCCTCTCTAAGGTATGGCCGCTAGTTTATGAGAATCTCATGTGGTATGTTGGGGATGGTAATACAATCAGAGGCTGGGAAGACAATTGGATACCTGATGTTGGGCCTCTACTTAATCATGTGCCCGCTTAGGACAGTCTCAATTTGGACAGTACTTTGAAAGATTGGGTTCTGTAGGATGGTTCTTGGAATGTGCACATGTTTCGCATTTGGTTATTGATAAACCGTAAAAGTAACATATTTTAATCCCACTATAGCATATTTTCGGATGATTTATTCCTTGATTCATGTAAAAATGTGCTTTTAATCCTTTCTTTTCATGTCTTATACTCAGGAAAGCACCCGGGGATGAAAAGAACGTAAAACGGGCTCAAAACGGAGTAAATGGGCCATAACACGAAATCCACACAGCCTGGGCCCAAGTCCATACGATCGTGCCTCATTGATCTACTAGAACACGGCCTAATCATGATCCACACGGCCGTGCCCCATTCAACAGGGTCGAACACGGCCTAGCCACGACTTACACGGACGTGTGTTATGGGCATGTGCCTACCGCGGCCAAGAGAAGTTTTACTCGGATTTGGATATTTAGAGGCAAATAAACACATTCCAAAGCCTATTCAAACACCTTAGTAGGAATTCTACTTGAATTAGGATACTTAGGGACCAAGTAAGGCATCTCAAAGTTTATATAAACACCTAATGGGGCAACTTGAAGGGGAGTTCGGCAGAAGCCGGAACAGGCGGTTAGCTAGGCCAAGGAGCCAAGCCGAAAAGGTTAGATTTGTGGGAATCACTCGAAGAGAGCCAGTTGATCCATCTCAAGAAGCCGGAATTCTACTCAAGACGATAGATCTCTCCTTCAATTCCTTCAGGGAGTTTTAGGGATTTCTTATGTTTTGTTTTATCTTTTCTTCTGAGATGTTTTCTTTTATTATTATGAACTAAACCCTTCAGATACCTGAAGGGGATGAAACCTAAGACGGATCTTGTTATTGTTTTCTGAACTATATGATAAATACTTGATTTGTTCTTAATTATGTGTACTTAATCCTTGTGTTAATATTTCCGGGATATTGATTCAAGATTGGATGTGCTTAGGTGGAGGAACAAAAGTCCCTGCTTAAGAGTAGATCTAGCATAATTAAGCGGAGTTGATCGCGCGCCTAGAGATAGGGTGACGAGATTTTGCTGGATTAGGGTGAAACCTAATATGGGAGTCCATAGATCGAGTTAATGCGATTCTAGGGGTTTTAATTAGAAAGAGATTTCAATTAATCAACCTAGAGTTAGACGATATTCGCCTCGAGAGAGGGTTTAATATAACTTAGGAAATCTTACGGATCAAGTCAAGTGAATAAATCGTCTGGTTCAGTGTTAGATAACAAGTGAAATCTAGGTGGATTCTTCCTAGGGTATCGTCGTAATCAACTGAGTTTTCCCAACAATATTTCCCCCAATTCGTTCTTTTTGTCTTGAGTCTTTAGCTTAGTAGTTAGTTAAATTTAGATTAGATAACAATTTCACTTATTTTAGGCTAGATAATAAAAAGAAAGTTAGTATTAGTACTTTTAGTTCCTTTGGGTTCGACAATCCGGTCTTGCATAAGCTATACTACTGTTCGATAGGTGCACTTGCCTAAAATCGTTGTCAGAGTTGGTTTCCAGGTTCGATCATTCTCTTTATAAATTTTAAAACTCGATAAAACAACGATCAGTTATCAAATGACATGATAAAGCGCATAGTTAGTATTCCCCCGCCTCATCCTGCTGGAGGTGAGGATAGAATCATTTGGGCTCGTTCAGGGGCAGGTACTTTTTCTGTTCGAAGTGCTTATTGGTCATTAAAGGAAAACTTTTGGAGACCCAAAGATGACATTTGGAAACCAATTTGGAAGTATAAAGGTCCGCAGAGAGTTCATCTTTTTCTTTGGCTTGTGGCCAATCAGAGGATTTTTACTAATTCAGAAAGAGTCAGGAGAGGATTTGGGCAAAGCAGCGCATGTCCAAGATGTGGTCATGATTTGGAAGATATCATGCATGTTCTTAGGGACTATCCGATTGCCAAGGAAGCTTGGAAGCTTGTAGTCCCTCCAGAGAAGCAATCCGGGTTTTTTTCGGACCCTTTACAAACATGGTTATCTGCTAATCTTTGTTGTCCTATTAAATTGCAGGATAAGGGAATTACTTGGTCGTGTCTTTTTGGGATAATAGCTTGGAGAATTTGGAAGAACTGGAATCTTTTCATTTTTCAAAACATTGACTGGACGTCCCTTGATCTCATCAAATTCTCTATCAATTGGGCACAACATTTTGAGACCTTAATCATTGGGCCTAAGGTTTTCCCATATTTCCCGGAGTCACATCAACATTGTTCTGAAAATTGGGCTTCTTTATCTTCTGATGGAGCACTGGCTAGAGTTTTTGGAAACGCATCAGCAGGTGGCGTCGTTTGTGATCAAGATGGCAATTAGATTTTAGGATTCACGCATTATCTAGGCAGATGTTTACCTTTGGAAGCAGAGCTTTGGGGTATTCTTGATGGAGCGATTATCTTATTAAACAAAGGGTACAAGAGGGTCAAAATTCAGACCGATAACCTTGAAATGGTTAAGGCTTGTCCATAAAGGAAATGGTGGATTCTGGCACTACTCTTCTCAGGAGAATTAAAAGACTAATGAACTCTGATGGTCAATGGGAAATCAATCATGTTCCTAGGGAGCGTAACTTAACAGCTGATCAATTAGCGAAGATTGGTCTTTCCTGGTAGAATTCCTTCCGAATTTTTGAAGTTCCGCCTGATGCGGTGGCCATGGCTTTCCAACAAGATAAATCTTCTTGTGTCTTTTAGGACATTTTAAGTTTTTTCTTTTCACCAAAAAATATATTGATTTGAATCTAATATGGATGTATTAAAACCTTTTCAAATATATAAATCAATTTAAAATTATTACAAAGTAAGGTTTTTAGAATTGATGATTGAATTAATTAGATAATAAATTTGTCGGTTCAATTTATTTGATCAATTTAATTAAATAAATTATTAAAATAATTATAAAAATAAAAAATCTAATTCAATATTCATTCAATTTCACTATTTTTTTATCTTAATCATGTATACTAATTTCTAAATAATTGATTCAAACTTTTCTCGAACTAATACCTTAATCACTTCCGGATAAGTGCAGTCAAGTTTGATTAAATCTTTGATGTAATGCTAAATTAGTAAAACCCAAGTAGTTCTTTAAAAAAAAAGAAAGAAAAGAAATTACAAGTAGACTTATCATTTAACATCAGGCGCCAACGATTAACCACTGCTGAGAAAAGAAAACGACAAAAACCATTTCCATACTCATGACTGAAGCTTATTTAGGGTTAACTCAAAGCAACTGAAAGTTGATCATCCGTCATCGCCTGGTTCGTTATTATTAACACAAGCATATACAACACAAGCAAACAGCAGTATTACATCAAAAGAGCCGATGGCAGTTTTAAGCTTCCACGGGGGCGCATTTGCTGGAGGGGGAGCAGATGAGCCAAACATATCCGTATGGATCCTTAACCTTACCTACGCGACCGCCGCAGCACGCGCCGCCTCCTTCTGTTACCTCACCCTCTACAACCGCTCCGGCGCTAACGGCCTTGGAAATGGCGGCTTCCACGTCATCAGTTTCCAGGCAGAGTTGATTTCCGATCCCTTCGATTTTCTCTCTGTTTGATTTTAATAACCGCAAAAACCAAAACAACTCACAAATAATAATAAAGAATTTTATTAAGATAAATCGTCGATGAAATTGAATACTCATCAATAAAAATACTTAAAAGGGAGAGGAAGAGATGAAGATCGTACGGAGCGGAGTCGTCGTTATATACGACGAAGGAACAGCCGGCGAGCTCAAGCTGAGCGCAGGGGATGTTAGGGAGGTTCTGTTCGACCATTGGCGGGGGGCAGCAAGCAGATCGGCCTGCTTCGACGGCGCCAAAAGCGGACTTGTAGAAATTAACTGCATCAACTGCCTTTGGCGTCTTCACCATCAAATGTGGCTTCACCGCCATGAACTTCACCTGAGCCTGCTGCTGTGCCATCGATGAAAATTTAAAGAAAAAGAAAATCTAACTGAGAAAATCCCAAATGAAAATGACAGAAAATTGGAACGAAAATAGCAATGATGAATGACATGAGAGAGTTTTTGAGGTGTATTTATAGAAGCAATTAAGCGGCTAAGACTAGATTTTAATGTTTTGCGATTCCCATTTTGTCCATTGTCTTGTTATGTGTTTCTGAGCTGTACCATTGTTACGAATAGGGTATATTCGAGTATGAATATTACTAACCTCTATTCGAAATTCGGACTTCAACTCCATAAATTCAATTAAATTTATTTATCAATTTTTATTAAATTCGTATTTAAACTCAACTTAATAATTAAATTTAAAATTAATAATATATTAAAGATAATAATCAATTTAATAATATAAAAATATGAAAAGTTTTATAAGCTTTACGAGCTGTTCGAGTCAAGCATTCAGGGCGGATTTAGGGGGCCTGGCAGGGGCCCGGCCCCCCTTAAAATGTAAAATTTAAATTTAGCCCCTTAATTTTTTTTTTAAAATTTTAAATTAGTAAAGGTAAAATTGCACTTTAGCCCCCCTTAAAATTATAAAAATTCGATTTAATCCTTTAAAAATTATAAAGATATAGACTATAAAAAAATTAAAGTTTCATTCGGCCCCCTAAAAATTTGTTTTGGTTTCGCCCCTGCAAGTATTACTAAACTTAAATTTGACTCGATTAATAGCTCAAGCTACTCGAGCTCGACTAGATAATTACCAAATCGAGTTCAATTTTTTTAAAATTTAAACTTAAATAATTTGCGAGTACTAATATCTTATTTATATCCCGAACTACAAATTACTGTTATAAGAGTGAAGTGGTAGATTGGATACTTTGGGTTAACACAAATAATAATGATAATAAGAAATTCTAACAATTTTTGCAAATAAATAAATTTGACTTTTAATCATTCAATCAAATTAAATAAATGGTTTCAAACAGTGAACCTTCCTCTTTTTCTTCGCTCCAAAATGCTTAATTCTCGACTATGCTCAAGGCTTTAGGCCTGCAACACAAAATTTAAATTTATGTCTGACTTTATACTTCGAGACACTAAATTCTGTTTACTTGGATTCAAGATTGTTTGTATGGTAATTATTTCAATGACAAAGTTCTTTTTTTCAAGCGAATAAATCTATTGATAATTTTTTTAATTAAATATGAGTAATAAATTTATTGAACTGAAGTATGGCCTGTTGTAGTCGTTATAATTTATAATCCTATGTCCTTATTGTTGGAAAAGTTGTTAGTTGGTTCCATGTTATATCGAAATTATTTTTCTACTTGATTATCAAATTGGATCTTAAATAAGTTTCATTTGTACTGAGTTCGACCCACTTGAATATAGCATATTTGACAAAATTAAAAGCATGAATCGATTCTAAGACACATTATCGAATTGCTTGAGGTGATTAGATAAGCATGAAAATCTTATTACTAAAATGCTGCTTTTTAGAGATAAATATCAGATTTATTCAAGAGAGTTTTGGAACAGTTGAAAGATTGCTTTATGAAGACTTTTATGTGATAAATACTCAAGATAATTAATGAGATAATTTCAGCTTTTAAATAGGAGTTTAAAGGCTATCAAAACATTGTTGATTGGCCACTTGAAGAGGCCTATAAATAGGCTATTTTGTGCCACACATCGGGAGAAATTTTGGGGTGCCTTTGTCGACAACTTTGTTGTGTTATCTTGTGGTTATTTTTTTGACACTCTTTTAGGTATTTTTTGGAGAGTTTATTGGTTGTATTGTGAGGTATTTAGGTGGGTGATTTGTAACAATTGGGGTCGGTATTGGGGCTGCAATTACTTTTTTTTTTGTGTAATGGTAGATTATACTTAAGCCAATAGTTGATCCGGACGATTGTTGAATAAAGTCATTCATTGGGTGAGGCTCTACAAACGTAGGATTGTTGTGTCTGAACTACGCTAACAAAGATCGGTTGTGTCTAGGGGTGAGCAAAATCCGATTCGATTCGAAAAACTCGACAAAAAATTCAAATTTTGAATTAAATAGTTCGAGTTATTTGAGTTAATCAAGTTATTCGGATAAACTCGAATAAAAAAATTAAGTTTTTCGGTTTAACTCGAATATGAATTACACAATTCGAGTTATCCGAAAATCCGAATAAGAAAAAACAAAACTACGTCGTTTTGATAAATGTTTACTTTTTTAAAAGTTAAAATTCAAAATAATTAAGTTAAAATGCAAAACTACGTCGTTTTGATAAATGTTTACCTATTAAGTTAAGAGGCAGAATCATTATATTGTTCATGTAGTTAAATAATCTTGTACTTCGTCTACTAGTTAAATAATCGGTCCATCTAATCACAACATTAAGTATAAATAATAGGATTCGTTAACTCGACTCGATTTGACTCGAAATATTTTGACTTGATTCGATTCGATTCAAAAAAAATTCAAATTGAGTTCGGTTGCTAAAATAGGATTTGTTAACTCGACTAACTCGAAAATTTTTGACTCGATTCGACTCGACTCGATCGAATACTCACCCCTAGTTGTGTCGATTCTTTTTTGCTCTTATTTTTCACGCTGCCTATTTTCATTGTAACTATCGTTACAACGAACATTAAACAAAATTCTAGGAGGCGACGTCATTGCTTAAGGTCTTGATGAGCACCAAACAGAGAGTCACTGAACAGCCCGTTTTCAGTGAAATCGGAACAGTGGTTTCGGGACCACAAATCCGAGTCCAAAAGAAAATTTATTTTCATATTATTTTATGGTTTTTATTATGATAGGAATATCGTATAAAAATTTTGTTAAGAAAATTTTACCGATTTCATGATTAATTGAGAAAAAGACCAAATTGCATAAAATGCAAAAGTTGAATTCTAGTAGCTAAAAGGATTAAATAGCTATGGAATTCAAAATTTAAGGTCCTTATATAGCAAATAGACTATTAAAAGGAGTTAGTAGATTAGTATGATGATTCATCCATGGAAATTTAATTAAAGAAAATGATGAATTGGAAAGTAAAAGATGAAAAGATATAAATTAATAAAATAAGAAGATATCATCATTTTCATCAGCTTTTCTAAATAGAAAAACATGGAAACCCTAGCTAAGAGAAAAGAGCTCAAGCAAGCTTACTTAGCTTAATTAGATCCAGATAGATCAAATACGTAGCTAGATCAAAGTAAAGAAAAAGTAACGGATAGTAGCATACAAGTTTACAAACATTGTCGAGGTAAGTTCGTGTAACTAAATTGTGTATATTTATATGTTTGAATTTAATGTTGTATATGTGAATTGTATAAATACCATATGTATGAAATTGATCACATATCCGATAATGCCCGATAAATAATAAGTCCCGTTTGGATAAATGAGATTCGATGGATACAAGGTTCTCGAATTGGTTGTGGTCCAGCATATGTTGCGGATACACCACATCTTCAAAGAGCGTCTCGTTACTAGTCCTCTTGAGCTTCCCGTTATATGGTTCTTGCAAGCTTCCTGTTAATAGCTCTTCGGAGCATCTCGATCGATAGTGATCCTGCGTATGTTGTAGGCACACTACAACTCTTATGAGCGTCCTGTTATATATGGCTCTTCGTAAGCTTCCCGATTAAAGGCACTTCGTGAGCTTCCTAATAAATGGCTTTTCAGAGCTTCCAGATATTGGCTCGCTTGAACTTCCTGATATATGGCTATCCGGAGCTCCTGATTAATGGCGCTTCGGAGCTACCCGTTATTGGCTCACATGAGCTTCCCAATTATGGCTTTTATGAGCTTCCCATTATATAACCCGGATAAGCTTCCCGATATACAACTCATATGAGCTTTCTGTTATATGGCTCGAGAGAGGACTTCTCGATTATGTGCTCAAATGAGTACCCCTAAATATGAATTGACGGATTTCAGTTTCGTACACTTCATGTGTACTACCCTTGTATCCATCGATATTTTAAATGATTCAACAGGTAAATTTCTGATGTGAAATGATATGAATTCAAGATGAATTACTATGATAAATGTAACACCCCCTACCCGTATTCATTATCGGAATAGGGAACGAGGTATTACCGGAGCTTACAATATTTTTTTTTTACTCAATATAACTCCTTTATAAACAATCTAGTCTTCCCTGCAAAATTTTTTTTAAACCGAGACTAATTCATATCAACCAATCCAATCAACATACCTTCAAAATAGATCCATGCAAATTTATAAGATAACCTCATTACATACTGAAACTAGAAATTTGTTAGCCATACCAATGGCTGACCTTACATTCATTTCATATTAACATCTACTTTATTAGCTTATACATGCCATTGATTTCCAAAATAAAGTTTCTTTATATACCGAAATCTTGGGGTTGATAGTGTGATGTGTCTCCCACCGAATCCGACCTCCGAGCTCTTAATACTACAAAATAGGGAAAAGGAAACAGAGTAAGCACTTTGTGCTTAGTAAGCCCATGTAACAAGAATTATACTTACCTAACATTTTCAATATAATGTAATAACCATTTATATATCCATTCAATGCATTATTACCTTAACATTTACAAACTCAACATTCAAGTCAGTCCAATAATTCAATAATATATACTATCATTGATGAGCTCATCAATACCATAATTTCCATTTTTTTTATATTTATCCCATTGAATTACTCGGAATTTCGATGGATTTTCAGAGGTACACTTTAGTGTACAAATTCGGGTCCGTCAATTCATATTCATGTGCGCACATTTTCATTTCAGAGAGCACACTCCCGCGAACCTCATCTTTACAGCGGGATTACCAGTCCAGGCTAAATTCCCTGTAATATAAACTCATAGAGTATTGTCGGGATTACCAGTCCAGGCTAAATCCCCTGCAACGACAATTACTCTAATGAGTTTGGATCTGAATTACCAGTCCAGGCTAAATTCAGACCCTAATTCGGATTACCCGTCCGGGCTAAATCCATTTTCCACATATTCTTCGGGAGGGCTATATCAGGATAGGATCACCCGTCCGGGCTAGATCCTTTTTACCGTCAATTCCTTTTCAGAGATCCATCGAATTTTCCTTTCATTCAACCGGGATTTCTTCCCCTTTTTACCAAATATATCAATGTTTCATCAATTTTCATACAATGAACATTCAAATTATATTCACATCAATAACATACATTTCAAGCATTTAAGAGTACAATTCAAGTTACACGAACTTACCTCGATTCTAGTTTGTATACAAAATCTACTAATCCGGAACTTTTTCCTTTCCTCGATTTAGCTTTGTGTTTGAGTTTTCGGATCTAAATAAATAAATTCAATTATCAATTCAATACATTTCATGTTCACATGTAGCATTCATTATAATTCTATTACTATTTATAGTTCATTCAAAGCTGTCTACTTGAGTCATAGTCACTAAATTATTTATTTTTCGAGCTACAGAACTCCAAATGAAGAACCGTTAATTTTCCTTGAAACTAGACTCACATATCTTCACACCATAAAATTTTCATAATTTTTGGCTTAGCCAATTAGTACAGTTTATTCGTTAAAGTTTCCCCTGTTTCATTGTTTGACAGTTCTGCTATCTCTTCACAAAATCTCAGATATCTCACTGTACAAAATTAAAATAATGTTTTATTTTGTACCATAAAAAAATAAACTCACTAAGGATTCTAAGAATATAAACCACTCCCCATAATTATTTTTATTCAATTTTTTATGATTTTTCAAAGTCAGAACAGGGGAACCCGAATTCATTCTGACCTTGTCTCACAAAACCTATTATATCTCATGATTTACAATTCTATTGCTTACAACGTTTCTTCCATAAGAAACTAGACTCAATAAGCTTTAATTTCATATTTTTTCCATCTTCTAATTCAACTTCTACAATTTATGGTGATTTTTCAAAGTTAGACTACTGCTGCTGTCAAAAACTGTTTTAGTGCAAGCTGGTTATTACCATTTTTCCCCTAAACTTTCAATGAATGATAATTTCGTTCCTGCTCAATTAACCTCTCAATTGAGCTTATTTTTCTCAATTAACACTTTATTATATCACTTTAAACTACTTTATAACCTTTGGAAATCATAATTTCAGTAATAGACTTTAATTCCAAACACTTTCATAATTAGGTCCCAAAAATCAATTTCTATTGAAATTACCTAATAAAATCATCTCTTAAACGAATTAAGGCTTAAATTTCATGCTAATTCATCATAAATTACATAAACCAACCATGGTGGCTTTCAATTTCATCCATGAAATCAAAGACTAATGAATTTAATGATAGGACCTAGTTGTAAAAGTCTTTAAAAACACAAAATTACAAGAAATAGGCAAGGATTCACTTACTTGGTGCAAAAATTATGATATACCAGCTTAGATACCCCTCCTATGGCCTTTTTTGCTGATGAGAGTGAAGAAAAATGAAGAAATTTCTAGATATCCCTATTTAGTCCTAGTTTTATTTAGCAAATTTTGTTATTTTCCCATTTTACCCTTATTTCTCCTTATTTTCTTGCTGATTTCATACCTTTGCCGTCCAGCCCAATTAGACCTTGGGTCTATTTTCCTTTTAAGCACTCTTTATTTTATCATTTAAACTATTTAATCATTTTTCATAATTTTGTATTTGTTACAATTTAGTCCTTTTCATTTAATTACATACTCAAACGTTAAAATTTTCTAACGAAATTTTAATACCACATTACTAACATTTTATAAATATTTATAAAAATATTTCCTACTCAATTTTATGAGATCTAGGTCTCGATACCTTGTTTTTACCCAATTCCTTCAATAATTCCTTTTTCTAACTAACCACTAAATCGGTAAAAATTTTCTATCGATATTTTAATACGATTTTCCTATCATATAAATATTCATGCAAAAATATTAAAATAAATTTCTCTTTAAATCAGATTTATGGTTACGAAACCATTGTTCCGATAACCTTGAATTTAGGCCATTACAACTCTCCCCCCCTTTTAAGGATTTTCGTCCTCGAAAATCTTACCAGTAAAGAGGTTTGGATATTGTTTCCTCATTGTCTCCTCCAGTTCCCATGTCGCTTCCTCAATCCCATGCTTTTGCCATAATACTTTCACTAAATTTATCTTTTTATTTCTAAGCTCCTTTGTTTCCCGTGCCAATATCTTGACCAGTTCTTCACTGTAAGTCATATCCGGTTGAATCTCCACTTCTGTCGGAGAAATAACATGTGAAGGATCTAACCGATATCGTCGTAGCATAGATACATGAAAAACATTATGAATTCTATCAAGTTCCGGTGGTAATGCCAATCGATAAGCGACCGGTCCAATTCTTTCTATAATTTCATATGGCCCGATAAATCTTGGACTCAATTTACCTTTTCGACCAAACCGGAGAACTTTCTTCCAAGGAGACACTTTCAGGAATACCTTGTCACCGACCTGAAATTCAATCTCTTTTCGTTTAAGATCGGCATATGATTTTTGGCGATCGGAAGCTGCTTTTAAACTATCCCGAATAACCTTCACTTTTTCTTCTGTTTCCCAGATTAAATCAACTCCATGTATCTTCTTTTCACTGAGCTCTGTCCAATATAATGGTGTTCTACATTTTCTACCATACAAAGCTTCATACGGAGCCATTTTAATACTGGACTGATAACTGTTATTGTAAGCAAATTCAATCAAAGGTAGATATCTCTCCCAATTACCTTCAAACTCTAGTATACAACATCGGAGCATATCTTCCAATACCTGAATTACACGCTCAGATTGGCCATCTGTCTGAGGATGAAATGCAGTGCTGAAATACAACTGAGTACCCAAGGCTTCTTGCAATTTGTCCCAGAAACGAGACGTAAACCGAGGATCTCTATCTGATATAATGGAGACAGGCACTCCATGTAGCCTGATAATCTCAGATATGTACAGTTCAGCCAGTTTATCTAAAGAATAATCCATACATACCGGAATAAAGTGCGCTGACTTTGTCAATCGATCAACAATCACCCAAATAGCATCTTTTTTCCTCGGAGACAACGGTAACCCCGATACAAAATCCATAGTGATTCTTTCCCATTTCCATTCCGATATAGTAATTGGTTGAAGTAACCCCGAAGGTACCTGATGTTCAGCTTTAACTTGCTGACATATTAAACATCTTGATACAAACTCAGAAATATCACGTTTCATACCTGGCCACCAGTACGTCTTCTTCAAATCATTATACATTTTATTACTTTCCGGATGTACAGACATAATACCACTATGAGCCTCGTGTAAAATCTTCTGTATGAGCTCTGAATTCTTGGGTACACATACCCTATCTCTGAATAATAAACAACCATCAATCCCCACTTGAAATTCAGAATCAGTACCTGACTCACATTGTGCCCGTTTAACCTGCAACTTTTCATCATTCTTCTGAGCTTCACATATTTGCTGTAGAAATGTCGGTTTAGCTCTCAACTCAGCTATGACTGAACCATCATCAACCAAAGACAATTGAGCATTCATAGCTTGCAAAGTAAACAGAGATTTTCGGCTTAAAGCATTAGCAACAACATTAGCCTTACCCGGATGGTAATCAATAATCAAATCATAGTCCTTTATCAATTCAAGCCACCTGCGCTGTCTCAAATTCAAATCTTTCTGTGCCATCAAATATTTCAAGCTTTTATGATCAGTATAAATATGACATTTCTCACCGTACAAGTAATGCCGCCATATCTTCAATGCAAATACAATAGCAGCTAACTCGAGATCATATACCGGGTAATTTCTTTCATGTGGCTTAAGTTGTCTTGAAGCATAGGCTATTACTTTACCTTCTTGCATCAAGACACAACCTAAACCATTTAATGAAGCATCACTATAAATAACAAATTCCTTACCTGGTTCAGGTTGTACCAACACAGGTGCTTTCGTCAATAAATCTTTCAATCGATCAAAACTCTGCTGGCATTCATCAGTCCACTCGAATTTAACATCTTTCTGCAACAAACGGGTCATCGGAGAAGCTATCATAGAGAACCCCTGTACAAATCTCCGATAATAACCAGCTAAACCCAAGAAACTTCTAACTTCAGATATATTCTTCGGTGGACTCCAATTAATAATAGCTGAAATTTTATTCGGGTCTACCCTGATGCCTTCGGCTGATACAACATGTCCAAGGAAACCCACTTCTCGGAGCCAAAATTCATATTTACTGAATTTAGCATAAAGCTTCTTCTCACGTAGGATTTGCAACACTATTCTCAAATGTTCTGCATGCTCATTTTCATCTCGAGAATAGACTAGAATATCATCAATGAAAACTACAACAAACCTATCTAAGTACGGTCTGAATATCCGATTCATCAGATCCATAAATACTGCAGGTGCATTAGTCAGCCCAAAAGGCATAACCAGAAACTCATAATGCCCATACCTGGTTCTGAAAGCTGTTTTCGGTACATCTGACTCCTTTACCCGTAGCTGGTAATAGCCCGATCGAAGATCAATCTTTGAGAATACTGTGGCACCTTTCAGCTGATCAAATAGATCATCAATCCGGGGCAACGGGTACTTATTCTTTATAGTTGCCTTATTGAGCTGCCGATAGTCGATACACAATCTCAAAGACCCGTCTTTCTTTTTCACAAACAGAACCAGAGCACCCCAAGGTGAATGACTCGGTCTGACAAAACCTCTATCAACAAGTTCCTGTAACTGTATCTTTAATTCTTTTAATTCTGTAGGAGCCATCCGGTATGGAGCTATGGAAATCGGAGTAGTTCCCGGAATCAAATCTATAGAGAATTCCACTTCCCTTTCTGGTGGTAACCCGGGTAACTCCTCTGGAAACACATCAAAAAATTCGCATACCACTGGCACTGCCTGTATCTTTGACTCAGATACCTTGGTATCGAGTACATAAGCAAGAAAAGCATCATACCCCTTTTTAACATACCTCTAGCAGCAATAACTGAAATCACATCAGATAATCCCTCTGTCTGATCAATTTAACCCGGAGTAATTCGCCATTCTGACACTTCAACACAATATATTTCTGTTTACAATTTACTACTGCATCATGCTGAGTTAACCAATCCATACCCAATATCACATCAAACTCATCAAATGGCAGTAACATCAAATCAGCCAGGAAACAATAACCTCTTACTATCAGTGGACAATTTTTACAAATTTTATCTACCAAAACAGATTGACCCAGGGGGTTCGAGACTTTAACCACAAATTCAGTAGGTTCAATAGATAAATCTTTAACACATGCAAGCTTTATACATATATATGAATGCGTAGAACCGGGATCAATTAATGCAGTAATATCAGTGTCAAGTAAAGAAAATGTACCAGTAATAACATCGGGTGCTGAGGCATCTTCTCTGGCACGAATGGCATATGTCCTAGCAGGTGCTCGTGTCTCAGGCCTGCCTACAGTGTCTTTTGCAGCTTCTCGGCTACCACTAACATTACCGGATGGTCGAGATGGTCTACCCCTTGAAACTGGATTACTCGGTTTAGATATCTGTTCCACTTCTTTTTCACCTCTTTCTGGACAATCTCTGAGGAAATGGTCAAAAGAACCACATCGGTAACAAGCCCCGCTCTTAAATCGGCATTCACCAAAATGAGCTTTATTACAATACTGGCATCTCAGCTTAGGGGTACCAACACTGCCAACACTGGTCACTGATGGAGTGGAAGGTCTTGGATTAATGTGTTGAGAACCTCGTTCTCTGCATGAATACCCAGTGACCGAGGTAGAACGATCCAGGTACTTCTACAATTTCTTTGGAGCAGAAAACTGAGATTTTCCCATTGGTCTTTTACTAGAAATTCGAGCTTTCTTCTCAGCCTGTTTCTTTTCTTTGCTCAATTCTTCTGCTTTATAAGCTCGCTCTGCCAATATAGCATACTCTCGAATTTCAAGAATTCCGATCAATAGCTTAATGTCTTCATTCAACCCTTCTTCGAATATTTTACACATTTCAGCTTCTGACTGGACCCATTCCGACATATTTACTCAACCGAACAAATTCCCTTTCATACTCAGATACCGATCTATTACCCTGTTTCAGCTCAAGAAATTCTTTTCTTTTCTGATCAAGGAACCTCTGGCTGATATATTTATTTTTAAATTCGTTTTGAAAGAACTCCCATGTAATTTCTTCTTTCGGAACAACTGAAGCTTTAGTATTCCACCAATGGTAAGCTGTGTCTTTTAGTAGTGAAACGGCACATTTCAGACATTCTTCTGGTGTACAAGATAAATCCTCCAAAACCCGAGTAGTATTCTCTAACCAAAATTCAGCCCGCTCAGGATCATCATCAACTGCTGCTCGAAATTCTTCGGCCCCATATTTTCGAATTTTATCAACCGGAGCTTTCCCTTTTCTAACAGATTCAGTACCTGTAGTCTGTGGGATCTCGGGAACTGGTGGAGGAGTAGGAGGGGGAGCTTGAGTTTGCTGCACTACAGGGTTAGTTCTTATGTATTGAGTAAACCATTCATTCATCATTTGAAAGAAGGCTATCTTTGCCTCCTCCCCTTGACCCTTGTACCGGGCCTTCTACTGCTAGTTTCTTCTCTTTGTACTGAAGCCGGAGCATGACTCCCAGCTTCCTCAGATTGAACTCGGTCGGATGACATTACTATAAGAAAAATACAATTTAAACGGTGAGGAGATATCACACTATCAATAATAATTTAAATGGCATGTATAGCTAATCCGTATTTGCTACATCGGTCCTAGAACCGGCTAAACCGTAGCTCTGATACCAACAAATGTAACACCTCCTACCCGTATTCATTATCGGAATAGGGAACGAGGTATTACCGGAGCTTACAATATTTTTTTTTTACTCAATATAACTCCTTTATAAACAATCTAGTCTTCCCTGCAAAATTTTTTTTAAACCGAGACTAATTCATATCAACCAATCCAATCAACATACCTTCAAAATAGATCCATGCAAATTTATAAGATAACCTCATTACATACTGAAACTAGAAATTTGTTAGCCATACCAATGGCTGACCTTACATTCATTTCATATTAACATCTACTTTTTTAGCTTATACATGCCATTGATTTCCAAAATAAAGTTTCTTTATATACCGAAATCTTGGGGTTGATAGTGTGATGTGTCTCCCACCGAATCCGACCTCCGAGCTCTTAATACTACAAAATAGGGAAAAGGAAACAGAGTAAGCACTTTGTGCTTAGTAAGCCCATGTAACAAGAATTATACTTACCTAACATTTTCAATATAATGTAATAACCATTTATATATCCATTCAATACATTATTACCTTAACATTTACAAACTCAACATTCAAGTCAGTCCAATAATTCAATAATATATACTATCATTGATGAGCTCATCAATACCATAATTTCCATTTTTTTTTTATATTTATCCCATTGAATTACTCGGAATTTCGATGGATTTTCAGAGGTACACTTTAGTGTACAAATTCGGGTCCGTCAATTCATATTCATGTGCGCACATTTTCATTTCAGAGAGCACACTCCCGCGAACCTCATCTTTACAGCGGGATTACCAGTCCAGGCTAAATCCCCTGTAATATAAACTCATAGAGTATTGTCGGGATTACCAGTCCAGGCTAAATCCCCTGCAACGACAATTACTCTAATGAGTTTGGATCTGAATTACCAGTCCAGGCTAAATTCAGACCCTAATTCGGATTACCCGTCCGGGCTAAATCCATTTTCCACATATTCTTCGGGAGGGCTATATCAGGATAGGATCACCCGTCCGGGCTAGATCCTTTTTACCGTCAATTCCTTTTCAGAGATCCATCGAATTTTCCTTTCATTCAACCGGGATTTCTTCCCCTTTTTACCAAATATATCAATGTTTCATCAATTTCATACAATGAACATTCAAATTATATTCACATCAATAACATACATTTCAAGCATTTAAGAGTACAATTCAAGTTACACGAACTTACCTCGATTCTAGTTTGTATACAAAATCTACTAATCCGGAACTTTTTCCTTTCCTCGATTTAGCTTTGTGTTTGAGTTTTCCGGATCTAAATAAATAAATTCAATTATCAATTCAATACATTTCATGTTCACATGTAGCATTCATTATAATTCTATTACTATTTATAGTTCATTCAAAGCTGTCTACTTGAGTCATAGTCACTAAATTATTTATTTTTCGAGCTACAGAACTCCAAATGAAGAACCGTTAATTTTCCTTGAAACTAGACTCACATATCTTCACACCATAAAATTTTCATAATTTTTGGCTTAGCCAATTAGTACAGTTTATTCGTTAAAGTTTCCCCTGTTTCATTGTTTGACAGTTCTGCTATCTCTTCACAAAATATCAGATATCTCACTGTACAGAATTAAAATAATGTTTTATTTTGTACCATAAAAAAATAGACTCACTAAGGATTCTAAGAATATAAACCACTCCCCATAATTATTTTTATTCAATTTTTTATGATTTTTCAAAGTCAGAACAGGGGAACCCGAATTCATTCTGACCTTGTCTCACAAAACCTATTATATCTCATGATTTATAATTCTATTGCTTACAACGTTTCTTCCATAAGAAACTAGACTCAATAAGCTTTAATTTCATATTTTTTCCATCTTCTAATTCAACTTCTACAATTTATGGTGATTTTTCAAAGTTAGACTACTGCTGCTGTCAAAAACTGTTTTAGTGCAAGCTGGTTATTACCATTTTTCCCCTAAACTTTCAACGAATGATAATTTCGTCCCTGCTCAATTAACCTCTCAATTGAGCTTATTTTTCTCAATTAACACTTTATTATATCACTTTAAACTACTTTATAACCTTTGGAAATCATAATTTCAGTAATAGACTTTAATTCCAAACACTTTCATAATTAGGTCCCAAAAATCAATTTCTATTGAAATTACCTAATAAAATCATCTCTTAAACGAATTAAGGCTTAAATTTCATGCTATTCATCATAAAATTACATAAACCAACCATGGTGGCTTTCAATTTCATCCATGAAATCAAAGACTAATGAATTTAATGATAGGACCTAGTTGTAAAAGTCTTTAAAAACACAAAATTACAAGAAATAGGCAAGGATTCACTTACTTGGTGCAAAAATTATGATATACCAGCTTATATACCCCTCCTATGGCGTTTTTTGCTGATGAGAGTGAAGAAAAATGAAGAAATTTCTAGATATCCCTATTTAGTCCTAGTTTTATTTAGCAAATTTTGTTATTTTCCCATTTTACCCTTATTTCTCCTTATTTTCTTGCTGATTTCATACCTTTGCCGTCCAGCCCAATTAGACCTTGGGTCTATTTTCCTTTTAAGCACTCTTTATTTTATCATTTAAACTATTTAATCATTTTTCATAATTTTGTATTTGTTACAATTTAGTCCTTTTCATTTAATTACATACTCAAACGTTAAAATTTTCTAACGAAATTTTAATACCACATTACTAACATTTATAAATATTTATAAAAATATTTCCTACTCAATTTTATGAGATCAAGGTCTCGATACCTTGTTTTTACCCAATTCCTTCAATAATTCCTTTTTCTAACTAACCACTAAATCGGTAAAAATTTTCTATCGATATTTTAATACGATTTTCCTATCATATAAATATTCATGCAAAAATATTAAAATAAATTTCTCTTTAAATCGGATTTATGGTTACGAAACCATTGTTCCGATAACCTTGAATTTAGGCCATTACAATAAATACTTGAAATACAAAGATATGACATGTACATGTTCATGAACACTAGAAGTGATAAATACATGTATGTGGAAATTGAATATTGATGAGCTCATATATATTTCTTGGTGTTTACTTGACTAACATGATTTTTGAGGATATGTGTTAGGCTTTTGGCCATGCTGTTTGGAATATGTTTTATTTGCTTACCTTTAATGTGATTAAATGGTAAGTTAAATTTCATGTTATACGAACTTACTAAGCATTAAATGCTTACCTTGTTTATTTTTTTTGTTTTATAGTATTCGGAAGCTCGTAAAGGTTGGGAGCTGGTCGGAGCTACATCACACTATCCATCGGCTCACTTCAGTATAAATGATAAATAAATTGTGGTTATAATGACATGTATAAGTTATTAAGCCAAAGTTGGCATGTAAATGTTTGGTTGATAATAGCCATTTGAATGGCTTATGTTAGTATGTTTTAATATATATAAGTGGATTTATCATGTTAGAAGTATTGAGCTTAATCATGCATAGATGCATTTGGTTATTAGGTTAATTTGAACATTAGGTAGACATGAAAATAAATTGTCATTTGAGGTGCCTAAAAGCACATTGGTTGTGTGTGGTAACATGTCATGTTTAAGGCATGATTTTGGCTTGATTCGAATGTCTTGAATTGGTTGGTGAATGTATTAAAGTGTTGATATAGATGGAAGACAAATTGAGTGAGAAATATGGCCTTGGAAATGGCCTTATTTTGTCCACACGGGCAGAGACATGGGCATGTGTCTCAGTCGTGTGCCATGCGCACGGGCGTGTGGTTTGACCGTGTGTCCCCTGCATCTTTAAAATTGCAAAATAGAATGCTCAGGTATTTTTACACGGTCCGAGACACGGGCGTGTGTCTCAACCGTGTGTGGCACATGGCCTGGCACACGGGTGTGTGACTTGGCCATGTGGCCCCTGCACCTAATTAATGTAAATTAAAATGTTCACACAGCCTAACACACGGATGTGTGGCTTGGCCGTGTGACCCAAGTTAGTAACCACCTTAATTTGAACACGGGTTGGGACACAGCCGTGTGTCTCTATTTTGAATGTCCACACGGCCTGAGACATGGGTGTGTTTCTTGACCGTGTGAGACACACGGCCTAGCCACACGGGCGTGTGTTCCTTACACCTTGAAAAATTTTTAATTTTGCGAAAAATTCTCTGAATTCCCGGTTTAGTCCCGACTTGTTTTAAATGCATATTTTGGGCCTAGAGGGCCCATTTAATGGATAATATGATTGATTTCGGATATGAATAGTAAATGATATGAATTAACTGTATTTGTTCTGTAAACTCTAGTAATGCTTCGTAACCCTGTTTTGGCGACGGATAAGGGTTAGGGGTGTTATAGTCACGTTGCGATGATGGACTTCGATGTCGGGACATGACAAGACAATGAATTGTGTTATGATAAATAATACTCGACGTTGTAATGTCAACCCAAAATTTTTAAAATTTGGTTTTATTTTGATTTCGGGTTAGCAAAAGAGTTTTCGTAAACTCATACAAGATCCGAAAATGATTATGAATCATTTTATACACTTGTATTAGTACATTTGATTGTTTAAAGCTTAGTTTGGATGGGCTGTGCATTTACCTACGGTTAGTGTAAAAATAGTGGTGGCAGTGAGATTAGATACTGTAACGACACTGTAGTGTGAGACAAAAAGTAAACTAAACACATTGCACCGTACCAAATTGCCCATCCAAACCCCACCTAAAACGATTGTAAATGAATGAAATTTTACCGTAATTGCTTCGGTAACGAATGTGGCACATTGTAACTTGGACTCGATGATCGAGTCAGTTAACAGGGTGTTATAGGTGACCTCATGACGTGGAATAGATTATTTCACGACATCGGTCCTAAACTTTAATAACTTTTCATTTTGGTCTTATTTCATGCTCGGGTTGACAAAAGGGCTTTCGTAAGCCCGAGTAAGACTTGAAATTGATTGTTTAACTTGAAATAAATGTGTTTGACATTTAATTACATGTGCAAATGGTTATTTTGTTGTGATTTGACTGTAGTTGCTCTAGCAATGAATGTAGTATTTTGTAGCTCGGATCCAGCGGTAGGGTCAGTCGAGAGGTAATTTGTTTTTTCGTGCATAGGTTCAGGTATCCCTCAAAGCCTAGAGAATTGAAGTGAACATCCATATCGCCAATTTCAACTCAGCAAAGTTTGTATAGTTCATTTTCGTTTTAGTTTGTGGCATGTACCTAGAAACATTTGTTAAATGTCTCAAGTAGTCAATGTTGTATATATATATTTTGTGATCAAATGAATCCATTAATGTTCATGCTTATAAGATGTATTAATGGTTAAACATTATATATTAACTTTGCTTTTATAGTGAATGGCTAAATTGGGACCTAGGATTAGTGGTTATAAGGTTGATAAAGCTTTTGGTAAGGTTCATTTAGGTACAAAGTTGAAGGTTGTGGATAATAAGGGTCATGTTGGGATGACATATCCCTAATGTTGTAACGAGAATAAGCTCAGGGCTTTCACGGTGACAATACAACCTCGACATCACGACGAACTCAGAAAGAGAGTCATGTTGCGACAAGGAAATCCCGAAGTCGCGATGTCAACTCAAGTTTTGTAATCTCTACAATTTGGTCCTAATTCAACCTCGAGTTAACAATAGAGCTTTTGTAAGCTTGTATAAAACCCGAAAATGATTATGTATTGTATTATATGCATGTTTTACTTATATTTGAATGTTTAATAATTTTAAATCGAATATAATTTGATCGTAGTTGCTCTATGATTTCTCGTAATTTAATATATTGAATTAGGCTCTTCATTACACTAAAGGAGCTTATTCTCGAGCAATTAAAGTGTCTTTTCTTTTCTTTTTTCAATTTTTGTCTTTTGTTATTAATAAATGATTTTTATTAGTTTTATGGCCTTTTGAAACCCAAATTGGCCAAATGGCGCAATGGGACCTAACAATATAATTGAGTTGGTGTAGGAAGCCGATAATGGCTTGAGCTCAAGGAAATCATCATTCAAAGTGGGTATCGCGACACTGGGGCCATAGAAGTTGTGATACCCCTAAAGGTGTTGAAGTGAAGAAAATGAGGTAAACTCAAGTGATATCGTGACACCGAGACCCCTAAGAGAACATTTGTGTAATGAAGATCAATATTTGATTGATGCTCGTGTGAAACATGAGGTCAACTCATGATGACGATGTTAAATATTTATCGAGGATTGAAGAAATGCCATCTAGGTTTCGTGGAAAAAACTATCATTGTTCCATATGCTACAACTTCTCTTGTTGATAATGTAGCATTCGATCTCATCCTCTCTAAACAACATGATGGAAGTTGACAGGGGATGAATGAAGTAAATGGGGAGTAATGATGCTAATTTGGTGATTTTGTCTACTTTGATTTCACATTTCGCTACACTTTTGGCATATTTTCCAAAAAGGGGGAGAATATAGTAGCAGCAAATGAAATGCTTTGTTCTTGGTTATGGTTGCTACATTTCACTTTGTCAAAGGGAGAGATGATGCTATATTTTTTTTTTAATATGATGATTTTTACTGCATATTTATGATTTTGGTGCATGCTTAATTGATGATTAGATGAACAAGCATAATGATAAGGGAGTGTGATCAAGCGTGATTCTACCTCTTAAGGGGAGACATTTTAATTCCCTTGCTATGTGGCTTGTTTGGATTGTGGGCTAATCATTTGCCACATGGTTTTGTCAAAAATGCCAATGGGAGATTGTTGGGAAAGTTGTTGCTTGTTTTATATCTTGTTATAACTAAACTGTTTCTCTACTTGGGTTATCAACTTGGGCCTTGAATAAGTTTCGTTTGTGTTTAGTTCAGTCCACTTGAATGTGACATATTTGACAACTAGAAGCATGGGTTGACTAGGACACTAAGACTCCCAGCCGAATTGCTTGAGGTGATTGGATAAGCATGAAAGTTTTATTATTAAGATGCTAATTTTTAGAGATAAATATCATATTTATTTAACAGAGTTTTGGAGAGTTGGAAGACTGATTTATGAAGACTTTTATATGATAAATACTCAGGATAATTTCATCTTTTTAAATAGGAGTTTAAAGCCTATCAAAATACTGTTGCTTGACCACTTGAAAAGGCGTATAAATAGACTATTTTGTGCCACATATCAAGAGAAGTTTTAAAGTGTCTTTGTCTACAGCTGGGTGAGTGATTTGTAATAATTGGGATTAGTATTGAGGCTGTAATTACTTCTTTGTGTAAGGGTAGTTTAGGCTTAAGCTAATAAGTGATCTAGATGATTGTTGTACTGGGTGAGATTTTACAGACATAAGATCATTGTGTCTGAACTGCATTAATAAAGATTAATTGTGTCAATTATTTTTTTCTCTTATTTTTTACTCTATTTATTTTCATTCTAACGTTAAGAAAATTAATTTGTTAAATCTGCAGAATAATTATTTTTTACAGAAAATGAAAAGCAAGCCAAACATTTTGGTGGTGTCGATTTCAAAGTGTGGGTCAATTAGCAAAGATAGAATCTACATAGTACCGATAGAAAGTGGGGGTAATGTAGGGGCGAAATAGTGATGGTCCATTGGCTCAGTTGAAAATGCCATTTGAGTAGGCCTCACTAAAGCCTAAGGGATCTTACTAGATATGCCTATAGATCTGGTCAATTCGTTTTGTGTGGAATTTGAATCAATTTTTTTATGTTTCAAATAAATTCGACTGAAATTCAATTTAATAGAATTTTTTTTAAATTTAAACTTTTTTATAAAATATATTTTTAATATTTTATTAATTTTAAAACAGTGAAACAGATTGATGGCCCAAAGTTGAGTTACTTAAAAAACAAGCCTGGACTTAAGTTATTGAGAAGAACTTATATTAGAGTTATCCTTAAAAATGTAGATTTTAGGTACTAATGAAATTTCATCACATCATCAAATTTTAAATGCATGAAATTATTACTATACACCCATTTATATCTATTATCTTCTTCAACTTAATTTAATTTTAATTAAATTATTTAAAATAATTAATTTTTTAAACTATAAATAAACATTTTTTATAATTTTTAATCATTTTATTTTTTTGTCAGAAGTTAATATTATTTATTTATTTTTGTGCAACTAAATTTTTTAAAAAAGTTTTTAGACAGTGGATTTTTTTCTTTTTTTCATTTCAAATTGTTTTCTATTTCATATTATACATATTTTTAAAAGTAAAAAAAAAAATATTGCATTGAATCTTCAGTAACAAGAATCGTGTAAAATTTAAAGTTTTTATGTTATTTTTTTTATAAAAAAATAGAGCTAGAGAGTAGGTTGAATATGGATGGGAATATAATAATAATTTCATATCCAGGGGCGAAGCTAGAAGAATTTTTTAGGGGGGTCGGATAAAATTTTAATTTTTTATAGTTTATATTTTTATAATTTGTAAAGGATTAAATTGAATTTTTATAATTTTAGGGGGCCAAAGTGCAATTTTACATTTACTAATTTAAATTTTTTAAAAAATTCTAAGGGCCAAAATAACAATTTTATATTTTAGGGGGGCTGGGGCCCATGCCAGCCCCCCTTGGCTTCGCCCCTGTTCATATCTTTACAATTTGATGATATGGTGAAATTTTATTATTGCCTAAAAACTATATTTTTTAGTATGATACTAATATATGTTATTCCATAAAGGAAATTTATTTTAATAATTTATGTATAATATGTGCATTTAAGCTTAGAGATTACTTTAAAATTTGGAAAATATTTTTAAAGACATTTGAATAAATTAACCCCCAAAAAATGGGTAAGTTATACTCAACTTATTAATTTATTAGTAAGTTTACATTTTGGCCATTCAATTTTAAAAAGTTATAAAATGATCACTGAACTATTCGAAAGTTTTGATTTAAGTCACTGGACTATTAAAATCGCTACTATTTTGTTCGCACTGTCTGCACTAATAAAAAACTCTTCTTCCTTTTTTCTTATAAAATTCATTTTTTTTCATGAAACAACTTTGAACATCACAAATCTGTAAACCAAAATCCAAATAGCTTTCTTCTTCGGTCTCCAATGCTGGTTATCAGATCGACTTGGATCTAAGACACGTTCTTCTACTTGTCGATGGGTATTGATCCACTTTATTAATCGTCGAATTATCGTTTAGAGATTGCTAGCCAAGCTTTTTTTTTTAAAAAAAAAAGTCTTAACAATTCAATAACTTAAATAAAAGTTTTTGGATAGTTCAGTAATTTAAATGAAAACTTTCGAATAATTCAATAGTCATTTTATAACTTATTAAAGTTGAATGATCAAAACGTAAACTTACTAATAATTTAATGACCTTGAGTATAATTTACCCAAAAAATTCAATGAATTTTGGACTAAAAAAGAGAAGCTTTTTACCTTCAGAATCAATAAATTTTTTTTTGGAAGAATCCCATCGGGATCAATCAACCATGGTGTTAGAGAAAAAAGTAAAAACTCAAAAAAAAAAAAAAAACACTCAGTTGTACAAACAACGCTACTTGGTGAATAACTTAATACCAATAGATTCAAAACTATAAAGAAGATGACAAGATACTTTGAATTATTGTTGGCAACTGAAATCCAGATTCGCATATCTCATTTATGTGAACGCAAAAACATAGATTACGCTGTTAATAAATTTACTTTTTATTACTCAATAATTAAAAATTATAAAATAATCATTTAATTTTTTAATTTTTTATCACTAGTTAACTAATTGGAATTGCCTTTAAAAATATAATAATTTTAACCCTTAATATTTACATACTGTGCAATTTAATTTTTCTGTAATTTTATTTTACCCTAACACCTAAAAAATTTAAAATTTAAATTTATCACCTAAAAAGCAAAATTGTAAAAACAAAAAAAAAATCAAATTACATAATGTATAAATGTCGAGGGTTAAATTTTTTAGAGCCATAACTAATTTTATAAATGTTGCGGACTAAAATTATTATTATGTCAATTTTAAATATTATCACTGTTAGCTAACTGATGATAAAAAATAAAATTAAATAATTGTATGACTTATTTTATAATTTTTTTATAAAAAATCTATTAATAATTAAACCACTATTTTACCCATGCAAAATTCAAGTTGCCATTGAAAAGAAAACTCCAAAATTTGTCGGTAAAAAGAATTTACAAATCAAAATCCCTTTTATTTTTGTCACTTTATTGACCCACATCTCGAAATTACTCCATAATTGAAACATTAATCAAAGCTTCATAATTTATATACTCCATTGCTTAAATTCATGGTGGGTCAGTTTGTAAAGGAAAAAAGAAGAAAAAACAATGGGACCCAAAGCAAGAAAAACAAAACAAATTGGCGCCTTAAAGATGGCCTCTTTGCCAGTGCCACTTTCCCATGTGACTCAAAATCAGCACCCTCAAACTCACTGAATAACTCGATTAACCCTTACTACAGCTCACCGTTTCCTAGAGAAAAACCCATTGTTATTTCTTTGTCTTTATAGCAAAGAAGATAAGATATACCCTAAAAAGCTCTTTTTTTGGGGGTGCAAATAGAGAGATCTAATGGTATCTGGGTCACCATATTTACAGGTTTCTTTCTTCTTCTTCTTGTTTGTGGTGAGTTCTTTTGCAGGTGACCCTTATGTGTTCTATGATTGGACTGTTTCTTATATCACAGCTTCTCCTCTTGGTGATAAACAACAGGTTCTTTTTCTCTTCTTTTGCAGCTTTGATTTTGCTTTTTGAATTGAATTTGGGTACTCGTTTAAAACAATTGGCCTTTGTGGGAATTATGTTTAGCTTAATCGGTGTTTAAGGTTTTGGATGAGAAAAATGTATGTTGAATTGTCTGCAGATTCCAGTTTTTCTCTGCTTAATGAATAAGTTACAGTGTGATTTTTTTTCTTTAATTAGTTTTGGATTTAGTGTTAATTTTTAGAAGTGAAATTGTTGGGTATATGGTTAAAATATAGCAAGAAAATCATCTCCAGAATCAAATTTTAGATAATGCCAAATAATTGTTTTGGAAGTCTTTAAAAAGGCAATTGGATTCCATTAATGGTAGCTTTGTGTCTACACCAATTATGCCAATTTACTGACATTAGATGAATAAATATCATTAGTGGCTTTAGCAGAGGTAAAAGTATCATGGAAGTTCTTGTACTTGAAGGCAGATTGTATTTTGCTCCTTGTACTAAAAAAATAGCAAATTAGTTCCCATACAATAGTTCAAAGAACAAACTGACCATTCTGTTAAAAATTTCATCTATTTTCACTCTTAATAACTAGTCTTTGTATATCAACATGGGGTACACAGAGATTAATTTGTCCATTTTTTTTTATTAGAGGAGGCAAAATGTGATCTAATTCCTGATACAAGGGCCTCCATGATAAATTTACCCCTTAGTGGAGTACTTACAAGTTATTGCTATCGAGTTATTTAATTTTGGTAAGAGTTGCTGGACTTTATATGCTATTTTTCTTAATAAAAAAATCATTTTTTAAGAATGTTTAGTATGTTGATTCTAATTTTTATCTCCCAAATTGATAGCTGTAAATAGGTAAAAGTATCATGGAGGCTCGTGTACCAAGAGTCAGGTTGCATTTTGTCTCCTTTACTTAAAAAATGGATAAATTAATCCCTATACATTAGATTAAAAAGCAAACTGGTCATTTTTGTTAAAAGTTTCATCCATTTCCACTTTTAAAAATTGGACAAAATAACCAAACAGTTACACGTGTGTCTCATTCTGACATACATGGACCAATTTTTAACAATAGAATTGGATGAAATTTTTAATAGAAGGACCAATTTGCTTTTTGATCTAATGTACAGGGATTAAATTGCCCATTTCTTTAGTTGAGGGGGCAAAATGCAATTCAACTCTTAATATAAGGGCCTCTATGATACTTGACTAAGTAAATATGGAGGTTGATATTGTGTATTTCACCTTTTTGTTTCTAATACTTTGGTTTTCAAATGCATGGCATTTTGCCATAATCATACATTTGAACTTGTCAACACTTTTCTGCTTCTAATCTTTGATATAATCGGACCTATACGGTGAAAGAAATCTCAGTTCTCGATAGTTATTGTCAGAACCGGCATGTTAGTCTTCTGAGTCTTGCCTGTTCAGGACCTCGAATCATGCCATGAGTTGTGACCTATATATAAAATGCCATTATTCCAGGTGATTGGGATCAATAGACAGTTTCCTGGACCGATCCTCAACGTCACTACAAACTGGAACGTAGTTGTCAATGTGAAGAACGATCTTGACGAGCCACTTCTGTTTACATGGTATGAAGGATTGAATAAAAGAGATCAATATCGAAAAGGGTAATATCAGTCTGAATATTTGTAATTTGTTTATTGTAATGTAGGAATGGTATACAACATAGGAAAAACTCTTGGCAAGATGGCGTTTCTGGGACTAATTGTCCGATTCCTGCCGGTTGGAACTGGACGTACGAGTTTCAAGTCAAAGATCAGATAGGGAGTTTCTTTTACTTCCCTTCTTTAAACTTCCAAAGAGCTGCAGGCGGCTATGGAGGAATCATCATAAACAACCGAGCAGTCATTCCGTTACCCTTTGGGATGCCTGATGGTGATATTAATATCTTTATTAGTGACTGGTATACTAAGAGTCATAAGGTCGGCAAATAATTTATTTATTCTTTTGTCAATGCTTCTAGCGTCTGTCAGCTAATCGGGTACTAAATTGTTTCTTGTGTGGAAAAACAGGGATTAAGGAAAGATGTTGAGAATGGAGTTGACCTTGGTGTTCCGGATGGTATTCTTATTAATGGATATGGCCCATATCGTTATGATCCGACGCTTGTTAAAGACGGGATTGTTTACCAGATCATAAATGTCGAACCAGGTACATAAATGCTCAGTTTGTTGCCGTTAGACCATCGGTTTTGTTTTCGTGGTGCCTACAGTAATAGTTAGATCTTTTATATTTAATCTGAAACAGGAAAAACGTACCGCTTTAGGGTCCACAACGTCGGAATTTCAACTAGCTTGAATTTCAGAATTCAAAACCATAACCTACTTCTCGTCGAGACTGAAGGATCATACACGGTTCAGCAAAACTACTCGAATATGGATATTCATGTGGGTCAATCGTACTCGTTCTTGGTTACCATGGATCAGAACGCTAGCACTGATTATTACATCGTTGCCAGTCCTCGGTTTGTTAATTCATCCGACTGGTCCAAAGTTAATGGAGTCGCTATCTTGCACTACTCTAACTCTCAGGGACCTGCTTCGGGTCCTCTTCCTAGTCTTAATGATTATGACACATATTTCTCGATGAATCAAGCACGATCAATAAGGTTACAGTTTGTTTTTGTATCTTTTTATTTTAGCTGCTATAAGGATTGTACGGTTTTCATGTAAACCGTTCAGTGCATTTATAGGTGGAATGTCTCGGCTGGTGCTGCTCGTCCAAACCCACAAGGATCTTTCAAGTATGGCGATATTACCGTGACAGATGTGTATGTGATCCTCAACAGGCCTGTGGAGCTTATAGATGGAAAACAGCGTACGACCCTTAATGGTATTTCGTATTTACCACCTTCAACACCTTTAAAGCTTGCTCAGCAGTTCAAGATTCCTGGAGTCTACAAACTTGATTTTCCAAATAAACCGATGAACAGACTGCCCAAACTTGATACATCTGTGATTAATGGCACTTTTAAAGGTTTTATGGAAATAATCTTTCAGAATAATGACACCACAGTTCAAAGCTACCATCTGGATGGCTACGCATTCTTTGTTGTCGGGTAAGCTTTTAGCTTTCGATACCTTACTTTCTTTATCAATGGATGCCGGGATACATGAACTTGACAATTTTCCATCACTTCTTATAGTATGGATTTTGGAGTGTGGACAGAGAACAGCCGAAGCACGTACAACAAATGGGACGGCGTTGCACGTTCTACCACACAGGTATATATCCCTGCCTCGTGATCTCATTTGCAAATGCTTTTGTACGAAGCTGTTCCAAACTTGATGGAACTTGTATGTTTAAGATCTCGGTAAAAATATTATGGAGTCTCATGTACTAGAAGTCATATTGCATTTTGCCCCTTTTACTAAAAATAAAAGAGCAAACCGATCTTTTTTATTAAAAATTTCATACATTTTTACGGCTAAAAATTGGCCTGACGGAGTAACTAGACAGTTATGCGTGACTTTATCCTAACGTACAATGATAAATTTATCTATATTTTAAGTAGAGGGCTCAAAATATAATCCAACCCCCTGTACAAGAGCCACTATGGCACTGTTACTTCAAAATCTCATGTATGAACAACAGCTTCTAACATGATACCCGGTTGCAGGTCTTTCCTGGAGCCTGGACGGCAATTCTAGTTTCTCTCGACAATGCGGGCATTTGGAATCTCCGAGCTCAAAATCTCGATTCATGGTATCTAGGACAAGAAACCTATGTAAGCGTCATAAATTCCGAGGTTGACCAATCTGAGGTTCTGTTGCCGGAAAATTCTATATACTGCGGCATCCTGTCGTCATTACAGAAGTAAGATATCAAAGCAATGCAGCTATATATATATTTATATATTTCCTTGTATTGCTTTTAATCTCTCTACTTTTCTATGTTCTGCAGGGATCAGGCTCAGAGAGTTAATTTTTCTGGTGCAACATCGATTTCCGGTTCGAGTAAAACGGTATTCATTATGTTAATCATTGCTTTAATTGGACATTCATTTAGGTAACCATGCAAACTCCATAAAATTTGGTGAATCAACCATCAATGGCAAATGGTAGATCAGAGATTTTGTTTGGTTGGCAAGAAAATTTTATGGGCAGGAAAGTAACATACAATGTTGTTGCCCTGAAAATCTTGTATCATTGTAAAAGTAATTTTTTTTAAGAGTAATTTGACTGTAAAGGAAATTGTACACTTAAAAAGTATGTAATAAAAGATATTATGGCATTTTCAAGTGTATCATACTTGGAGTTAATTCAAGATAATCGAATTAACCGAAAATTATATATTTTTTATTTTTGGTTAAAAATTAACTGAATTACCCAAATTAACTAAATTATCTGAATTACCCGAATTAATCGAAACGAATCACTACATAATCACTACATAACCAAGTTGGGTTTAGTTTTAGTTTTAGAATTTTATTTTTATTTTTATTTATTAAATTATTTGTAATTTTTATGATTGGATTGGGTAATTGGGTTGGATTGGATACTTGGGTTTAGATTGGTTTTAAGTGAATAATAGACCTATTTATATATTATAATTTTATTTATTAATTTTTTCGGTTAACCAAAAAAATCGGTTAACCGACCGGTTTCGAACCGAATTAACCGTTAACCGAAAAATCAAAAAATAATTAATCAACCCGCGACTGAAAAAATTTGATTAACTGACCGATTAACCAAATTCAGTCAGTTAACCGAATTTTGCACACCCCTTATGATTATGTTATTTTAAGAAATTCGCTAAAACATTTTAAAGTTTAATCTCAATTTAAAATCCCAATCATAGTTTAAGGACTTATTGTGAAATTAACCCTTAAACATTGGCAACCTTTTTTCGATTATTTCAATGCAAGAAAGCGTAAACCGCCGTGGAAATATAAACCAACAGAGCCGAAGAAACCAGCACAACCAGCGCCGCCGCCGCATGAACCGAAGATTTGCTCCCACAAGACAACATCCCCAACCGTATCTCAATCACATTCACCATCGAAAGCATCAAAAACAAAGATCCCATGACGGACCCGACAGCGGAGCCCATCATCCCGAACCTCAAAACTTTAAGGTTAATGTGCGCCCTGAACGCTTCGTCGACGTCTTTACTGTTCAACAAATTGATGGCCAGTTTCAGTCCTTGCGCCACCAAAGACGAGAAAAGGAAGAAGCTGAAAGAGACGACTTCAAAGACCAAGAGCTTTTTCGCGACATCGGCGCCGGCGTCGCATGGTGCTCGGTTCTCGAGACTGTGTTGACCTGGGGTTGTCAAAGAAAGGCCGACGAAGACAGCTACGGTGAAGAGGGAATTCACATTGACTAGACCATCTAAGGCTGTAACGTGGACGCTTGTTTTTGATGATGATGAAGAAGAAGAGGGCGTGGACGTTAGTCTTCTGGACTGG
Source organism: Gossypium australe (assembly GCA_005393395.2). NCBI lineage: Eukaryota > Viridiplantae > Streptophyta > Magnoliopsida > Malvales > Malvaceae > Gossypium > Gossypium australe. Next base: position 95,965,761 of record CM016620.1, read on the forward strand.
ACCGCCGGGTTACCGTCGTTATTTCGGTGGTCCCTGTGGTGGTGGTTGGACCTGGAAAACAAATGAATTTACAGTGTTGAAGTTCCTAAAAAGGATTAAAAAAATGGAAGTTTACGATGAAATAATGAAAAGGAAAGGTGATGAAAAGGAAAGTTTACTCGTCGTTCATTATTGATCAATCGAGGAAGATTTTGGGTTGTGTTGTTTGAAGGGTTTATGGTTGCTGGTACAGAGATGGCCCCAAGGTAGACTCCAGGATTATGTAATATATTTTCTGTTTGTTTACGAAGAAAATTGGGTGAGAAAAAGACAGATGCTTTGCTTTACATTTGCTTTTGGATATTCCTTTTGGACTAAGGGAGCTTGTTGGAAGAAAGTTGTAAACTCTGAATAAATTATAAAAAAATTATAAAAATAATTAAAAAATTCATATATTTAATTTTATTATTATAAATTATAAATAAATATAAGGCAACATTAATACTCGATAACTTCAGAAATTTCTTTTTATCTATATTAATTTTTGACAATTTTTCTAATTTAGTCTTTAAATTTAATTTTTTTAAGATATAATGATGTTAATTTTTTTTAATTTAATCCTTTCACTATACTCAAATTACTCAAATTTAAAATTTAATCCTGAGAGGTAATTTAATTTAATCTTTCTATTTTTATAATAGTACAAATAATTAACTTCATTAAATATTCTTGATAGAATATTAAAGTAAAATTTTCCTTAAAAATACCCATAGCCAAAATAAAAGGAATCATATAATTGAGTAAAATATTTTTAATAAAAATACATTTTAATCAAACGTACTATTAATTGCAGTCAAAGCATTTCCTTTCTCAATATTTGCTAAGCTACTCAAACAAATGCAATTTGCATAAACTTGTTATCTTCATTCTTTTTCACTAATTCAAGTAACAAATAATTATGCAGCAAATTAGGGTTCATTGTTTTTTTCAAAACAAAGAAACAAAGTGTAAAACACAATTAAAATAAGATAATTAATCAAAATTTCCAAGCACAACAGATTGGATGGAGACATGGAAAAACTAAATTTGGGGTTAATAACTCTCCTGCTATTAGAAGGTGCCTATGCACAAACAAAACCACAGAACTATGAAGTAATACGATCCGGCGGAAGAATATTCGGCATATGCAATTACTCAAGCAATGGGGCATCTTCTCCCCATAATGAAACCAATGATACCTTACAGCAGCACTACTTTGAGAAACCGGCCCCTCTGGACTGAGCCTGGCACGAACTAGAGAGTCGAAGATGTTTATGCAAAGATCAAATTTGAAGCTCTTAAAGCATTACAACTACTCGTACTTTCCTGATGAACCTAATGAGATGCCGGTAAGGACCAAGTTCGTAGCAAATTCCATAAATGAGAAGTTTATAGGAGTGCTGCCCTCCAACTGGCTCAGTGATTGTCCAATGACCCTAAACATGCAACAAAACAATAAAAAGATGCACATACATGCATGCATGCATAATCGTTCACTTGGAAATAATACTGAGGATCAGAGAAGTACTTGCTTATCTGTTAATTGAAGCAGACCAACTACTCGGGAGACTACTTCAATGGTTTTACCTCAGAATTTTGTTGAGCTATCCGAATAGCTAAATTGGTATTGTTAGGATTTAAAGGAAAAAGAAATTGTAAATCGCTAAACTCGTGTTTGCCTATATGAAACAAGTAAAATACTAGAATTGTAATGCATTTACTAAAATGATGCACAAGAAAGATATTTGATAGAATGGTTAGCTACCAACCTAATCCTCCTCGATTCAGTCCAGAACCAACACTGTAAAATGCATTTCCGAAAGGGTTGGATGGGGGATTTACTGGTGGTCCGGACACCTTGGAAGGGGTCCTAGATTATCATTCGTCTCTGTTACAAGCATGCACATTGCTATACAAGAACTTAAAAAGAAAAAAGAAAACTGCCAAAACCAATAACTGAATCTATCGAATGCAGAAACTCTAACATATGGAAGGCCTATAAATAAACAACTCATCGACAGTTCAAGCATGGCATATAGTATATTTAGAGCTCAAAAAGGCTAACATATACATATTGCTATCAAAAAGAGGCTAATATATAGATATTGCTATCACCCTAGGAAGGGAAAACAAACATGCACATCGAATGCAATAGAGATACGGCATGCAGGCCAACCCCCACATGTGAAATGAGAAAAACTTTCTAATAGAGCTCCAATACCAATCCAATACGAGCGCATTCTTGGAAAACAGTGACATTTTTAGGTTTTATGTTGACCGATACTAAACGAGATACTAAATGAGGTGCCAAGCGTCTTTTGTCAACACTTCCAAAACAAGAAGATACAAGATCGGGGGTCATGTTATTCAAAGTAGAATTAACCTATTCACCGTTTTCACTGATTGATCTTCACTTCAGTTCTACACATTGCCTGGTAAACATAAAAGGTTCAACATCAATAGACAAATGCTCAAGCAATAATACATGCTTTAAAACAAGGTTTCAGATATAATTACTCAACTCAGTCACAAGCATAACACTAACTCAAGATGATTACATTCATCGGGTATGAAATCCATGAATCCCTTATCTTCAAACGGAGTTAAATTTCCCGAGAGAAAACAGTGTTAAAGTGTTGAAACGAAGGCACTTACCGCTATGTTTATCACTATGAGACTTGAGAATGAGATGCTCCAAGGATGGGAGTGAACTTAGGTCTAAACCCCTGGAGACAACTTTATTGAAAGGAACAACCATGAATCTCCAAAAAAATTAGTCTTCATGGATGGTAAAATGGGCATGAATGATACCTTGGCCATATAAAAAAAAGCCTAAAAACATATAATTATGAGTGATAAGGGCAGTGGAATTTTCATTTCCCTCATTCAAAAATTCAGAGAGAAGAGTGATAAAGAGTTCAAGCCATTTCCGACTCGGAATAGATTGAAGCGTGATAGTTACCACCTCTTAGAAGATGGGTACATGAACCAATTGAACAAGCTCCCGGTTCCGATCCAGTTCGGATAGGTATTTAACGGTAAACCGAAATACCTATATGTTTTGAGAAATTGAAATTCATCTTTTTATACCTTTTCAAATGTAGAACTATATTGATCTTAACTTTTATGCAAAGAGCATGCATTTCATTATCACAATTTATATAACATATCAAATCTTTCACTCAAAGATGAGCTATTTATTGATGCATGCAATTAATATCTTATAAGCCTTTATGCAGGAAAAATTTGGAGAGACCTACCTCCTTGTATCTATTTTGTGCTAAAAACAATATGCCAAATGTCCTAACAACAAAAATCGCAAAAGGTACTTCTAAGCATGCATGCCTACAAACAATTGGGGGGGGGGGTGGCGAACAACAATGGTGCAGGTCAGTTGGGTTGCCCGCCTGGTCATGGATATCATATTGAATTGTTATAAGTTGCCATATCTATTTACCCTATGTTACATTGACTCTTCATTCTCCCTATAGTATCAGTATATAATTGCCTACCAATGAGATTACATATAAAAAATTCGGTCCGGAGTCATATTTTAGTTCTTTCAAGCAAAATAAAACCAAGTAAAAGTTACATTGCGATATCAACCACATTCACCAAGCACAGGCAAAGAATTTACCTACATGAAACTTCTCTTTAATGTCAATGAAGAAACTCTTGCACAACACAACAGTATATAAACCTGATACATGTACATCTTACAAAGAACAATTGAATCAAACGGACAATAGGTCTAGTAAGGTTGGAATATGAAAAGAAACTGAAAAGCAAACACAAAGGATTAGTGTATTAGGAATCTAAGGACATTGATTTTAGATTCTGACGATAGAAGTTCCTTACTTCCTTTAACATCATTCAATGAGCTTCATATGATCATAATGGTTCAAAGCTAGCAAAACGGTTTAACTTCACCTCCACGAACAAAAGCAAGAGATCATGATCATACCTAAATTTCATCCTATTTATCTTAAGATGCAAGCAGTTTGCGAACATCAGTGCAATGAGGAAAGGACCAATATGCATACTACTTATTCTAGTAGATATTATGAACAGAACTATAGTTAATAAACAGAATAGATACTTGGGTTTAAAATTCGTGTTAATTTTTCTATTTCTATTTTCTAGTGAAGGAAATATCTTCAACCCCACAAATTCATGATCAAACATTAATAACGGAAATCTCATTGAGATTCTAAGGTTACATGCTCGTAGCCACTCCTTGTATTCACAATAATGACGATCAATCTATTTTTTAATATTTCATTAAAGGAATTGGAGCTGAATAAGAAAGAATCACCTGCTAGCTATTGCAGCAAATAGACACCAGGAGAGACATGTACAGATCACATGACAACGATAGGGAGCACGCTTGTATGCATCCATGACCATGTATGAATGGCTACAAACGTGCTCTCTCTCGTTGTCAATTGATAATGTATCATATCTTTAAGTAAACTAAGATCTGCAAACAGGAAAAAAATAAATAATAAGATTATACTGCCTAGAAGCTATACTTAGTTGAAAAATATTCTAATCATAATGGATTGCTTACCATAGAATATGATAAATTCTGTTACCATTACCCCAATGCAATAGAAATACATCCATAACTCGTGATTCCAACCATCCTGAAAAAATTGAAGATAAATGTAAAAAAAAACAAATCCTGTAATAACATGGAAAAACTGTTCAAAACAACAATTATCCTTTATGCACATATCTAATGCAGTAGAGAATTTCATTGCAGATTTCGTTGAGGTAACGTGTAGCTACCGTCGTGGTCGTGAGCTTTTTTGTTCAAAAATCACATTTTCTTTGGAAAAAAATTATTTATTCATTTTAGAACCATTGTGTTATTCTAAAATGTAATGGTTTTATATGAGTTTTAATTTCTTTATAAAAATTAAAAAAAGAAAAGTTTTATGCATGATATAATATTGTTTCACCTACATGTCTTTATGATGCACAACACTAGCATGATCACGAATGTTACATTCCAATTGCACTATTTTTTAATCCAAAATCATCTTCTGAAATTTAAGTTCCCAAACACAACCTAAGAAATTCATAACCAATGTTGTCAAGGTGTGCGCCTTGTGCCTTAGCATTATTCAACAAAAGCGCCTCAGACCCTTCAAGGCGAGGCCCATTTGATCAGTGCACCTAGGCGCACTTTTTATAAGGCGATAAGCATAAAAAAACCCGGCCTGATTGAATTTCTCTTTAATTTCTTTTATTTTTCACTTATTTTCATTAGATATAGCTTTACTAGTAAGAAAAAGATAATATCAAACTCTACATTTCTCAACATTTGAGCATTCAACAACATTGACCATAAGAAAATCATGCATATGCATATTGACCAATAAATTGCAGACCACACTTTGGAGTTTATATCTTTAGCTTTATATATTATATATACACACAAACACTTACAAAAACACACACAAACCTGAGGCAATATAAGGATGCCAGCACCCAAAGTGCACCTTGCGCCCTTGACAACACTGTTCATAACCACAACAGCGCAACTGTATGTAACATTCAATATACTATGATCTTAACAGCAACATTAGTACTATGGACAGTATATACATATATATATATATATATATGTCCATTCAAAAAGATAAAAGAAACATAACTTTGTGAGCATTAAACAGTGAAGTAATATCACATGCAATGAAAGATGATAACTTCTTTTTGCCGTCACTAATCCTAGACAATCCTAGCAATATAATATATATATATATATTTCACTGTAAATGGAGCAAACTGTTCACCAAAAACTCGCCGAAGATTCTGGAATCTTCCTAGCTGGCTGGACAAGCAAGAAGAAAGAGGGGAACTTATATATATGTGATGATCATACATACTATAAAGCCTTAAGAATTAAAGAAAAAATGTCAAACACCTTATGATCTTCCATATTTTTTAACTAAAAACTTCAAAAAGTCAATAAGAAAATTTTATTGGATTTTAACACTAGTTCAAGAGCTGAATTTACTAAATAAAAGCTTAGAGAAGAGAAGAAATCAAGGGTTTGTTTCAAGCTTCAATAAACTAACAATTTTCCAGGATTTGTATTTTTTTCTCAATATTTCTCAGTATACAAACAGAACTAAAATTTCTAGAAGAGAACAAAGCTCAGCTTATCCTTACTCAAAGCCAAAAAAGACAAGTATATTGAAATCGAAAGCACAAAGAGTTTAAATATGCTAGAAAAAACTAGCAATAAACAACCCTAACATTAAAATTCAATAGAAAAATAGGGCATTAAAGTTCAGATAAAAAACATTCATAAAAGAACAACCTTGAAGCCTAATTCCCAGATCCAGACCAAATTTATCAACTACTAAGAAAACCTAAAAAAAGGGTTTCATATTAAAGCACAAATAAAACCCAGAAAAAATGGAGAAAAAAAGAAGATTAAACATAAAGCACCCCACTTGGCCACTTGCACTTGCACGAATAAATTTTTTTCCGTTTTTGCATAATTAGATGATTTTGTAAGGTACGGTCCTGGAAATCCGCATCTTTGTCTGGGATCAAGATAAACGTAGTTTGATCAACAGTCCAGATATTGACACGTAGCTCATCGGTACAAATGTACGATTCATGATTTACTTGTGATAAGATTTAATGAAGATCAAAACCACAAAAAAGTACAAGACCAAATTAGATCTTTTCGCTGTTGTATAAAATGTACTGAATTGTGTTACCCCTAGTTTGTAACGCGTGATATAAACGTATGGTGGAAAAGGAGGTTAAAAGGGTCATTTTATGAGATTGGTGAGAAGTCAAATGTGGATGTGAGGGCACGTGATGGTGAGTGCGGTGGGGGCAGAAAATAAGTTGTCCTCTTAAGGTTGAATTCCTTTTTTCGTCTCGGGATGGATTTACTAAACTGCCCCTAAGTTGGTCGGATCACATCGATATTTTTATCTAAAGGGTAAACTAGGTCACTAAATTATTAGTAAGTTTTCTTTTTGATCAGTCAACTTTAAAAAATTACAAAGTGACTACTAAATTATTTAAAAGTTTTTATTTAAGTCATTGGACTATTATGATATTTTTTTAAAAGTCTAGCTAGCAAGCTCCAATAGATGGTTCGACAACCTATACAGTGAATCAATACACATTGACGAGTAGAAGAAGATACTTTAGATCCAAATTAATTTGATGACCAATGTCGAAGATCATAAAAGAAAGTAGTTTGGATTTTGGTTCGCAGATTCATGACGTTCAAAGCTGTTTTATGAAAATTTGAACTGTATAAGAGAAAAGGAAAGAGAGCTTTTAGTTGGTACATGTTGTATAAACAGATAAGGTTATACAACAACTATTTTAACAACTTAGTGACTTGAATGAAAACTTTTGAATAGTCCAATAATTATTTTGTAACTTTTTGAAATTGAGTGGCCAAAATATAAAATTACTAATAACTATTATTTTTTCAATTGCAGTTCAATTCCAAACAAAAGATTTCATTTAAAAAACCATAAAAATTGTAAAATATTAACTTTATTAAACAATAAACGATATTTTCTTAAAAAAAAATTAACTCTATTCAAATTTAATTTAATTTCAATATAAGTCTTTTGCTACTATTTCAAAACAAAAGCTTACCTTGAAAGGGGTCACCCTAGAAATCCTTGGAATGGAGGTTTGCCCTTGATTTGTAGGTTTTGAACCATACATAAATGCTAGAAAGTGGAGAATTTAAATAATTAGCTCTAGAAATTACGGATTCATGTTGTTAATTATATAATAAGCATGCCCACACTTCTTTGGAGCAGTGATTGGAGTTCATGTTAGTCACTTAAATGATACGAGTTCAAATTCATTCATCCTCTCTCTTTTCCTGTTTCTCTATATTATATTAATAAGAATTGACGAAGTTATAAATTATTTGCTCCTAGTCTAACACTTTTAAAATTTAATTATTTTACTTTTATTTTGTAAGAATTTAAAATTAAACTCCAATTTATAATGTTATTAAATTTGAGTATATGATATTTTAATATTCAAATACTGTGGCTAATGTGACTTGGATCATAAATTGGTATCCAAACTTTTTATTAAATGGAAATTTTTACTTTATTTCTATTTAAAAAAGAAATTCAAAGGTGTTATTTAAAAATTAAAATCAAATTAATAACACATATTCATATCTAATAGAAGTTAGTTAACAATGTTATCAGATAAGCTTTAATTATTAAATTAAACAAGTAGGTGGACTAATTTTATGAAATTAAAAGTAGCAGGCTAAATGTTGAATGTCTCAAAAGTACAGGAGCTGAAAGCATAATTAGACCTAAATTATTAGAAGAATCATTTCTGGGAATTGCTAATTAGAACAATAAGGAAACATCATAAAAAGAATCTATGTTGTTGGTACAAGAAGTTGCAAATTAATAATTTGTAAAACCAATTAGCAAATACTTTACAAATAAGAGGCTGATGATAAAGTTTTATGAACTTCGTAGATTGTCCAACTCTGTGTGTATTATGTTTGCCTCTCTTCTGTTTCTAAAAATGTTCATCCAAATGTATTCTTTCACAAACCCAAGTTGTTCCCATTTTTTCATAGTACAGAAGTTTTTGTAAAGCAAGAAAAAAGAGAAAGGCTAAAGCTGAAATGATTCGTTAATAAGGAGCAAGCCTTGAAAGCCACCTCCTGTAAGTGGGTTCATAGTGTTCGATATATCCCCTGAATCCAAATTAGTAGTTGGAATTGTGAACCATGAATTTTCAAGCATTTGAAGCCTTCCATCTTCTCTTAGTTTTGCAATTTCCCTTGATATGTCACGAGCCATAGTTGAACCCTTTGGGAATACCTGCAATTTCTCATAAAGTTAAACACTAGAGCTAACATACTCACTTGTGCCTGCATATATATATTCCGTTAGATCGACTTATATGTGTCAAGATTTGGATATCTCTCCATGCACTCATAGATATCTCAAAGTGTTGTATTTTAAAAGTGTGTTCCTTCTAGATTCTAAAGACCTCCTCTCAACAAGTAAAACAAATCGAAGATCATGGGATTTCTCTAAATCAATGCTTAAATTCTACTTTGGTCATTAAACTTCAAAATATTTTAACTGAATATTTAAGGTATCATAATACAAAATTTAACTGTCCATTCAAATTTGATATAGAGTATATATATCTAAAACACATGGACATTACGCTTGGACTTAACATGTTAAAAAACATACAGAGTTAATAAAATTTAAAAAAATTATTATTATTTTTTCCAATATGTCACATACAATCTGTCGATGCAATAGATGCATCCTTATTTACAGATTTGAGTTGATAGTTAATGTTCAAGTTAACAAATAGATAAAATAATGACTTAATTCATACAATATTTTATAATGCAATTAACCTTATATACTTTTTATTGGGCAAGAAAAGATAAATGTATTTCAATTATATATGGATGTATGTATAGAATTTATGAGAAGTATAATTGATAACTTACAAAGCCAAGGCCATTGGTGGTAGGCATGACGGGGCCGATCATGGAATAACGTACCGGATATTTTTCTAGGAAGATCTTGATGTATGGGATCTCATCAATTATTGCATAGACACCACCATTTTGCTACCTTTCGATAAAGCGTTTGCATATTCTTCGGGTGAAGTAAGCCATGTAGATGTTGAACTAGAATTCTGGAAATTTAGATAGCCGACAACTTCTTGAGTAACAGGACCTGTTCAGTGTCCTATGTTGCTCATCTTGGATTTGAATTCAATCTGTCGGACCGTCATCATTGACGTCAAAGTGGCGGTGTAATTGGAGTCCAATATGAACACTACAAACACCCACAAAACAACCACTGATCTCGACAAGTTACTCGATAATTTGTCCCCTGCAAATTCACCTTTTAAAAGAAAACGTCAACCTTTTATTGATTAAGCTGCATAAAATATAAGAGGAAATTTTATGTTAGAATAATGAGTTAGAAGCGACGTTTTTAGTAAAAATCTACTCAATATTCAAAATTGCCATTATTAAAAGTAGAGTAAAAGTATCAAGAAGATTTTTATACCAGAATTTAGAATGTATTTAGCTCTTTCTACTAAAAAAATGATAAATAAGTTTCTATATGAAAGATTAAAGAGTAAATTGGTCATTTTATTAAAAAAATCTTCAATTTTTACTATTAAAAACTGGTTCTTATACGTTAGTATGCGTTACACGATCCATGCCAATTTTTACCGTAAAAATAAACAAAACCTTTAACTGAAAATCAGTTTGTTCCTTAATCTAATTAGGGCTGAGAAAAAAAACCAACAAAATAAAAAATAGACCCGAATCGAAATATTTGGATGGTTTATGGAATGTAAGTTAAAAAATGGTGATTACCTTAAATTCTATTTTTATTTAATATATAATTAACTTTTACATTTTTATGATATAAAAATAAATATTTTATATTTAAATTAGTGAAAATAATTTAAAAGTTCTTGAAAATTTATTGTTTTCTAAAAATATTTATAGAAAAGATTATGGAATTTTGTCAAATAATATTTAAAAGTTATAAAACAAAGTTCCTTTTGTCAAAATAAGTCTAAAAAATCTAAATAAAAAATTAATATGAAAAAAATGAGAAAGAAACTGGGTTGAAATGAATTATGACGGTTCAAAAAATTAAAAACTTGACTGAACTAAACTGATATCACCCTAATCTAATATACAAAGATTAATTTGTCTAATTTTTTAATTGGGAGGGAGAAAAGACAATCTAACCCCTATAGACCAAAAACAGAATTGGACCTAATCAGTGTAAAATGCTTGTGTGAGATGGTGCTTACAATGTGCAGAAACAAGGATGGAGAGAGAACGCAAACATCCTTCCAATTTGCCCATTTGATTGCTGGGTTTGTTGTTCAACCAATGCAGGGCGTTCAATTAGCCAAATAACTAAAGCTGTTAACACATAAACTCCGACAATGGTAAGCCAAAGTCCCGGCGTAACTGGCTTCAAGAAAATCCACAAGTTCCGGCTGCCCTTCGGAGTTAACCGAGTAACCATTCCGACCCCCATGTCCGTATACGGCAAAGTAAAATCCACGTTCAATGATCTATTTGCAGTGATTGTTATATCTCCAACAGCAGCATCATACTTCTGCTTTTGCTTATCCAACACAGATCAAATAAAAGCAAGTTGCATAAACGAACTAGATAATGTTAAAGAACCATGCATACTTGGAGATATACTTCATAGACAAGATTATTGTTAGCCTCCCCACTATTCTGGCTATTATCTTCAAAGGGTATAAATTCATACGACATTTGATAGTTCAAACCCGCCATTGCAGCTCTGAAAACATCTATACAGAAACCAGACACAATGGTGAAGTTGGTTTGAAGATCATGGTCCACTTTCAGCGATTGAGAGAACCCATTTTTTAGTGGAACACCAATCCTTAGGATCTTACTGCTCGTTTGCATCATTCGACCTTTGGGAATGGTTGAAATCCCACCAGGCCATATTATTGTTTCGAGGTCCTCATCAATGGTGGAGCTTGAAAACAAATGCCTTCCGTGGGCAAACCCGTTTGATAATTTGTTGGTGAATTTGCCTGTAGGTGTCCAAAAACCCACCCTTCTTTCCCCCTCAATACCTAACACATTTACTATTTCGAAATTGACCATTTGAGTAATGAAGTTCATCAGTTGTAGCATACCAAACTCTTTTGATTCTGTAATATTATAAGACCTGAAACCAATGAATCCTTGCATCGTTGAACGATCTTTCAAATTGTGCAAGTAATTCATGCTCTTAGAAGTCACGATCCATGCATAACCTTGGCTAACCATTCCTAGCCTTTTCGCATGTACAAAAATACGAGATGCTAAAACAGGTTCAACATGCACAACGAATACCAAAGTTTCCATTGCTTTGAGCCTATGAAGTTCTTCGATGATTTGATCATCTTTAGATGAAGTTGCCATTATGCTTGTCGAAACCGTCCCTCTTTTGAGAAAGGCGGGAATCGAACTTTGGTTTTGAAAATGATAAAACGTGGGAGTCGCCACCAATCATTTTTTGCTGAGGTGTGATCAGGTCACCTCAAAAAGTAATTGTTTTAAATAAACCATTTAATTTATCAAAACAACAGTTTTGGTCCGCGAAGTTCAAAGAGACAGGTTCGGGAGTCGGTTACGCACGAGGAAGGGTTAGCACCCTCGATACGCCCAAAAATTGGTACCTAATTGATTGTTTAATATCTTCATGTCGAAGATTTGAAAAGATTTGAAAATATGATCCTCTTGAAAAGAACATGGGCAGACCGAAAATGGACGATAAGACATACTCATTTCGAGGAGATAAAATGTCGTACTCAGTAAGTTAGGGCACAACTTTTGGACTCTCGAAACTAAGTTTGTCTCTTGACTTTAAACTTCAAATTCGAGTTCAAGAAGGGTACCCCATTATTTGACAAGTGAGAAACCGGAACTCAGTAAGTTAGGGCTCGATTTCTCTAAATTCCAAATAAGGGACATTCCTTTCGTTTTAAAAATCTCATCTCGGGATAACAAAACATCACATCCAATGCTTTAGGACACGACATTTCGAATTCCCAAGAATAAGCTTTTTGTTCAAAAATGTACTTGCTCAAAAGGATATTCGGTTATTTAGATTAAACGAGAAAAATTGCAAACCAATACTTTAGGGCACGATCACTCGAGTTTCTAAATAAGGAATATTACATTTACGAGAAGAAACAGTTTCGTATCGGGCAAAATCAATATAACACAAGTATATAATAAAACGTAGAAACCAATTACGATACAGATATGTGTAACAACATGTCAATAAATATGTTAGTACGAATGACACATAAAGGACGAGGATGAAATAGAATAAAATGAACGAGTCAAGGTGATAATAATGGAAAATGAAAATGAGAATAATGAATAATAATAAAATAGTTATAAGTGTAGATACCAAAAGAAAATATACTTATGATAATAATAACAATGGCAAAGATAAATATAATAGATAATAGAATAGTAATAATAATAATATTAACATAGTAATAAGAATAATAATAATAAATATACAAGTAGTAATACAATAAATAATAATAATGTTATCATAGTGATAGTAATAATAATAGTAAATATATGAGTCAATAGTACAATAATAGTGATATAGAAATAATAATAACATAATAATAATAATACAATAATAAGATAATACAAAGTATGTACAATATAATAATGACATAAATATAATGATAGTAATAATAATAAGAACAAGAATAGCAATAATAATAATAATAATAATATAATAATGATAATAATATGATAAGTTAGTAAAAAAAATCAAATAATAAAAAAGGACTAAATTGGACCTAAAACAAAGTATTGGGGGTCAATTCGAAATAAAATGAGAGGGGAAAAGGGCTTATTCGAAATGCGCTTAAAACAGGGGGTCCAAAAAGGAAATTATTCCCTTCCTTATGCTTTGCGTTTTGCTCGGGACTAGACTGGAACAGAAGAAAACATATTGGGCCAATTTGCAAATAACAAAAGAACTGGATTAAAAAGGGGTAAGACGCGGGAGGGCTTGTAGCGCAATTATCCCGTTGAAGGGAAAACGCGTGGATCCTCCCCTTTTACGGGTCGGGTCACGGGTCAGGGGACCAAAACGACGTTGTTTTAGCCCCTGACCACCAAGTGCAAAACGGCGCCGTTTCCTATATGGTATAAAAGCATTTTTTTCTAAACTAACCCCTTCATTCTTCATTTTAGCAAGGGGGAGAGAAAAAAAACTTAAAATGCTCTCCCCCATTCCAAGTTCAGGCCTAGGTCCAGTCGCCGGGCTGCCACGATGCCGTCGCCGTCGCCGGCCACCGCACGCGGTGGCCGGAATTCGCAAAAGGTAGGCTTCTTCTCTCTCTCTTTTTTTTCTTTTTTTATTTTTAATATTATGAAAATATATAAACTATTTTAATAAATAAGGAAAATAGGTTTTATAGTTTTGAAAAATAGGATAAAAGAAAAGTAGAATAAGACCTTAAAACAGTTTTTTTTTCCTTCGATCGCCTGTTGTAAACTGGTATTAACTTCTGCTTTTGGATCTTTGCAACTGTTTGGATTGAAAGTTTCTTTGTATTTTCTTGATAAAAAAAAAGGTCCCCATTACAATCTTTGAATGGCTTTATAGCCGAATTAAAGTAGAATATATTCTTTTTATTTTGCTCTTGGTGCTGCTGTTTGTTTCATTTGTTTATTGCAGGCTAGTGGAGGCGCGGCACTGGTGGCAGACAAACGGGCGTGGTGCTGGTGGCTGTGGAGTTGCGGCGCAAGGGCTAGGGTTCCAAAACCCTAGTTGCTAATTTTTGGGCCTTTTGGGCCACTTATCATTGGGCCATCCTTTTTTTATTTTTTTATTTGGGCCCGGACTATTTGGGTCATTTACAGCTGCCCCTCTTTGCTCATTGTCGTGTAACGAGGATAGAGTAAAGACATAAAGAAGGCCCAAATTTGACCGGTCTTGGCTAAGCCCTGATTCTTCAGTGCTCTTATTCTTCATGTGGCCTCATCCTGGTCCACTGCATCTCTGTCGTTTTGATCCACTTCACTGCAGTCTTGGATACGATTATTGACTTCGAACTGCTTCTCTGTAACTTCGGGAACGCCAGATTTGTTGTCTTCAATCTGCTCCTGAAACTCCAGGATCGCCAGATTTGATGTCTTCAACCTGCACCTGAAACCTCAGGATCGCCAGATTTGCTCTCTTCAACCTGCTCCTGAAACCCCAGGATCACCAGATTTGCTGTCTTCAACCTGCTCCTGAAACCCCAGGATCGCCAGATTTGTTGTCTTCAACCTACTCCTGAAACCCCAGGATCGCCAGATTTGCTGTCTTCAACCTGCTCCTGAAACACCAGGATCGCCAGATTTGCTGTCTTCGACCTGCTCCTGAAACACCAGGATCGCCAGATTTGCTGTCTTCGACCTGCTCCTGAAACCCCAGGATCGCCAGATTTGCTGTCTTCGACCTGCTCCTGAAACCCCAGGATCGCCAGATTTGCTATCTTCGACCTGCTCCTGAAACACCAGGATCGCCAGATTTGCTGTCTTCGACCTGCTCCTAAAACACCAGGATCACCAGATTTGCTGTCTTCAACCTGCTCCTGAAACCCCAGGATCGCCAGATTTGCTGTCTTCAACCTGCTCCTGAAACCCCAGGATCGCCAGATTTGCTGTCTTCAAGCTGCTCCTGAAACATCAGGATTGCCAGATTTGCTATCTTCGATCTGCTCCTGAAACATCAAGATTGCCAGATTTGCTGTCTTCAACCTGCTCCTGAAACACCAGGATCACCAGATTTGCTGTCTTCAATCTGCTCCTGAAACATCAGGATTGCCAGATTTGCTGTCTTCAACCTGCTCCTGAAACCCCAGGATCGCCAGATTTGCTGTCTTCAATCTGCTCCTGAAACATCAGGATTGCCAGATTTGCTGTCTTCAATCTGCTCCTGAAACCTCAAGATCGCCAGACTTGCTATCTTGCGGGGACAAAATCTGAATTGCTCAGTCTGCTTCCTTACTATCTTCAGGAAGACTTCAATCTTCAGTCTGCTCTACTATCATCTCTAGGGAACAAAATCTAAACTTTCAATTTACTTCCTTACTATTCTCAGGAAGACGAGATATTTGAATTCACTGATGCTGCGACAACGTCCTCTAGGGATCCTGTTTTAAATGTATTATGGCTAACATTTGCATGAATACGGAATGTCATGAGAATGATCTCTTTTTTTTTTTTTTACAATGATTAGGATGCAATGATCGGAATGAATTCAATGCTCCTAACTAAATGTGTTTTGCGTAAATGTAGCATTTCATGATAATGATCCCCTTCTAACATTTTGAGGTAGTCAACGCTCATTGTTTATCAGGGCTATATCACTGACGTCTTGTGCTGCGATCTTGTTCTGCTGGTACTCATGATAGAAAACCCAGGAAAACAAATATCTTGCTCAACAAATTTGAGCCACTGTAACTTCAGGGTTCATCTCATCGTAACCTAGGGGTATAGGATTTGAATATCTTCCATTCATTCCACCTCGATTCCAAAACATAGGATTGGTTTCGTCTTTAACCCACCCTCTTGTTATTCAAGGGTGCAGGATCTGTATCAGCTTTCATCTTTTGATCGCTCTTTAGGTGACCCGACCAGATGTATATGCATGATGCTTGTGTGAATGCAGCATATCCTTTCCTTTCGAGAATGATTCCGATTTTGCACTTGGGTTAACAATACCCATTTTTCGTCAGGATTGTATCACTGACGCAATACCTTGTTGTTTTGTTCAATCACCCTTTTTGACAAAAATTTGAAAAGATAGCCTCAATTTGGACCCAAATGTTTCCAACCCTTAAGCTTGGTGAATCTTAAACAATAATCCTGTTTCAGACTCCCGTATTGTTTAGAGGTTTCCAGAGTAATATGGGAAACTCTTTTTATGAAAATACTATTAGCCCAATAATTATTATTTCAATGCAAAATGCTTGAAAAGATCATAATGATGGACGAAACAGAAGTTTATTGGGAGCATAGCTCGAAACAAACAAGTTAATCAAAGCTAGCAAATGCAATGAAAAAGAAAGTTTTTTTTTAGAGTGTATTTTGAAAAGACAAAGATAGCAAACTCAAAATGGGTAAAATGGAAACTAGGTGCCCTAGATATCGCAGCCTGAGCTTCTTCGTTCCAACTTCTTGAGGACCATTTTAAGCTCAATGTGTGTTTAGGGGATCCGGAGTATTTTGGTGATGCCCCAAGACATAACATACTTCTTCATTGTCAATTCAAGCGTAGCAAGACTTTTGTATGCCCCACTTTTGATCAAAATTTGAGCTGCCCTTTTTCGGGTTTTCAACTCAAAACCCCTTTGGTCCCAAAGCGCCCTTTGCGGGTTTTCATTTTGGCTCCTCATTTTCTTCTTTTTCTTTCTTTTTATTTTTTTTGTTTTTTTTTGTTGTTTTTGTGTTTTTTTGAATTCTCCTGATTAGGCAGGTCCTTGCAATCTATCTCAGATAATATCCATGCTTCCCTAGAACATGCCTTCTTTGCTGCCTAAGGTCCTTCCCGATTTGGCATCTTCTTTCTACTGAAGTCCTTTTTGCATGGGAAAGAATCTTCCTCAAATCCCTATCACAAAATTTTCCAGGATGAATCTTTTTGTTGTGAGCCCGCATCCTCTGATCGTGATGGATGGCCTTTAACATTTTCTCTCCAAATTCACTCGATCACATCGGGATTGGATTCATTCTGCCTCGTCTAATTTTGGCTCGACTCGTGCCCCGGAAGAGAGAATTTTGACCTCAATAGTCAAGATCTTATGAGGAAGGCGTTGCCCCAGCAGAGGTCCTGGCCGACGTTTAAAGAGCATAAAGGGTGAACATAACTTCTATATGCCAATCTTTACAAGTCTAGGTCATCTTCCTAACAATCCTTGTTTTGTTGCCCCCCTTTTTTTTGCACTATGACGTGGCATTCGAATACACCACAAACTTTTGACATTGTGCGATTAAATGTAATCTTTCTGACATTTTTGTTGTCCCCATTCTTTCTTTCTCTCTTTTTTTGTTCTAATGACCATTGACTTTGCAATATTGGCCTACGAAGCTACTTCCACCCTCTTAGCGAATTAATGTTTGCTAAAAGCTTCCCCCGAGACCGTCCCAATAAACTCTATGCCCCACGCAGATAAGGTCGAGGCATCTGAATCTTGTTTTCATAAATTTGGCATTTACGACATAACTGACGCGATCCCTTTCTATGATGGACCGGTAGAATCAGAATTTCATGATTAGCTTGGCTATCGTAAAATCATCAGTGTGTGATCTTTAAATACCCTGACGAACCTCTTCTAGGATCTCCTTAGCCTTAACAGCATACCCACGTTTCAGCAGCCCAGGCGTGTCTCGTGAAAACATCCCTGAATTGGGAGTAACTCAATGATGTCTCGCTTCGTCTTTGTGGTGAGCTAGGCTTCGATATTCACCTTTCTCTCTTCTCTAGGCTCACAATGACGCTTTATAAGGTAGTATCTAAAATTTTTTATCTTGCTCTACCATCTCTGTCATCTCCAAAATCTTTCGATCCCTCTAGACACATATTTCACCCAAAAGGGAGCCAGTGACAGTGTCGCTCATGTCATTGATATCTGGGGACCCATTGTGGGTGTAAGGCAAAAAATCCAAAGAATAAATGATTCTAAGGATGATTATTTGTATGATATGGACATGAATGAAAAAGGAGTGCAAAACATGAAAATATTTACTTAGAAAGATGCATTTTATTGAAATGACAATTCCGAACACAAGCCTATTTCACATAAAGATTCTTATTGCTCCTAGGCTTTAGAGCAATAGGCGCATTTTGGACATTACTCCGAGTTAGCTCTAAAAATACAGAGATCCCTTCCACAGTCCCATTGTTCAAAACACTCCCAAACATGCAAGGTCTTGGAAACTTCGATTCTTTGGTTCACTCCTCAGATACGTCATTAATGCTCCAATTCCCTAGTATTAGGCTTTGCACTAGAGTCCCGGACTTGATGCACTTCTGATCTCATGCCTCCGTTCATCATGGTACTCACAATTTTTACCCTTTTGATGGCATGGTCGGGTAATGGGTTCTCTGAACTAGGTGTATCATCGAGCTTCAAGATTCCCATCTTGATGAGCCTTTCAACTACCTTTTTAAAGGCAGTGCAATTTTCTATCGAGTGACCCGTTACTCCCGCATGGTAGTCGCATTGAACACCCGGGTCATACCATTTAGGATATGGGGGCTGTAATGGCTTTAGATAAAAAGGGGCTACAACGTGCGCGTCAAACAACATTTTGTACGTTTCCTTATACGAGATCGGGATGAGCATGAACCGGGGTTTTTCTGAGTTCGATTTTGGATTAGGCTCCTGTCTTTGGGAGACCCGATAACTGGTAGCTGTTATTTTTGGCTGGTTTACTATAATCGGCTTCGAATGGCCCTTGTCATACCTATTTGTAGTACCCACTTCCTTTTCCTTCTTCCTCGGGGTCTTCAAAGTCTGCTTCCTCCCTTCCTTTGTTCGTACCTGAGCTATCGGTTTGGATTGATCATCCTCATGGTGAAAGCACGAGTTCATCGAGAAGTTCAACAGTGCTGATATATTAGTCTGACATTGGGGTCCAATAATGATGGGTGCCCCCTGCGACTACGTGTCTGGTTGAGTCAGGATATTCCTCGGGGAATAAACGATTTGTTCATCATCATCTGCACTACCGACCACTGGGCCACTCCTTTTTTTAAGTATTTCGGCTAGTAATTCGGTTAACCGGCGCATCATACTCATTTGATCTCGCATATCCTGCTGAATTTTGGCTAACTGTTCCTGCATCAGTATTTGTCTTTGCTCTAATCTCTCTAACCTTCGATCCATGTCTTCTAGGTTAACTGAGATAATTTCACCTAATTAGAGTCTTACTACGAATTTTAATGCATGTGATATGATGTAATACAGATGCATGAAATGCAATGCAAGATGCATGGAATGAATGCAAAAAGAAAGAAATGAGTTTATTATGAATTCAATTCCTATCAGAAGAACTTGTCTAGAAAATACGTTTCTTTAGTAAAATGGACCGCATATACGACCTCCTCCTTATAATCCAGGTGAATACCAATCCTCTTCTTCGTATCCGGACATTATGGTCGTGTACCGCCTCTTTTAGCTTTTTGTTGCCTGATCTAGGTTGTTCCTCATCACTCACTCACCCTCTTCGATGCTCATAATCTTCTTATGATTCTCGAACAATCCTTAACGATTTGAATCTTCAGACAGATCCTCTTCTTCGTATCCGGATGTTATGGTCATGTCCTGTGAACTTTCTTAATGGACACCTCTTCTATCTCTTTGTTGCTTGATCTAGGTCATACCCCATCACTCACTTATCCTCCGTGGTGCTCATAATCTTCTGATGGCTTCCAAACAATCCTTGTCGGCTTGAATCTTCAAGTAATGTCTTGTCTCGTTGTTTACCTAGGCCAGGTTCAGACGACCGTATTATAACCCACTTTATCAAGTAACACATTTTCTTATGACAAATTCTTCTATTTAGCAATCAAACGCGAATCAACACATCCTTTCTAGGATGATGCAATGCAATGCCAATGCACGGAATGAATGTAAAAAGAAAGAGAGGCGCTGATTATGAATTCAATTCCATTAGAAGAACTTTTCTAGAAAATAAAGCTCTTTACATAAAACGGATTGCATATACGGTTTTGTCCTCATAGTCCAAGCAAAACACCAATCTTTTCTTTCGTGACTGGACATCGTGGTCATGTCTTGTGAACTTTCTTCGTAGATGCCTCTTCTAGCTCCTTGTAGCTTGGTTCGGGCCGTACCCCTTCACTTGCTTATCCTATGTGATTGTTCATAAGCTTCTTAACTCAAAAAGTCAAGACGTGACGACTCTTGAATAATCATTATTGGTTTGAATCATCGAGCAAAGTCTTGTATTCTTCTGTGGACTATCAGCCTTCTTTCGTTGTTTATTTGGACTATATTTGGGCCACCGTATTATAATCCATTTTATCAAGAAATTTAGTTCCTTATGACAAACTCCTCTATTTAGCAATCGAATATTAATCAGCACCTCCTTTCTATGATGATGCAATGCAATGTAATCCAGATAGAAGAAAACACGTTAGTGCAAGAGGAATAAGCAACCACAAAAGAAAACACGTTAGTGCAGGAGAAATAAGCAACACAGGACACCTATCCGGGTGACCGCTAGGGGTTTAGCTTAGCTCTATCTAGGGTAAGCTCCTAGGTTTCTCTATATGCGGTTCAGTTCTAAAGCAAGGGTACCTGAACCAGCAGATTCCTCGATCCTCACCCATTATAGGCTCATATGGACCGAGTTCAGTTCAGGGGAATACATTTCTCTATGGCTGCACGGAGATGAAAATATCACGAAGACATAGGTACGGATATATTTCGAAAGCGATTCACTATCCTGTACGGAGGTGAAAACCTCACGAAGGAGTAGTTTCTTGCTTCCACTTAAAAGGTGTGACCCAGCGGTCATGCAATATGATGCAAAAGACTCAAACCGTAGCAATCAAATGAAATGACGTAAGCGAATGCAATAAGAGGATCGTAATTTTCCAAATCAAAATTTCAATTTTCGACATCAAGATAGAAAATAAACAATTTTATGGCTTGACTTCTTATTGTCCCCAGCGGAGTCGCCAAGCTGTCGAAACCGTCCCTCTTTTGAGAAAGGCAGGAATCGAACTTGGGTTTTGAAAATGATAAAACGTGGGAGTCGCCACCAATCATTTTTTGCTGAGGTGTGATCGGGTCACCTCAAAAAGTAATTGTTTTAAATAAACCATTTAATTTATCAAAACAACGGTTTTGGTCCGTGAAGTTCAAAGAGACAGGTTCGGGAGTCGGTTACGCACGAGGAAGGGTTAGCACCCTCGATACGCCCAAAAATTGGTACCTAATTGATTGTTTAATATCTTGATGTCGAAGATTTGAAAAGATTTGAAAATACGATCCTCTTGAAAAGAACATGGGCAGACCGAAAATGGACGATAAGACATACTCATTTCGAGGAGATAAAATGTCGTACTCAGTAAGTTAGGGCACAACTTTTGGACTCTCGAAACTAAGTTTGTCTCTTGACTTTAAACTTCAAATTCGAGTTCAAGAAGGGTACCCCATTATTTGACAAGTGAGAAACCGGAACTCAGTAAGTTAGGGCTCGATTTCTCTAAATTCCAAATAAGGGACATTCCTTTCGTTTTAAAAATCTCATCTCGGGATAACAAAACATCACATCCAATGCTTTAGGACACGACATTTCGAATTCCCAAGAATAAGCTTTTTGTTCAAAAATGTACTTCCTCAAAAGGATATTCGGTTATTTAGATTAAACGAGAAAAATTGCAAACCAATACTTTAGGGCACGATCTCTCGAGTTTCTAAATAAGGAATATTACCTTTACGAGAAGAAACAGTTTCGTATCGAGCAAAATCAATATAACACAAGTATATAATAAAACGTAGAAACCAATTACGATACAGATATGTGTAACAACATGTCAATAAATATGTTAGTACGAATAACACATAAAGGACGAGGATGAAATAGAATAAAATGAACGAGTCAAGGTGATAATAATGGAAAATGAAAATGAGAATAATGAATAATAATAAAATAGTTATAAGTGTAGATACCAAAAGAAAATATACTTATGATAATAATAACAATGGCAAAGATAAATATAATAGATAATAGAATAGTAATAATAATAATATTAACATAGTAATAAGAATAATAATAATAAATATACAAGTAGTAATACAATAAATAATAATAATGTTATCATAGTGATAGTAATAATAATAGTAAATATATATGAGTCAATAGTACAATAATAGTGATATAGAAATAATAATAACATAATAATAATAATACAATAATAAGATAATACAAAGTATGTACAATATAATAATGACATAAATATAATGATAGTAATAAATAATAAGAACAATAATAATAATAATAATAATAATAATAATAATAATAATAATAATAATAATAATAATAATGATAATAATATGATAAGTTAGTAAAAAAAAATCAAATAATAAAAAAGGACTAAATTGGACCTAAAACAAAGTATTGGGGGTCAATTCGAAATAAAATGAGAGGGGAAAAGGGCTTATTCGAAATGCGCTTAAAACAGAGGGGTCCAAAAAGGAAATTATTCCCTCCCTTATGCTTTGCGTTTTGCTCGGAACTAAACTGGAACAGAAGAAAACATATTGGGCCAATTTGCAAATAACAAAAGAACTGGATTAAAAAGGGGTAAGACGCGGGAGGGCTTGTAGCGCAATTATCCCGTTGAAGTTGACAATATTATTAGGGAGACTTTACTTAAATATCACCCTCTGCTTGAACAGAACTATGCTCAAACCATAAAACGGATGAAGGTAACGAAATGAATAAAAATACATAAAATCGATTGTACAAAAAGTTAAATTGAAGTACTAAGGTTAAAATGCTAAAACATAAAGCCAAAAATAAAAAAAATGAATTTGAAATTAAAATCAATAGTAGGTATGATATATGAGTGACTAAATGGTACACCCATGAAAACTGTCGAGGGGACTGCAATCTGAAGTCGCATGAATAACTCTAACATTAGATTGATTGGAGTTAGGGGGCATTGGTTCAAGGAATTTCACATTCTCACTGGTAATGTATGTGTCGAAACCATTTTTTTTTATAAACAGAGGTGTCGACTTTGATTTTGAAAACAGAAAAATGGGAGTCGCCACCAATCATTTTTGATGAGGTGTGATTAGGTCACCTCGTAAAATGACTGTTTTTAATAAACTGTTCGATTTATTAAAACAACGCTTTTTGGTGTACGAAATTCAGAAAGACGGGTTCGGGAATCGGTTACGTACGAGGAAGGATTAGGACCCTCGTAACGCCCAAAAATTGGTACCTAGTTGATTGATGTCTTAGTGTCGAGAATGGAAAATTTGAAGAGATTTTAAAAATGCGATCCTTTGTTAAAATACTGCTTAATTGAAAATTTTTCATGAAAAGGGGATATTTCACATTAATCAAGAAAAAGAATTACATCTCGTAAGTTAGGACACAATGCCTTAAATTTTCGATACGCGAATAAACGCCAAAAAATTTATTTATTTTAAAAGATATTCGATTATCTCGGTTTTAGAAAGAAATCATATTCCGTAAGTTAGAACACGATCGTTTCTTAATTCCTGAGAATATTTAAAAACTTATGCTTTAAAAACGTTCGTTTATTCAGATTTATCGAGAAAATTGAAACCCCATAAATTAGGGAACGACTTTTCGAATCTCGAATTAAGAAAGATTGCTTATTTTAAAAAATGAAATTTTATGTATCGGGCAAAGATTAATGTGACACTTATTTTTAATAATAATGGAATAATATGCTTGATAAAATATAAAAAATCATGGTACTAACATGCATAACAGAATAATAATGAATGCGATAACATAAATAACAATAATAAGAGAAAAAATAAAAAAAAATAAGATAAATAATAAAATAATAAAACAAACCAATTGTATATAAAATAAAATAAAATAAAAAG
Source organism: Gossypium australe (assembly GCA_005393395.2). Taxonomy (NCBI): domain Eukaryota; kingdom Viridiplantae; phylum Streptophyta; class Magnoliopsida; order Malvales; family Malvaceae; genus Gossypium; species Gossypium australe. The sequence goes on from CM016620.1 coordinate 95,989,998, forward strand.
TAAATGAACAAATAAAAACTAAAATTGAATTTAAAAATTTAATAGTAATTACTAATGAATAAAGAAAGAAAGAAATATTAGGTAAAGTAGTTTAAAAATAATAATACTGATAAACCATAATTTACACATATTTTAAACCCATGCTTGGCCTAATTTTGGATGATTTTCCATTGAATTTAATGATTTGATGCTCCTAATCCTTTAATTTCATGATTTATACTCAGGAGGGCTTAGGAGACGAAAAGAGTGAGAAACGGGCCAAAAAGGGACAAAATAGGCCTACACGGCCTGGACCACTGCACACAGGCGGACCACACGGCCGTGTGTGACGAGCAGAATCGAACACGGCTTGGATCAAAATAACCTATATGATGGGAAAACAAAGTATTAAGGAGTAGTGAAAATATTCTTTGAAACAAAACATCCTAGGAACTTACATATAAGGGGTGAGACATGATTGTATGAAATTGTAATTTCATGTTATTTTTATCCCTTTTCAATAGTAGAACGACAAGTCAAAATTTTCCTCCTGATTTTCAAATTTTTTCTCCTGAAAAAATTCAAATCCATCAGGAAGAAAAATCTGATTTGTCATCCTCCTATTGGAAAGACATAAGGATGACGTGGAATCACAATTTCATACAATCCGAGACTGATGATATAACTTCATGAACTTCAGAGATTATCAAACTCTGGGTGTATTACATTGGCGTCTCTTCCATTTTTGAAAATTTTCATGCAAACGTATTGTTTCACAATCTTAGGTTGTCCCCATTTGTTCATAATATAAAAGTTTTTGCGAAGCAAGGAAGCAAAAAATAAGAGAACGGCTAAAGCTGAAAAGGTTCCAGTGAAAAAGAATAAGCCTCGAAAGTCACTTATTGTAAGTGGGTTCACACTGTTCAATGTATCCCTCGAATCGAAATTAGTGAATGAACTTTTGAACCACACATTTTCAAGCATTTCAAGTCTCCCATCTTCTCTGAGTTTTGCTATTTCCATTGATATGTCTCTAGCCAAGGTTGAACCCTTTGGAAATACCTGAAGGTTTCAAAATAAAGTTAAAACAATAGGGCTAGTACACAAGCATACAAATAGTCCTCTTATGTGTCGAAATTTGGATGTCTCTTTACATATTTATTATCTGAACACACAATATCTTAAAACTTTGTATCTTGAAACATTCATTTTTTGGATTCTAATCTAAAACTTCAAAAGAGACTTTTTACAAAATCTCAACGCAAAAGTCGCAATTTTGCCCCTCCGAAAAATAATACCTCAATTTCTTTTACCCTCTAGATTAAATGAAAAAAAAGTATTTTTAGTTGTGTCCCCTAAAATTTATAATTTTATGTTGAACCTCATCACTAAAATCTTAACTTCATTCTCACGTCCAATGGGCTTAATTGTAAAAAACCAAAGGAAAAAAAGAAAGGCTAAACGGTAAATCAACTCGATCCCTCCCATAATCAAGTTTGCCCTAAAAGTATATGCATGTAAAACAATTAGGAGGAGTAATTGATAACTTACAAAGCCAAAGCCATTGGTGGTACGGTTGACAGGGCCGACCATAGAATAATGTGCTGAATATTTTTCTAGGAAGACGTTGATGTATGGCATCTCATCAATTATAGCAGAGAAGCCACCATTTTTGCTACCTTCCGATAAAGCCCTTTCAAATTCTGCAGGTGAAGTAAGCCATTTAGAAGTTGAACTAGAATTCTGGATGTTTAGAATGCCAACAACTTCTTGGGTAACAGGACCTAATCGATGTCCTATGTTGTCCACCTTTGAGATGAACTCGATATGTTGGACCGTCAACATTGATGTCAAGGTCGCGGTGTAATTCGAACCCACTATGAACATCTCAAACACCCACAAAACAACCACGGATCTCGACAAATTGTTGGTTAATTTCTCCCCTGTAAATTCACATTTTCAAAGAAACCATCATTTAAAAAAAAATTAAGATAAATAAAACAAGTATAAACAAATTATAGAAAAAGGCATTGAACAAATGGATTATTTTTTGGGTCTAATGATAGCTTTAATCCTTCTATTATGCTAAAATTTAAGATTTAGTCCCTCTATTTTAATATGTCTAAAAACATTTTTAATTGCTAAATGTATTTTTACTCAATCAAATCACGTGAAGATTCAGTCACCAATAATAAAATTACGCTTCGAACAAAATAGATGTGCGAAAGTGTGCTTACATTGTGCAAAAACAAGGATGGAGAAGGAGAAGCTAATCATCCTTCCAATTTGCCCATTTGATTGCTGGGTTTGTTGCTCAGCTAATGCAGGACGTTCGATTAGCCAAATAACAAAAGTTGCTAACACATAAGCTCCCACAATTGTAAGCCAAAGTCCTGGTGTGAGTGGTTTCAAGAAAATCCACAAGTTTTGGTTGTCCTTTGGAGTTAACCGAGTAACCATCCCCACTCCTATATCGGTAAATGGCAAAGTGAAATCTACGTACAAAGATCTATTTGCATTGATTGTTATGTCCCCAACAGCACCATCGTACTTCTGTTTTTTGTTTATCCATAGCACAATCAGTGAAAGCAAGTGGCATAAACGAACCAGATAAAATTGTTACGAACCATACCTGGAGATATACTTGGTAGATAAGATCATTGTAAGCCTCACCGATGTTTGGGTTATTATATTCGAAGGGGATAAACTCATATGACGCTTGATACTTCAAACCCGCTATTGCAGCTTCGAAAACAGCTATGCAGAAACCAGAGAAAATGGTGGTATTGGTTTGAAGATCAGGGTCCACTTTCAGCAATTGAGGGAACTGTTGTGCGGAAGCGTGTAAAAGAGTATAATTATTGTACTGAAAAATCACACTGAGTTCAATTCCCAGGAAAGAGAGGTGGATCACGAGGATCGCTTAAGTACCAGATCTTTCCTAGCCAGAATATCCCTCTATCGTAATTTAATAGCACAATAAATAACTACAATCACACTCACAAGATATGAAAAATAAATAATAAAGAACACCAGAATTTTAACGAGGTTCGGCAAATTTCGCCTACGTCCTCGGGCACTAACAAATATATTTCACTCCAAAAATACAAGTGAAAATTTACAAATAGGGAGAGAGAACAATGCCTTAAGTAGAGAATGGCAAATTGTGGGATGAAGAAAATGAGAAATGGTTAGGCCTATTTATAGTTGAGGTTCAGGGATCAACTTGCAAATTACCTATTCAAATAGGGAACAAAATTGCAATTATCCCATGCCAAAAAAACTTTCGGTGCCTAACTATTGCCAATTTGCTTCCAACTTGCTATAGCCCCCATCTTTGACTTTTCAAAGATGGGCTATAGCCAATAATCTCCACCTTGAAGATTTGATTAGGATAATCTTATCTTCACACAATTCTTTCTTCCTTTGCCAACAATACTTGATAGTGCCTTCTTCAACTGTTAAACTCGCAGGATATTGATCAAGTTCAAACAATGTTCGAACTTGGTTGCTGTTACCACCTTGGTCATCATATCTGCGGGATTATCTGCAGTCTTAATCTTCTGAAGGCGAATCTTCCCTTCATTAATAATTTCCCGCACAAAATGGAATCGTACGTCGATATGCTTTGTACGTGCATGATAGACTTGATTCTTTGCTAAATGAATAGCACTTTGACTATCACAATACACGTTAATATGCTCCTGAACCAATCCCAAGGTTTTAACCATACCTTGTAACCAAATAGCTTCCTTTACAGCCTCTGTTACAGCCATGTACTCGGCTTCTGTGGTTGACAATGCAACAGTAGACTGTAGAGTAGACTTCCAACTGATTGGTCCTCCAGCAAGTATAAACAAGTAACCGGTGGTTGATCTTCGTTTATCCAAATCACCGGCATAGTCAGAATCAACGTACCCAATAACACCTTCACCAAGTGTATTATCCTGCTCGAACAGTAATCCAAAATCTACGGTCTTTTGAATATACCGTAGAATCCATTTCACAGCTTGCCAATGTCCTTTTCCAGGATTATGCATATACCTGCTCACTATACTAACTGCCTGTGAAATGTCGGGTCTTGTACACACCATTGCATACATCAAGCTACCCACTGCATTGGAGTACGGAACTTGCAACATGTATTCTCGTTCCGTATCCGTCGAAGGAGATAGTTGTGCAGAAAGCTTGAAATGAGAAGCCAACGGGGTACTTACAGGTTTTGTCTGCTCGTTCATGCCAAACTGCTGTAGTACCTTCTTCAAATACTGCTTCTGAGACAAGCTAACTCTGCCATGGGCTCTATCTCTACATATTTCCATGCCAAGAATCTTCTTAGCTTCACCAAGATCTTTCATTTCAAACTCGAGATTGAGTTGAGTCTTCAATCTCTCAATCTCAACTTTGCTCTTAGATGCTATTAGCATATCATCAACATATAAGAGCAAGTATATGAAAGTTCCTTCTTGTAGCTTCTGGAAATACACGCAATGGTCAAATTTACTTCTTGTGTACCTTTGCCCTTTCATGAACTGATCAAATCGCTTGTACCACTGCCTCGGGGATTGTTTCAAACCATAAAGCGACTTTGTCAGTTTGCAAACCCAATTCTCTTTACCAGCAACCTTGAATCCATCTGGCTGAGTCATATAGATTTCCTCTTCCAAATCACCGTGTAAAAATGCGGTCTTCACATCAAGCTGAACTAGTTCAAGATCATATTGCGCAACCAAGGCTAGCAAAATCCGAATAGACGAATGCTTCACAACTGGAGAAAACACTTCATTGTAGTCTATTCCTTCTTTCTGAGCATAACCCTTTGCTACCAATCTAGCCTTGTACCGAATTTCATTTTTACCAGGAAATCCTTCCTTCTTTGCATATACCCATTTGCATCCAATTGCCTTCTTTTCCTTGGGCAGTGTCATCAATTCCCAAGTCCTATTTTGATGAAGAGACTGCATTTCTTCATCCATGGCTTGCTTCCACTTTACACCATCAGGGTTACTTATTGCTTCTGTGTAAGTAGAAGGAGCATCATCATCTGCAATTGGAAGTGCATAGGCCACTATATCATCAAAGCGAGCTGGCTTACGAATCTCTCTTCTTGGCCTTCTATATGCAATTGAATCTTGTTGCTGTAGAAGTTCTTGGGTCGGAACTTCTTCATCATCTGTTCTTTCAATATCAGCTGGATCATTATTAACCTTTTCAAGCTCCACCTGCTGCAAAGTACTACTGGTTTTGTCATCCTTTTGTGAATCCTTTAACATGGTTGATTCATCAAAAGTCACATCTCTGCTAAAGACAATCTTCCTTGTATCAGGACACCAGAGACGGTATCCTTTTACTCCACTAGTTATACCCAAGAATAATGCTTTCTTTGCTCTTGGGTCTAACTTCGATTCTTTTACATGATAATATGCAGTGGAACCAAAAACATGTAAAGAATCATAGTCAGTAGCAGATTTACCAGTCCACATCTCCATAGGAGTTTTGCCATTTATTGCAGCTGATGGCAAACGGTTAATTAGATGGCACGCATATGTAACAGCCTCAGCCCAAAATTCCTTGCCCAATCCAGCATTGGACAACATACATCGAACTTTCTCCAGTATAGTTCGATTCATGCGTTCTGCCACCCCATTCTGCTGTGGTGTATCCCGAACAGTGAAGTGTCGCACGATGCCCTCATCTTGACATACTTGAAGAAATGGATCGTTTTTGTACTCAGTACCATTATCTGATCGAAGTCGTTTGACCTTTCGACCAGTTTGAGTTTCCACCATCTTCTTCCATTTCAGAAATGCATCCAATACTTCACTTTTTCTTTTCATTAGATACACCCATACTTTTCTTGAATAATCATCAACAAAAGTAACAAAATAGTGCATACCTCCCAAAGAAGCCACTTTGGTAGGTCCCCACACATCACTGTGAACGTAGTCCAGAATTCCTTTTGTATTGTGAATTGCTGAACCAAACTTTACCCTCGTCTGCTTGCCCAGAACACAATGTTCACAGAATTCCAATTTGCAAGAATTTGCACCTTTCAACAAGCCTTGCTTCGCCAAAGTCTGCAAAGCTTTTTCACCAGCATGTCCCAAACGCATATGCCATAACCTGGTAGCCTCTGAATCTACATCTTTCGCAGAAACTGTTGATGTTGATCCAATAACTGTACTTCCATTTAAAAAGTACAAGTTATTTCTTCTTGTGCCTTTCATCACCGTCAAATTCCCAGTTGCTACCTTTAGTAATCCATCTCTCAAAGTGATTTTGAGCCCTTTAGATTCTAAGGCCCCTAATGAGATGAGATTTTTCTTCAAGCTGGGTACGTAGCGAACATCAGACAAGACTTGGATTGAGCCGTCGTGATTCTTCAATTGGATTGTACCTATTCCCATTGTCTTACAAGCACTGTCATTGCCCATAAGAACAACTCCACCTTCTAGTTCTGTAAGACTAGAAAACCAGTCCTTATTAGGACACATATGGTAAGTACATCCCGAATCCAAAATCCACTCATCAGTATGACATGCCATTGCCATGCCAACCAAGCTAAAGTCTGACTCCTCATCATGTTCTGCTACACATGCATTAGAAATAGCCTTGCCCTTATGTAACTTAGGACAATTCTTTTTCCAATGTCCTTTCTCACGACAAAAGGCACACTCATCTTTGGAGAGTCTCCCTTTGGACTTTCCCCTTCTACCAGGCTTGCTGCTGCTTGAACGACCTCTTGCTGTCAAGACTTCTACAGTTGTATCTCTGTGATCTCTCTTATCTTTCTTTCGAGTCTCAGATCTATACAACGCACTACAGACTGCATCAAATGTGATTGTATCCTTCCCATGAAGCAATGTGGTGGTAAGATGATCATATTCATCAGGAAGGGAATTCAACAACAATAATGCCTTGTCTTCGTCTCCAAATTTCTCATCCAAATTTAGCAAGTCTGCTAAAATTTTATTGAATGAGTTCACATGGTCATTCATCGACATACCGGGTGCATACGTGAATCGAAAAAGTTTCTTTTTCATATAAAGCCTATTTTCAAGGCTTTTCGTTAGAAACTTTTCTTCCAATGTATCCCACAATTTCTTCGCTGATGTCTCCCTCATGACAGAGTACTTCTGCTCTTTGGCCAAACATAGACGGATTGTACCACACGCTTGTCTATTTATCTTGGCCCACTCCTTGTCATCCATATTGTCAGGTTTTACTTCAAGGGCTATATCCAGCTCTTGCTGACATAAGACATCCAGGATCTCACATTGCCACATACCAAAATTATTGGTACCATCAAATTTCTCTACTTCAAATTTTGCATTGGTCACCGTAGTCCTTGCTGATGACGATGCCTGTGCCATTTTTTTTCTCAATCCCAACTACTGTATACGTAAACAGTACCGTATACGTGAATAGTGCCGCAAACGATCGTACTCCTCAAGTACGAATCTAGCTCTGGTACCAATTGTTGTGCGGAAGCGTGTAAAAGAGTATAATTATTGTACTGAAAAATCACACTGAGTTCAATTCCCAGGAAAGAGAGGTGGATCACGAGGATCGCTTAAGTACCAGATCTTTCCTAGCCAGAATATCCCTCTATCGTAATTTAATAGCACAATAAATAACTACAATCACACTCACAAGATATGAAAAATAAATAATAAAGAACACCAGAATTTTAACGAGGTTCGGCAAATTTCGCCTACGTCCTCGGGCACTAACAAATATATTTCACTCCAAAAATACAAGTGAAAATTTACAAATAGGGAGAGAGAACAATGCCTTAAGTAGAGAATGGCAAATTGTGGGATGAAGAAAATGAGAAATGGTTAGGCCTATTTATAGTTGAGGTTCAGGGATCAACTTGCAAATTACCTATTCAAATAGGGACCAAAATTGCAATTATCCCATGCCAAAAAAACTTTCGGTGCCTAACTATTGCCAATTTGCTTCCAACTTGCTATAGCCCCCATCTTTGACTTTTCAAAGATGGGCTATAGCCAATAGGAACCCGTTCGATTTTGGAACAGCAATCTTTAGGGTCTTATTAGTACTTGTTTGCATCATTCGACCTTTGGGAATGGTTGATGTCCCACCAGGCCAAAGTATTGTGTTCAGGTCGTCATCAATGGTGGAGCTTGAAACTGAGATTACTGGAATTTTGGTTTGATTTCCAAACTCAGCTAAAACCTTTGTGTCTAATGTTGATTTTTGTGCACTGATCAGGATGACCTTGACTTTCGCCTTCTCCAAGAGGTTATAAGCTGGATAGGAAATGTATAGCATAAGAGGTTAACACTTTGAATTTTTTTTTTTTGATAAAAATATGGCTAAATGCTCTGTAGAAGTACCATGGAAGCTCCTATATTAGAAATTAGATTGTATTTTGTACTCAATTTAAAAAATGGATAAATTAATCTTTGTACATTAGATTAAAGAGCAAATTTATTCTTTCTTTTAAAAAATTCACTCATTTCTTATGTTAAAATTGACAAGGTTGATGAAATAACAAGAGTTACATGTGATGTATTACGTGTTTCTTATGCTGATGTACAAGGACTAATGTTTAACAATAAAAATGGATGGAATTTTTAACAGAAGGATCAATTTGCTATTTGATCTAATTTATAGGGCTTAATTTGCTCAGTTTTTTAGTAAAATGGGCAAAATGCAATGTAATTCCTAATATAAGGGCCTCCATGATACTTTTACTCTAAATGCTCAAATTAGAACACAATTTTTTAGGAGTTACTCATGGTCCAACATTTCAAAATGGTCATATAATGGACAAAACTTTACAAAAGTGCTCAAATGAAGGCTAAATCTTCCAAAATGATCAAAAAAGGATCAAATGAAAGTGTTTAAATAAGGACTTTTCAAATGAGTACATTAAATTTGAATTTATGCTTTTATTATTTTATTTTATTTTCAAATAATATCTGATTCAACTATCATATGTTTTATTTTAAACACATTAGTATTGACGTAATTCTTACTATAAATTGGACTGAAGGGAGCGGAAAATTCTTATTTGAGCACTTTCGTAAATGTTTGACCATTATATGACTATTTTGAAAGATTAGACTCTTATACGAACAACTCTTAAAAAACTAAACTCTAATTTGAACATATAGCCTAAAAAATATTAGGTTTGAAAATGAGTTTCGAAAAAAAATGAAAAGCTTGTTTCAAAATATCAACTAGGTTTGAGGTCCAACATTAAAGGCTTTAATTCGACTTGAGCCTAATCAAATTTTTTATTTAAAAATATGTTATTATTTATTATTTATATATTATGTGATTTGGGTAATATTGTTTAAGTATATGATATTATAATTTAAATATTTAAGTTGTTTATGTTTAAAATTTTAATAATATATATTATTTAATAAAATATATATTATATAAAATTAATAAATATTAATTTTAAAATATATATATTTTTAATATAAAATGAGTTTAAAAATAAAATAACAACTTCAACATGTGAAGACTAATAATTATAAATATAAAAAAATTTAAATAAAATTTGAACTCATATTTCGAAATAGATACTAAGTATAGATACTAAGTATCTTATCTATCCATTTTATTTTATAGAGATTAATCTTTTCCGGATTTATTATTGCGTCTCTCAACAAATTCGTCTTCAATTTAATATGATTTATTATTGCACTCAATATTTATTAATAATGATAAATTAACTTCAAGTAAAGATAGCTTACTTACCGTCAGATGAAGAATGTAAAGGGTTCCCTTTGGAGTCTATTGTATGAAGAGCTATCTTCATTTGATTGTCCCTACGAAAGCTATTGAAATCGGAAATCGCCATGGAAACAAAGCTATATATAAGCTTCCCCTCCCTCGATCCCGTATCAACGATTAACCCGACACCAACCTCTCCACCACCAGCCGGTCTAAGGCCACCAACTTGGCCACTTAGTTCACCGAGAAGACTAAAGTAGAAAGCAAAAAACAGCAACATTTTGTTTTTGGTACGTAATCCGATTTAATTTCCTATATATAACCTAAATGGTGATATGTATATATAGACACGTATATCCCAAGCTCTCAACCCCTCGGCAGCCAATCATCTACTAATAAACCATCTCAGCATCCACTAAGCCCTTACCTAAATGACACCATCATCGCAGCTTCTTATTGATTAGAATTACATGTTTTTAACTTAAAAGAAGGATAAATATTGTCTCCAATCAAAATGATATAACTTTTTATTTTAATTGACGAAGCTGCAATGCAATTTTGTATATGGCACTTTTTTCCAACAGTTTTCATTCTCAACTGCTCCGTTCAAAGTAATTTCCACCAAGTAAAATAAATTTAAAGAGGAAGCACACGAGAAAAGACAAGATGATCAAAATCGAGATTTAACTTTAACTTGTCCACTAGGCCAGGTCAATAACAAAGTCAAGTTTTTTATCCAATGATTTATTAAACAAATTGACCTTCAAAGATGAAATTAACTGGAATTCGAGCGTTTGTAATAAAAATGCAGTAAAATGAGTTATCCTATGGTTCTTTGATATTTAATAAAATAGAGTTTGTTAGCCATAGCCGGCCATGAGATAAGGATTGGAGATCAGTTTTAGTATATACTTATTAACAAATATTAAATGTACTAATAATAGATATTGTATTCTTAAAGAGATGATGTTGATTTGAATCTGCGAAATGAATCAAACGAAAATATTGAAAGGTACAACTACGAATCCCGAACATAAATTGACATAGAGAAAGTATATATATATATATATATATATAATCATTTATTTTCTTTAAAGAATAATGGTATATTAGAAACTTTGCACCCAGACACTAGGAAAGGAAGATGCATCCGTCCCTTGAAGTGATAATAATGAAATTATTTGATTAATTTACTTCGGTGATACATAGGAGAGGTATAAATTTTGTCTTAGAAATCTTAGTTTCGAGGCTATAAATAATCATAACATAAAATATATAATTTAATTTCGATCCTTTTTAAAGAAGTTTTTAACTTTACTTTCGATTTTGTCTCCATTCAAATTGATGTAACTTTTATTTTGGATTGTTTAAATTTTTTTCTTTATATATTTTTTTCGGATATAATGCTTAAAGCCACTCGTAACCCTGTTGGAAAAATTGTTTTTATGGGAGCTTTGAGGCATATTCTCAATAGGTAAAGGTGGAGAGTTGAATTATAAAATTATGGTTTCATATTCTACTCCATGAGACCTTTACAACAGCATATCATATGCTCAAAATGATTGAGTGGTGAATGAGAAATTGATGCTCAAAGTAAGCTAGTTGGAAATATTGTTGAGGAAAAGTAAAGGCTTAGATCCCACATTGTTTAGATACCAAGTGTGAGATGTGTTTATAAATAAGAAATTCTCTTAAAGAATAATTTAATGGCTAAGCTTGTATCATTGCCTCGCGCATAGGAGTTGTAGATATTTTAGCCCAACACAGTTTATTTTCCTTTCCATATATATGGAAACTTATCTTATTGATTTGATTCCAATAAATCTTATTAAAATTTTAAATCAAATTAATTTAATGGTAGATTTTATGGATATTTTTTCCAAAATTTCAACACTTTCCATGCCTATAAAAGGCAATGATTTCTTAAGGGGTTTTAAGCACTCATACTCTCTTATAATTTCTCTTGTCAAAACTATGTTCCTCTCAAAACTTTCTTTTCTTCCTTTATATTTTTAAACATTCCGGTGATAGAAAAAGACATTGTTCGTTTATTGATCGTTGTAGAAGTGCTGCTACTTTGATCACTGTTGTTGTTGTATCTTAGGAGACATTCGACTAACATTACTCCAAGTACGGTAGGAGCGGCTGAATCTGTTTTATTTGATTTTTGTATTTGATAAATTAATTATAAATCATTTTATTTATATTTTATTTCATATGTGTTTATTTATAATTAATTTATTTTGTTCGCTAACGTGTTTTCTCTAACAAACCCCTCCTCAACCCTTAAATAAGGATAAAGGCGAGCATTAGCGTGTTCGACCTCTCGTCCTCTTGTATTAACAACAATGTAGATACCAACCGAATTAATATTCAATCATTTTTTTTCTTTATATGTTAATTGAGGAAGCTACAATGCAATTTTGTAAATTCCCAACTGCTCCGTTCAATGTAAATTCAGATGAAATTAACCGGAAACAGAGTCTTTGTAATAATAAAAGTTTTTCTTTTTATCAAGGCCGGTTAAATATTTAAAGGGTAGAATTTGAGAAATCCTATGGTTCTTTGTTAGCCATAGCCGGCCATGGGATAAGGAATAGATTTACTTTACCAACCTTCATCCTCTTTGAATTTATTTCGTTATTTTAACTAAGCGTGGTAAGTTTAATGGAGGGTAAAAGCCAATTGAGTGCAAACATGAGTGAATAACAGTGAAGAAATTTTCTCATATTTTATTCTTGTTCAATCTTGCAGAAACTAAAAGATGTCCTCAAAGAATAGTACTACATCTGGCTAGAAAACCCATTCGTTAGCCCTTGAAGCATTGGTCGATTGGAAGTCAAAGAAACATAGTTTGAGACTCGAATTGAAAAGATAAGCGACGATAAAATGAACTAATTGAAAATCAAACAATGGAGTTTGAAGACGGAATGGAAAAGATGGTCGCCAAACAGATGGCTAGTCAGGCCACTCTTAATGAAAGAGTGATGGTTCTTCACAACAAGAAAAGTACAATAACATCTTCATAAAAAAAGAATTATCCCAAGGCATACCTTGAATGGGAGAGAAATGTGGAGATCATCTTTAATTGTCACCACCACTCAAAGGAGAAAAGGGGTACGATTCGCCACCGTTGAGTCACTTATAATGCACTAATCTAGTAGGATCAATTATTGTTAAGCATGAGATGGAATAAGGAAATGTTCAATTGGTACATGAGATGGAATAAGGAAATGTTGATTCCGTCGTATTATTATCGAAAGTTACATGGATGACACCACAAACAGTTTTTCGTGACATTTTCAAAATGTCACAAAAACAACCAAATTAATAATGTCACTGAAATGCAACTTTTGAGTATTTCATGACGTTTTTTAAAAATACAAAAAGGCGTCACACGTATTAAAGGTTTTTGTGACGCTTTGAAATGTTATGGGTGACAATTTTAAATGTTATGGAAAGTGAAAAAAAGTCGAAAAAAACCAAAACAAAAAACATTGCGAAAGGGGTATTTTATTGCTAATTTTATTTTTTTGAATCTAAAGTAATAATATAACTATAAAATGGTCACGAAAAATATTATTTTGCATGACGCTTTTATTTTGAATAAAAGAAAACAAAAAGAATAAAAAAAGTCAAAATATTAAAAGTTAGAAAAAGATAATATTAAAAGCCACCAGCCGTACCAACAAGTAGTTGGAAGAAGTAGAAGTAGATTTCTTTCTCAAATATTTGGACTAAGTTTAGATCTTGAAGTTGACAATATTATTAGGGAGACTTTACTTAAATATCACCCTCTGCCTGAACAGAACTATGCTCAAACCAAAAAACGGATGAAGGTAACGAAATGAATAAAAATACATAAAATCGATTGTACAAGAAGTTAAATTGAAGTACTAAGGTTGAAATGCTAAAACATAGCCAAAAATAAAAAAAATGAATTTGAAATTAAAATCAATAGTAGGTATGATATATGAGTGACTAAATGGTACCCCATGAAAACTGGCGAGGGGACTGCAATCTGAAGTCGCATGAATAACTCTAACATTAGATTGATTGGAGTTAGGGGGCATTGGTTCAAGGAATTTCACATTCTCACTGGTAATGTATGTGTCGAAACCATTTTTTTTTATAAACAGAGGTGTCGATTTTGATTTTGAAAACAGAAAAATGGGAGTCGCCACCAATCATTTTTGATGAGGTGTGATTAGGTCACCTCGTAAAATGACTGTTTTTAATAAACTGTTCGATTTATTAAAACAATGCTTTTTGGTGTACGAAATTCAGAAAGACGGGTTCGGGAATCGGTTACGTACGAGGAAGGATTAGCACCCTCGTAACGCCCAAAAATTGGTACCTAGTTGATTGATGTTTTAGTGTCGAGAATGGAAAATTTGAAGAGATTTTAAAAATGCGATCCTTTGTTAAAATACTGCTTAATTGAAAATTTTTCGTGAAAAGGGGATATTTCACATTAATCGAGAAAAAGAATTACATCTCGTAAGTTAGGACACAATGTCTTAAATTTTCGATACGCGAATAAACGCCAAAAAATTTATTTATTTTAAAAGATATTAGATTATCTCAGTTTTAGAAAGAAATCATATTCCGTAAGTTAGAACACGATCGTTTCTTAATTCCTGAGAATATTTAAAAACTTATGCTTTAAAAATTTTCATTTATTCAAATTTATCGAGAAAATTGAAACCCCATAAATTAGGGAACGACTTTTCGAATCACGAATTAAGAAAGATTGCTTATTTTAAAAAACGAAATTTTATGTATCGGGCAAAGATTAATGTGACACTTATTTTTAATAATAATGGCATAATATGCTTGATAAAATATAAAAAATCATGGTACTAACATGCATAACAGAATAATAATGAATGCGATAACATAAATAACAATAATAAGAGAAAAAATAAAAAAAATAAGATAAATAATAAAATAATAAAACAAACCAATTGTATATAAAATAAAATAAAAAGAAAAGTAAATGAACAAATAAAAACTAAAATTGAATTTAAAAATTTAATAGTAATTACTAATGAATAAAGAAAGAAAGAAATATTAGGTAAAGTAGTTTAAAAATAATAATACTGATAAACCATAATTTACACATATGCTTGGCCTAATTTTGGATGATTTTCCATTGAATTTAATGATTCGATGCTCCTAATCCTTTAATTTCATGATTTATACTCAGGAGGGCTTAGGAGACGAAAAGAGTGAGAAACGGGCCAAAAAGGGACAAAATAGGCCTACACGGCCTGGACCACTGCACATGGGCGGACCACACGGCCGTGTGTGACGGGCAGGATCGAACACGGCTTGGACAATCGACCACGGGCGTGTCCCTGCCGAAACTAGGAGGAATTCTATTCGGAATAGGATACTTGTAGGCCAAGTAAGGTATCTCAAAGCCTATATAAACACCCTAGGGGGCAACCTAAAAGGAGAGGTCGACAGGACGTCGAATAGACGCCAAGTCGAAGGAGAAAATACTCCAAGACAGCCATCAGGAACAGCTTAGGAGAAGGATCTCCATCAAGACTGAGGATCTCCCATCAAGTTCTTTAGAAGTTTTTGGGTTTTCTTATGTTTTGTTGTTTTCCCTATTCTAATATGTTTCCCTTCATTAGTATGAACTAAATCCCTTAAATATCTAAGGGGATGAAACCTAAGACGAATCTTATTATTATTTGATTTATGAGATAAATACTTGTGCTTATTCTTAATTGTGATTTCTTATCTTTGTTTTGATAATTCAGGTTATTGATTCAAAATCGAATGTGCTTATTCAGTGGAGCAAAAGTCCCTGTTTAAGAGTAGATCAACACAATTAAGCGGAGTTGATTGCAACCCTAGAAATAGGGCGATGAAAATATGTCAGATTAGGGTCAAACCTAATAAGGGAATCCATAGATCAAGTTAATACGACAATAGGGGTTTTAATTAGAAAGAGATTTCAATTAATCAACCTAGAGTCAGTTGTTAGTAACCTCGAAAGAGGTATTAATATAATTTAGGAATTTTTACGAATTAAGCCAAGTGAATAAATCGCATGAATCAAAAGTAATAAGTGAAGTCTAGGTGGATTCTTCCTTAGATATTGCCTATTTTATATAAGTTGTCCAAAAGTATTTTTCCCAATTCGCTCTCTGTTGCTTTCATAGTTAATTAAATTAGTTAGTTAATTTTAGATTAAAAATAAATCCCCTTAATTATTAGGCTAGATAATAAAAAGATAGTTAATACTAGAACTCTTGGTCCTTGAGGATACGATATTCCGGACTCACCACAGCTATACTACTATTCGATAGGTGCGCTTGCCTTTGTCGAAATAATAGTTAGTTTCGAGCTCCATCAAGTTTTTGGCGCCGTTGCCAGGGACTAAGATATTAGGAACACTAAATTTTTATTACTTTAGCCATTTTTATTTATTTGCAATTTATATTAATTTTAACTTTGCTAATTTTTCTTTTATTTGCTTCTGACAGGTAATTCTAGTTTATGACTAGAAGGAACCCGTCAGGACCATTACTTTTTGACAGTGATATAGAAGGTACCGTTTGCAGAAACCGTAGAGAAATAGGACGAAGTCTACAATACATAGAATAAGAGCAAGAGGACGATACCAACACTACCGAAGAGATGGTTGACAATAATCCGCTACCTCCTGTGGTTGCCGCAAATCTGGTGAATCAAAATCTTGCTCTTCTTACTATGTATGATTATGCTAAACCTAATTTAACAGGAACCGAATCAAGTATTGTTAGACCTGCTATTGCTGCAAATAATTTTGAACTGAAACCTAACACTATACAGATGATTCAACAGTTTGTTCAGTTTGATGGTTTGCAGGATGAGGATCCAAACAATCACTTAGCAATTTTTTTAGAATTATGCGATACCTTCAAAATTAATGGCGTTTCTGATGATGCCATTCGCCTTCGGTTGTTTCCCTTTTCATTGAGGAACAAAGCTAAACAGTGGTTGAACTCGTTACCACGAGGATCAATCACTATATGGGAACAAATGACCAAAAAATTTTTATTAAAGTATTTTCTGCCGGCTAAAACGGCTAAGTTGAGGAATGATATCTCTTCTTTTGTGCAGATGGATATAGAAACACTTTACGATGCATGGGAGAGATACAAGGATTTACTAAGAAGGTGCCATCACTATGGGTTACCCTTGTGGCTACAGGTTTAAACCTTTTATAACGGTGTGAACCCCTCGATTAGGCAGTTGATTGATTTAGCCGCCGGTGGAATCCTAAATAACAAAACCCCTGAAGCTGCTTATGAGTTTATAGAGGAGATGCCACTCAATAACTATCAGTGGCAAGTTGCAAGGACAAAGCCGACAAAAGCCGCCAGTGTTTTGAACCTCGACGCAGTAACCATGCTATCAAATCAGGTAGAGATGTTAAATAAAAAGATTGATGGTTTGTATGGTTCTTCGCAGGTATATCCAGTAATGTAGTGTGATACAAATGGATGAGGGATGAGCAATACAGAATATCCATCCTACAACCCTAACATAGAAAGCGAACATATGAACTATGTGGGTAACAATTCTAGACCTCAAAATAACCTTTATAGTAACACTTATAATCCAGGTTGGAGAAATCACCCAAACTTCTCATGGGGTGGTCAAGGAAATCAAAGACAACAACCCCTCCCAGGCTTTCAACAGCAACCCTACCCACAAGACAAGAAGCCGAACCTTGAGGAGATGCTAACAAAATTTATCGCGATGTTAGAAACTCGTTTCTAAAACACCGAAACAGTACTTAAAAATCAACAAGCATTGATTCAAGGGATCGAGAACCAATTAGGACAACTTGCTAAGCTGATCTCAGAACGACCACAAGGTAGCTTGCCAAGCAACACTAAAACTAACCCAAAGGAGCAACTTCAAGCCATAACTGCTTACGATAGTGAAGGGTTAGATGAACCAAAAGTGAGGTAAGAGAATGTGATAGAGGAAGGTAATGTTGAGGAAAGCCATGATAAACCAAAATCGATAATTATAATACCAACCTCATGTGTCATACCCCAATGCGATGAAGAAAGACCACACAGATGAACAATTCGGTAAATTTTTTAAACTTCTAAAGAAATTACATATTAACTTACCGTTTTTTGAAGCTCTTTCGCAGATGCCAGATTCAAGGAAATTTTTAAAAGAGCTTTTGACAAACAAACTGAGGTTAGACGATACGTTGCATGTGGAGCTAAATGCAGTGTGCTCAGTAATTTTACAAAATAAACTACCACGAAAGTTAAAAAGCCCAGGGAGTTTTACAATTCCGTGCTTAATTGGTAGTTTATCTATTGGTAATGCTTTAGCTGATTTAGGGGCAAGCATAAATGTTATGCCTTATAAAATGTTTAAACAGCTAGGTCTAGGGAAACTCAAACAAACTAGGATGAGCATTCAATTAGCTGATAAGACTATTAGAGTTCCTAAGGGTATAATCGAAGATGTACTAGTAAAAATTGATAAATTCATATTCCCAGTAGACTTCGTTGTTTTAGACATGGATGAGGACAATAATGTTCCTTTAATTTTAGGAAGACCCTTTTTAGCAACTGCTAAAACTAAAATTAATGTTGGTACAGGTGAACTCACACTTCGTGTAGGTGACGAAACGATCACTATCTAGGCTCTTGATACGGATAGGACATTGAGTAATCAAAGTGAGAACATAAATTTTATTAATGACCATTTGGTTCAACTTTCTTTTCAGGTAGCACCACGAAATTACACAACTGAGCCATATCCTAGACATTGTGCCAATAAAGAAATAACTCATGAGGAACGAAGGCTTCAGATCGATGAACTAGACGAGTGGAAGCCACGTGTCAATGAGAAACCAAGAACACACGAAGCAGAACCAAAGCAAAACCATGTCGAACTTAAAGATGGGCCAAACCAATTTAAGATCAGAGATCGGGTATTGTTGGATAAAATGGACCCTCGGATTGCCATTTCAGACCTTGATACAAACGAATAGATCCCTTTTAAGGTACTCAATGTCTTCCCATGTCGAACAGTCGATGTTACTAATTTTAAGTTCGACACTTTTAAGGTAAACACCACTCGACTTAAACTATATATCGATAACTGAATTGATAGCAGGAATGAGGAGTTTCAACTCTTCAAACCACCATGATTATGCGAATGAATGGTAAGTTTAGCTTAAGACTTTAAACGAGCGCTTCTCGGAAGGCAACCTTAGCACTAATCCTACTAATTAGTTTGTTTTCAACTTTCGTTCATGTTTTAAGCGTAGATTTCCATAACACACGGCCTTGCACATGGGCGTGGCCGTGGCCGTGTGGGCACCACGATGAGGCACATCAGCGTGGCGGAGACCGTGCGGGCCAAGGACGGAAACTTTTCCCCAAAACATGGGTTACGATAAAATGCCACGGCCGTGGTCGAAACTGCCTAAAGAACACGGGTTGAGATAAATCCACACGACCGTGCAAGGTGGCCGTGGTCGATACTGAGTAAGTCACACGGGCATGTGACACGCCCCGTGCCTTTAGCCCGTGTAAGACCACTACGCCCGTGCGCCATCGCCACGTCCGTGCCACCGCTTCAACACCTCCACCTCGCGACCCATCTGCCGATAAGGACCTTTGAGTCCATTTATTTTTAAACTATTTCTCTTTATCTTTCTTATCTTTAAATTATATTCGTATATTTTGATTTCTTTTTATCTCTAGTTGTTTATTATCGAGTAATCATAACGCTATCCATGAATAAAACCCCTAAAATTTTACTGATGACTCTGCAGTTTCAAAAGGTTCAAGGTCCTATTAAGGAATGAACAAACTACCGGAGTATTCTCCCCCACCTTCACCTCTACCCAGTTCATCATGCTTATCATTGGATCTATTTCTACAATTTTCACTCCCTAAAGATTTCATCCATGATTCAGGAAGTTTCACTTCTCTCCATATCTTATGATTTTCTTACTATATTACTATTATCTATCTTTGTACATTGAGGACAATGTACATCTTAAGTGTGGAGTGGTTATTTAATTGATAATCAGAAAATCCCTGAATTATGTCTTGTTCTTAAGTAACTTTCTCATAATTACTATTAGCATGAAACTTCTATTGATTTATGATTTTTATTGATATGTTTCGGATTAAGTCATAAGTAATTGTGCATTAATGGTTTAAACTTCAAGACATCAGAGAATCAAGCATGATAAAGTCTATTTCCAGAATTAAAATTTTATTAGGTTGTTTCCCTAATCTTAAATATTATTTTGAAGTTTGAAATTTACAAGGTTGATATCAAAAACCATAATTTTTTGTGAGATTTTGAGCCTTTTAGAGCATATATATTTCTTGCTCACTTTATTGATTATGAGTGTGTCAACACTGATTTGTTATTCTAGAACTTGCTTCGATTAGACATGTCGAGACCACATTTTTTATTTGATATACAAAGATGATAAAGGCACATAGGTTTTAACCCACTTACTCTATAAAAAGCCTAGATCCATAATTAACCCCTAGTAAAACCCCTTTTAGCCTAATAAACCGTTTCTTGACTCACCCACTAATATTAACCTAAAACAAAATTTTTACTTCCCCTAATCTTTTGACGTCCCTTTTTGTCGAGATTTGATTTGAGCAGTTGCCTAACTATGTTCTCTATTTTCGTTGTTAAGTTCTTGCTTATTAATTGTATGTTCTAAAAAAAGGTGAAAAGTATATTCATTATTAGTTCCATGTTTTATGAGCGTAAACAGTTAAATTTACATCTTTAGAAGAAGCTATTGTTATTAATGTAATTATTTATCATTAGTTCATTGTTTCTAGTTAGGTAATTTGTCAATTCAATCTCGATTCTAACTTTCTAATTCAGCCTATATCCACACCTTTAACCCAAGCCCCATTACAACCTTTTAAAGACATTTTGATTTGTGTATCATCTCATTTTATAGTGGTGGAGATTTGATTTTCATGCAAGCTTATGGGATTAACTTTTCGTGTTTGACTGTTGAGTGCTAAATTTGAACCTTAAACACTTTTGAGTGATTTGAATGAATCCTTAGTGAGGATGTCAATCCTTGTCGATTTTAAATCAGAGGTAATTATTTAGGTAAGGGGAAACACCTATGTTTTCGTGCTATAAAATGTATGACTTAAATTGTTTGAATCTTTAGGACTCTTTTTGTTAAATTATCAATGTATGAATTATCTATGAATTATGATGAAACCTTATTGATGAGGATTATGAATCAAGGAAGTTAGTTTTAATCGTGAGTTGGGAATTTTGCTTGAGGACAAGCAAAGGCTTAAGTGTGGAGATATTTGATAAACCATAATTTACACATATTTTAAACCTCATGCTTGGCCTAATTTTGGCTGATTTTCCATTGAATTTAATGAATTCGATGCTCCTAATTCTTTAATTTCATGATTTATACTCAAGAGGGCTTAGGAGACGAAAAGAGCGAGAAACGGGCCAAAATGGGACAAAATGGGCCTACACGGCCTAGACCACTGCACACGGGTGGACCACACGGCCGTGTGTGACAAGCAGGATCGAACACGGCTTGGACTATCGACCACGGGCGTGTCACACGGGCGTGTCCCTGCCGAAACTAGGAGGAATTCTATTCGGAATAGGATACTTGTAGGCTAAGTAAGGCATCTCAAAGCCTATATAAACACCCTAAGAGGTAACCTAAAAGGAGAGGTCGACAGGACGTCGAATAGACGCCGAGTCGAAGGAGAAAATACTCCAAGACAACCATCGGGAACAGCTTAGGAGAAGGATCTCCATCAAGACTGAGGATCTCCCATAAAGTTCTTTAGAAGTTTTTGGGTTTTTTTATGTTCTATTGTTTTCCCTATTCTAATATGTTTCCCTTCATTAGTATGAACTAAATCCCTTAAATATCTAACGGGATGAAACCTAAGACAAATCTTATTATTATTTGATTTATGAGATAAATACTTGTACTTATTTTTAATTGTGAGTTCTTATCTTTGTTTTAATAATTTAGGTTATTGATTCAAAATCGAATGTGCTTATTCAGTGGAGCAAAAGTCCCTGTTTAAGAGTAGATCAACACAATTAAGCGGAGTTGATTGCAACCCTAGAAATAGGGCGACAAAAATCTGCCGAATTAGGGTCAAACCTAATAAGGGAATCCATAGATCGAGTTAATGCGACAATAGGGGTTTTAATTAGAAAGAAATTTCAATTAATCAACCTAGAGTCAGTTGTTAGTAGCCTCGAAAAAGGTATTAATATAATTTAGGGATTTCTACGGATTAAGCCAAGTGAATAAATCTCATGAATCAAAAGTAATAAGTGAAGTTTAGGTGGATTCTTCCTTAGGTATTGCCTATCTCATATAAGTTGTCCAAAAGTATTTTCCCCAATTCGCTCTCTGTCGCTTTCATAGTTAATTAAATTAGTTAGTTAATTTTAGATTAAAAATAAATCCCCTTAATTATTAGGCTAGATAATAAAAAGATAGTTAATACTAGTACTCTTGGTCCTTGAGGATACGATATTCCGGACTCATCACAGCTATACTACTGTTCGATAGGTGCGCTTGCCTTTGTCGAAATAATAGTTAGTTTCGAGCTCCATCAAATACTAATAATAATGATAATAATATTAATAATAATAACAATACAAATAATAAATACTCTAAAGTTTGAAATTATTTAAAAGGATATAAATAAAATAAATGAGAAAATGATAATAATAAGAGTAATGATATAAATAAAATAAAATAAGTGCACTAAAAAATAATAATAATGAGAAGTAAATAAAAAAAGGAAATATAATAATAGTAATAATATTAAATTAATTAATTTAATAATAATATAATAATAACAAAAAAAGGACTAAATTGAACTTTTTAAACAGAATTTCGTGTAAAATCGGTAATATAAAGAAAATGGGAGGACTAAGTTGAACGCGTAAATAACAAGGAGGGACTAAATGGGAAATTCTCCCTTCTCCTCCAAAATGGCGCCGTTCAAATAGACCACATTGAAACTGAAATAAAATTCAAAGGTATAAATTAAAATAAAAAAATAGATTTAGAAAAACAGAAAATGCGGAAGGACTTGTAGCGTAAATAGCCCATTTGGCTTTAAAAACACGCAGATCCTCCACCAGTCGGGCCGGGTCGGACGGGCCATTAGTAAAATGACGCCGTTTTTGTGTTTATTCTCTGGCCCAAAACAGCGCCGTTTCAGGTAAGCTATAAATGTTAGTTTTTTTTTTTTTTTTGCTAAAACTTCATTCTTCCTTCATTTAAAAAAAATTCAAAAGCCTTCTCTCAAACTCTCCCCCCTTTCTAAATTCCGACCAAGCCCCGGTCACTGGACCACCGTGGTGGCCATCGGTCGTCGGTGGTGGCAACGCCGTCCACGGTGGCCAGAGAGCATAAAAAAAATCCCTTTCGAAGCCTGTTACACGTGGAGCAAGGATCCGAGATCAAAACCCCCGAAAACCCGGCCAAACCCGACAGAGCGATAAAGAAACGTTTCGTTTCTTCTCCTTTTCTAGCGTGGCCTTCAACGGCGAGTTGATCGGCTGATTTAGGTGAGTTTCCTCTCCTTTCCGTATTTTTGTGAGAATAAAAGCAAAATCAAACGGAAATAAAAAATAAAATCGAGCAAAAATGCCACCTTTAATCTGCTGATTGCTTATCTTTGTATTTCAAAAATATGTGTAGAGAAAAAAAACAAAGTTTGTTTATCGCCTTTTTTATAGCCGAAATTGATACATCCTGTCTTGTTTTTTTTGTTTGCTACTGTTGTTGTCCGCTTCTATAGGTACGGAGGCCGTAGGCCAGCTGGGCAGTGGAGGTACGGAGGTGCTGACATGGACGAGCGGCGGCTGATGGTCCTAAGGTTTCTTGGTTGTTCTGATTATTTTAGGGTATTAGGCTTGGGTTAGATTGGGCTTCAGGTTTATAATGGGGTTTGGGCTGGGGTTGGTTTGGGTTTTATATTAGTTTGGGTTTAATTTATTTGGGCTGGGGTCTGTTGGGTTTAAATTTGTTTGGGTATGTTTGGGCTTGGGCTAAATTTGGGCCTTATAGCTGCCCCTCTTTGTTGGTTATCATGTAACAGGGAAAGAACAAAACAAAGACTTTATAAGGGCCAATTTTGCCTGGTCTTGCTGAGTCTTGACTTTTTTTGGTGCTTCTCTTCCTCAAGTAGCCTCATTCCATCCCACTGCATCTTCAGGGGCATAGGAATTAGTGCTTCGATCCACTTTAGGGAGATTAGACTTGTAGCTTCAATCTGCTCCCCTGCAACTTTAGGGAGATAAGATTTGCTATCTTCAGTCTGCTCCACTGCAACTTCAGGGAGATAAGGTTTGGTTTTGGTAGATTTGATCCGATCTACTGCAACTTCAGAGGTATATGATTTGTGACTTGTAGCTTTAATCTATTCCACTACAACTTCAGGGAAATAAGATTCACTATTTTCAATCTGCTCCACTGCAACTTCAGGGAGATAAGGATTGGTAAATTCAACCCGCTCCACTGTAACTTCAGGGAAATAATGTTTGCAACTTGTGGCTTCAATCTGTTCCGCTTCAACTTCAGGGAAATAAGATTTGCTGTCTTCAGTCTACTCTAGTACAACTTTAAGGAGATAAAATTTGCTATCTTCAGTCTGTTCCACTACAACTTCAGAGAGATAAGCCTGATGGCTTCAATCTACTTCATTGGAACTTTAAGAAGATAAGATCCGTCATCTTCGATCTACTCCATTGCAACTTCAAGGAGATAAGATCTACGACTTCAACCTGCTCTACTATTACTTCAGGGAAATGAGATTTGTGGATTCACCGATGTTGCTACACCGTCCTTTGGGGGACATAACCTGTAGAATCGATTTCATGGGCCTATACTTATGCCAAATGATTAGGATGCAGTGATCATAATGAATCAAATGCTCCTAACTAGATGTGTTATGAATGATATTTATATGAATGTAGAATGTCATGAGAATGATCCCTTTTTAATGTCTGGGTTGTCATTGCTCATTGTTCCTCAAGGTTGTAACACTGACGTAATGTCTTCTTATTCAGTTGATATCTTTGACAGAAAATTCAAAGAAATAGTCACAATTTAGACTCTTCTTTCTCAAATATTTCCAACCCTTAGGCTTGGTAAGTTCTAAATAGTAGTCTTGTTTCAGGTTCTTGTACTATTTAGAAGCTTCCAGAAAAATATGCAAAACTCCTTTTGTGAAAATATTGTTAGTCCATTAATCGTTATTTCAATGCAAAATGCTTGAAAAAGATCATAATGATGGACGAAACTGAAATTTATTAGGAACAAAATCTGAAAAGAATGGATTAATTAAAGAAAGCAAACATTGCTAGAATAGAAGATAGGTGAGGGGACAAATAAGTGCCCTAGATATTGTAGCCTGAGCTTCTCTGTACGAACTTCCTAAGGACCATTTTGAGCTTAACATGTGTTTAGGAGATCTAGAGTACTTTGTCGATGCCCCAAGATGTATCATACCTCCTCTTCGTTAATTCAGGCATAGCAAGACTATCGCATACCCCACATTTGATCAAAATTTGAATTGCCCTTTCACGAATTTTTAATTCAAAACCCCTTTGGTCTCAAAACACCCTTTTCAATTTTTCGCCTTGGCCTCTCCTTTTTCTTTTCCTTTTTTTTAAGTGAAGTATTTCTTAACAGAGTCCGAATTCACTGGATTAGGCAAAATCTTTCCATCCATTTCTGTTAATATCAACACTCCTCCAGAAAAAGCCTTCTTTACCATATAAGGTCCTTCCCAGTTTGACATCCATTTTCTTCTGAAATCCTTTTGTAGGGGTAGGATCTTCTTCAATACCAAGCCCCCTTCATGGAATTCTCTGGGGCGAATCTTTTTGTTGTAAGCTCGCATCATTCGTTTCTGATACATTTGACCATGACGGACAACTTTCAGCCTCTTCTCTTCGATGAAATTTAGCTGATCATATCGGGATTGGATCCATTCTGCTTCATCCAACTTTAGCTCTAACCAGACTCGAAGGGAAAGAATATCAACTTTGATGGGTAACACTGCTTCCATTCTATAGACCAATGAGAAAGGAGCTGCCCCGGTAGAGGTCCTGACTAACGTTTGATAAGCATAAAGAGCAAATGGTAACTTCTCATGCCAATCTTTTTAAGTTTCAGTCATCTTTCCTACAATCTTCTTAATATTCTTATTAACCGCCTCAACTGCACCATTCATTTTTGGGTGATATGGTGACGAGTTGTGGTGTTTAATTTTAAACTGACTACAGACCTCTGCTATCATGCTATTGTTCAAGTTCAGTGCATTGTCCGATATGATCATTCCTGGCATTCCATATCGGCATATGATCTCCTTCTTTAAGAACTTGCTGACTGCCGACTTGGTGACATTGGCATATGAAGCAGCCTCTACCCACTTGGTGAAGTAATCAATGACCACAAAGTTAAATCGATGCCCGTTAAAGGCTTTTGGTGAGATTGGCCCAATGACGTCCATGCCCCACATAGAGAAAGGCATTGGAGAAGTCATAACATGAAGAGGCAAAGGAGGCACATAAATATTGTCCCCATAAATTTGGCACTTATGGCACTTTTTGGCATAATTGATGCAATCCCCTTCCATGGTAGACCAATAAAACCCGAATCTCATGATTTGCCTAGCCATTGTAAAACCATTAGCATGTGTTTCACAAACACCCTCATGGACTTCTTCTAGGATTTTCTTAGCCTCAACAGCGTCCACATATCTTAGTAACACCTGATCCTTTCTTCTTTTGTATAGGATCTCCCCATCTAAGATATAATCACTGGCCAGTCTTCTCAACGTTCTTTTATCATTTTCAGTTGCTTGATCAGGGTATTCCCGATTCTTCACATATCGTAGTATATCGTGATACCAAGGATGATCATCTTTTTCTTTGTCTTCATTGTTGTTGTAGTAATAAGTCAGAGCCTCGTAAATATTTATTTGGATAAGCTTCACATCTTCTTGTTTATTTACTCTGATCATAGAAGCTAATGTAGTCAAGGCGTCAGCCATCTGGTTTTCATCTTGCGGGAGGTATCAGAAGGTGATATCATCAAACTCCTCAATTAATTCCAGAACTAGCTTTCGATAATTGATCAATTTGGGGTCTCTTGTTTCCCATTCACCTTTGAGCTGATAGATTACTAGAGCAGAATCCCCATACACCTCTAGCACTTTGATTTTGTGTTCTATGGTTGTATGGATTCCCATGATACATGCTTCATACTTTGCCATATTATTTGTGCTATCAAAATCTAATTTGCAAGTAAATGGATAATTATCTCCATTTAGGGATATCAGGACTGCCCCAATTCTGTTACCAACAGCGTTTGATGCTTCGTCAAAGTTCAGTTTCCAAGGACGATCTTCTGAAGCATCTTCTTCGGTAGTTGCCACATACATTAGGTCTTCATTATGGAAACCAAAGTTTAAAGGCTCGTAATCTTCTAGAGCTCTACTGTCTAGAAAATTTGTTGTTGCGCTCCCTTTCACAGCCTTCTGGTTCACATAGACTATGTCAAATTCGGAAAGAAAATTTTGCCATCTGGCCAACCTTCCATTCAAAGCAGTCGACTCCATCATATATTTTAGAGGGTCTAGTTTCGAGATTAGCCAAGTCGTATGGTACAGCATGTACTGCCTCAATCTACGAGTTTTCCAGATAAAGGCACAACATAATTTCTCAATTGGCAAATATCTAATTTCACACTCAGTGAATTTCTTACTGAGGTAGCATATTGCCCTTTCTTTCTTTCCTGTCTCATCGTGTTGGCCAAGCACACATCCCATAGAATTGTCAAATATTGTCAAATACAATATCAGTGGCCTATCTGGACTAGGTGGTGATAGCATTGGAGTATTGTATTTCTTAGGGATGGGGACAATAATGACTACCCATTCTGTGTATTTAACCACCTGTATGAATCCAACATCGAATTGCTTTTTGACTTCTTCTTTTATTTTTATCACAACATCAGACCCCATCCTTCGGAGCTTTTGCTGAACTGGCTTGCACTCTTCTTTTATGGGGAGGCGGTGTACCACAATATCAGTGCTTAACTAGGGCATATCTTGGTACGACCATACGAATACATCTTTGAATTCTTGAAGTAACTCAATGAGGTCTCGTTTTGTTTCTTCGGCTATGCAAGTTCCAATTTCCACTTCTTTTCCTTCTTCCAAGATCACAATCTCTACTGTCTCTTTGTGAGGTAGAATCTGTTTCTCTTCTTGTTCTACCGTCCTTAACAAATCCGGAGATAAGTTACAGTTTATGTCATCTTCAAAATCCTAAGATCTCTCTAGACACATGTTTCACTCAAAAGGAGATTCTGGGTTAGTAGCAGTGTCGCTCATGTCGTTGATATCTGGAGACCTATTGTAGGCACGAAGGAATATCCAAAGAACAAATAAATCTAAGAATAGATATTTGTTTGGTGTGATTATGAATGAAATAAAAGAATAAAAGAATATTTGTTCAGAGTGATACACAAAAATGTATTTTTTATTTAAATAAATATGTTGGACATGAGCCTATTTCACAAAAGGATTCTTATTGCTTCTAGGCTTAAAGCAACAAGCGTGTTTTGAACATTACTCTGAATCAGCTCTAAAAACTACAGGAATCTCTTCCGCAGTCCAGTTGTTCAGAATACTTCTAGGCTCATAAGGGCAGATGCCCGATAAGTTTTCTTCCACTATTCCCTCTTCAGATATGGCGTTGATGCTCAGATTTCCCATAATATCTTCAGCAGTTTCTTTTCTTCTCATCTTCCGTTCAGCATGAATAATTCCTCCTGACACGAATGTTCTGGATATATAGGGGAAGATTATTGGTTCCCATTTGACCTCCACCCCGCTTAATCGCGCTCTTCTTCTCTCTTGTTTCCTCTTCAACTCCTTTTTTCTCTGCTTCGCGTCTGGTTTATACCCCAAGCCAAAGTGATCCTGTTTGTCAGCCAAGATTGGTACTTCGACCTGTCCATGGAGGTATTTTTCGAGTCCCCTTCCAGGCAATGCTCCTTTTCCCACTGTCATTTGTAAGCTCATCGTCATAGCTTTGGATATTTTGGGCATTGGTATCTTGCTTCCCTAAACGATGAAGGTTGCGTTCACAAATTCCAGCGATCGAAAAAAACATTCTATCGCTTCACCATCAGCCTCTATGTATGGCGCATTACTGGTAACGGACGCAATAATGTCTTCTTTCGCGTTTATCATTATCAGTTGGCCCTCCTTTACCAACTTTAGTGCAGTGATGATGGTACCACCCCTGCTGAATGAATCTAAGGCCTCCCCAATAGGCAATTGTAAGAAGGCTTGATGTCCATCACTAAGAAATCTACCTCGTATATGTTAGAACTGATCAAGAGAGGTATCTTAATCCTTCCCATTACCTTATTTTCGGTGCCGTCGAATGGTCTCACTATGTTTTGGCATGTCTTTATGTGAGAGCTATCCACAGGCAACCTGTTTAATGTGGACAGGGGCAATACATTTAGTGCCGATCCATTGTCAATCAGTACCCCTGGTAATGTATACCCCTTGCAGCGGGTGGTGATGTGCAGAGCCTTGGTGGATCCCATGCCCCCCGACGGTATTGCATCGTCATTAAAAAAGATAAAATTATCAGTGCTTATGTTGTTGACAAGATGGTCTAGCTTGTTTACTGAAATATCATCAGCGATGTAGGTTTCGTTTAACACCTTCATTACGCGTTATGGTGTGTCTCCGAGCTTAAGAGTAAAGCTAGTACTGATATGCGAGCTGGTTGCTTGTGTAGTTGTTCCACTATACTTGCTGTGTTTTAGGAATTTCAAGAATTCCTTAGCTTCTTTCTCAGTTACCGGCTCATTAACAGGTAGTTCTGGCTTCTCTTTCTTTTTTCGATCACCAAGGATTTCCCTTTTACAGGTTCGGCTCTTGTATTTGGGGCATCATAATGCCTTCCACTATGTGTATAGAAACCCAAATCTTGACCTTCCTATAGCGTGCTGACCGGGCCCTCCTCTCCTGGGATTGTCACATTGCAGTCATAGTTCCAAGGTACCATTTTGCTATCTTTATGAGAAAAGCAACGGGTTTCTAGATTACAACTCTTGGTGCAATTTTTGCTCCAGCTTCGTTGATTCTTGGTCGTGAGATGATTACCACCGGGTGGTTGACCTCATAGACCTTTTCTATCGATCCTCCCTCTGAGGCGTACGCCTTTTTTCCTTCGGTATACTCAAAGAAATCTAGCTCATTGTTGTCCATTAGACCTTATACTAGGGCCCTGAATTTACTGCATTTCTAAATCTCATGATCTTCTTTATCATGGAACTCACAATAATTCATTGCTTCTCGGTATCTGTCCCTCGAGTCTTCCGTGGTTAACCCTCTTTCTACCATTTTCTTCCAAACTTCTCTCAACGAGATTTTCACTTTTGTAATATTCATCTTGATTTTCTTCCCCGTATTCTCGACTATCGCATTTACCTCCTTATCAGCATGGTTGGGTAACAGATTTTCTGTACCAGATGGATCATCGAATTTTACAATACCCATTATGATGAGTCTTT
The DNA here is from genome assembly GCA_005393395.2 of Gossypium australe. Classification (NCBI taxonomy): domain Eukaryota; kingdom Viridiplantae; phylum Streptophyta; class Magnoliopsida; order Malvales; family Malvaceae; genus Gossypium; species Gossypium australe. Next base: position 96,020,350 of record CM016620.1, read on the forward strand.
CGACTAATTTTTTGAAAGCCGTGCAGTTTTCTATCAAGTGTCCTGTGATTCCCGCATGGTAGTCAATTTGGGCGTTTACGTCGTACCATTTGGGGTATGGGGGTTGCATTGGTTTTAGGTAGAAAGGGGATATAACATTTGCATCAAATAAACTTTGGTACAACTCCCTATACGTCATTGAAATAGGCGCAAACTGGAGTTTCTCCGTATTTTGCCTTGTGTTAGACTCTTGTCTTGGTGGGCCTTGATGGCCATTGGTTACCATTCTCGGTTGGTTCACAATGACTGGTTTCAAATAAACCCTGTTATACGTGCTCACATTATTTACCTCATTTTCTCTTTTTCTAGGGGCCAACCTCTTTGTGTTTTCCCCGGCCTCTATTTTTCCACACCTTATTGCATTCTCTATCATTTCGCCAAACATCACTATGTCCGAGAAACTCTTAGTTGCGCTTCTCAGCATGTGATTGATAAAAGGTGCCTTCAGGGCATTAATGAAGAGCATGGTTGTTTCATTTTCTGGCAGTGGCGGTTGGACTTGCGTGGCGACTTCCCTCCATCTTTGATCATATTGCCTGAAACTTTTGTTTGACTTTTTCTCCATATTTTGTAATGTGATTCTGTTAGGCGCCATATCTATCACGTGGCCATATCGTTTCATGAAGGCCTGTGCTAGGTCCTTCCACGAATTAATTTGGGCATGATTTAGCTAATTATACCATTTGGCCGTAACCCCAGTCAAGCTGTCTTGGAAACAGTGAATCAATAACTGATCATTACTGACATATCCGGTCATCCTCCGACAGAACATTGTAATGTGAGCCTCAAGGCAGCTGGTCCCGTTATAGTTTTCAAACTCCAGCATTTTAAACTTTAGAGGGAGCACTAGATCTGGGACCAAGCTCAATTCCTTAGCATTAATTCCACAATGGTAATCAGCGCTTTCCAACGCCTTAAATTTCTCTTCTAGCCATTTGTATTGGTCTTCCAGTTGCTTTGGGAGCTCCACTATTGCCTTTCCCATTTTCGCTATATCATCAAGGTCAGGGACAACGAGATTTGCTAGATTGTCTCCGGGGTTAGAGCCACAACCCGTCGGGAAGTTTATCGGTGATGAAGTACCGGTCTGATATTGAGGTCTGATGTTGATGAACACCCTTTGTGGTTGTGTTTGGGTGTTCGTTGGGGTGAATCCTAGAAGATAAGCAGGGTCCTCGTTGTCGTCTCCAGTATTGGTTATAAGGTTCTTTCCCTTTTCTAGCCCCTCAGCCATCACATGCGTTAACTGGCTCATCATGCTTCTCTGGGATTCTAGCATTTGATCCCTCATATCCTGTTGGATTTTGGCAAACTATTCTTACATCTGTATTTGCAGTTGATCCTGCATCTCTTTTTGCATTTGTTCCACTCTTTCCAACCTTTGGTCTATGACTTTAGTCTTTTTTCATGTACCGTAATGATATTCCAGGGTAACTGCCACGATTTTAGAGTCTCATTATGAGTTTTAGTGCACACGATGCAATGCAATGCTGATGCATGGATGCAATGAATGCAAAAAGAAAAAGACATTGATTCTGATTCAATTTTATTAGAGTAACCTTTCTAGAAAATAAATTTCTTTACATAAAATGGATTGCATATATGACTTTCCCCTAATGCTTAAGGTCTTGACTTGCTTAAGAAGCCAAGCTAACTCTCGGCCTCAATCTGACTCTAACTCATATTTCAAACTCAATACATCATCCTGGACCGCCAAGGCTTGTAAATGATTAGCCACATCTCGCACTTGAGCCAAAGCTTCACCCATGACGTAATTCCTATCCCTGACCTGGTATTGAAATAGATGAAGTTGCTCTTTCCACTGCTCATCATTTGCTTCCAGTAGTTCAACCCGGAGTTCACAGTTTTGCAGCGCGGTTTCAAGTTCTTCTATCCTCCCTTTTAGTTCCTCAATCTTACTTAGGCTGGCCCTTAATTCAATTACGGAGTTGCGACTACAATGCTGGTGTAGTGACTTTTCTATCTCTGCCACCCGAGCTCTTAACTTCTCCTTTTCATTTTAGCTCTCCAACAAGCTCTTTTTTAAAGTGTCCTCCCGTGCTCAAGTATCATGGAACTTCTTCTCCCACTGATCAGTTCTAGCTTTTTCTTCTTGGATTTCTTATTGCCATTACTCAGACATTTTACCCAAACTAGCGGTTCTTATTGACATATGCAACTTCTTATAATTCGTTTTCAAACTGTCCAAATCATATTCGGCCTTATTTTTTCCCTTCCTCAATTTCTTAACTTCTAGTTTTTGGACATCGACATCTAACCCCAACTACATTTTCTCCTCCTCCAATTGCTCGATCTTTTTTCCTAGTTCTGAACTTTTTTTCTCAAAATCCTGTTTGATGATCTCCAGTTCAGACGGGACCACCTGCAAGTGTTCTTCTATTGATCAGATGTTTTCTTGATTTGACGTAGGGATGTTGTCGTTGATTTTCATCCGTAATATCATCCCGTCTCAGCGTAGCCACTATCTCTTTCAGGGGAGAATGGATTTCGGAGAAGATTCAATATGAGACCTTTTCCACTTTCCAAAAATGGATATGGAATCATGCCAACAAAAGTTGCGCACACCCTATAAATCTGCCCTCGGCTGCTCTCCAGTACGCGTTCAAGGATCTGAAAGTTTCGGCCAAAATTGTAGGAATCGGTGTGACCCTTTTGTCAAGTCGGTCAAATAGATCCGAGACTGCCTCATCTACGTGCCCTTATGCCTTGAAGAAGACGACTAAACCGTAGATACTCAAAACGAAAACATTTACCCATTTCTTCATATCCGGATGTGCTAGAATCAGATCCCTCAAATTTTTCTAAGGGACACACTTACTATCTCCTTTTTGCTCGATCTAGGCTGCAACCCACTGCTCACTTATCCTTGTGATGGTCATCAATTTCTTCAAAAATGTCGGGACATTAGCGGCTCTTGAATATGCTTTGTCGACTTGAATCTTCGGGCAATGAAGTAAGGCCATATACTCCTCCACGGTAGGTACCAAATTAACTTTCCCAAAAGTAAAGCAACTGTAGGCAGGATTTCAGAACTGGGTGAGGGCTCGAAATAAGTGCTTTCCACCTTCACATCAAGCAGATAGGGCAATCTCCATAGTTACAATAAAAGAGCTGCTTGATCTCATCATTCCACTGGACCCATATCTCCTTTAATTCTTGAAGATTATTCTGAGTCACGCTGATACGGGTGAAATCCCACAACTCTGATACGTATCCCTCGGTCAGACTATCACCCTTTTCTTGCTGTGCTATCTCAGCCAAAATCCGGACGGCCGCGTTATCCTCCACTTTATCAAGAAATCCCTTTTCCATGATAAGTTATCTATTTAGGAACCGAATGTGAATCAACACCTTTTTTGAAAATGCCATGCAATTACAATCAAAGCAAAAATAAAGCAAGTCAGTACTTTATACACAGTTTAAAGTAAGCAAAGAATAATAAGTAGAGCATCTACTCGAGTGACCACTAGGGTTTGGAGTAGTTCTACCTAGGGCGGGCTCTTAGGGCTCACTATATGGGGTTTGGTTCTAGAGTAAAGGTACCTGAACCGGCAGATTACTCGATTCTCACCCATTATAGGCTCATGCGGACCGAGTTTAGCTCAGGGGAATACATTTCTCTATAGCTATACGGAGATAAAAATCTCACGAAGACATAGGTACGGATGTATCCCGAAAGCTATCCACTATCCTATGCGGAGGTGAAGACCTCATAGAGGAATAGCTTTTTGCTCACACTTAAGAGGGGTAAAATAAAGCGAGTATGCAGTATGATGCGCGAAAGTATACTAAGAGACTCAAACCAAAAGCAAACATATCAAATGACGCAAACCATGAAAATGAAATGAAAAGATCGTAACTTTAAATCGGATTTCTAATTTTCAAAAAAAAAAAGACAGAAAATAATCAATTTACGTCTTGACTCTCGTGTTTTTCCCCAGTGGAGTCGCCAAGCTATCGAAACCAATTTTTTTGTAAACAGAGGTGTCGACTTTGATTTTGAAAACGGAAAAACGGGAGTCACCACCAATCATTTTTGATGAGGTGTGATCGGGTCACCTCGTAAAATGACTGTTTTTCATAAACAGTTCGATTTATTAAAACAAGGCTTTTTGGTCTACGAAATTCAGAAAGACGGGTTCGGGAGTCGGTTACATACGAGGAAGGATTAGCACCCTCGTAACGCCCAAAAATTGGTACCTAGTTGATTGATTAGTGTCTTAGTGTCGAGAATGGAAAATTTGAAGAGATTTTAAAAATATGATCCTTTGTTAAAATACTGCTTAATTGAAAACTTTTCGAGAAAAGGGGATATTTCACGTTAATTGAGAAAAAGAATTACATCCCGTAAGTTAGGACACAATGTCTTAAATTCCCGATACGCGAATAAACGCCGAAAAATTTATTTCTTTTAAAAGATATTCGATTATCTCGGTTTTAGAAAGAAATCATATTTTGTAAGTTAGAACACGATTGTTTCTTAATTCCCGAGAATATTTAAAAACTTATGCTTTAAAAACATTTGTTTATTCAAATTTATCGAGAAAATCAAAACCCCGTAAGTTAGAGAACGACTTTTCGAATCTTGAATTACTAAAGATTGCTTATTAAAAAAAACAAAATTTTATGTATAGGGCAAAGATTAATGTGACACGAATTTGTAATAATAATGGCATAATATGCTTGATAAAATATAAAAAATCATGGTACTAACATACATAACAGAATAATAATGAATGTGATAACATAAATAACAATTGTCGAAACCATTTTTTTATTTTAAGTTTGAAAAAAATGGGGTCGACTTAAAAATGTGATGTGGAGTCGCCACCGATCTTTTTTGTTTAGGTGTAATCGAATCACCTCGTAAAATGTTTCATCTTTAGAAATTAATTTTGGCCTGCGTAAATTAAAAAAACGGGTTCGGGAGTCGGTTACGTATGAGGAAGAGTTATCATCCTCGTACGCTCAAAATTGGTACCAAATTGATTAAATGTTGTCCTAGCGTCGAAAATTTGAAAAGTTTTGAAAATGTAATTTCTTTGAAAAACGGGTGGAATATTCCAAATGTAAGATTCATTCGCTCTAACGGAACTAAATACTACACCCAGTACGTTAGGATGCAATATCTTGGATCCTCAAAGTCGAGATCATCTTATTATTTCAAAATCATGCGCATGCAATTAAAAAGGATATTAAGTCTTATTGTCAAACGAAGAAACCGCAACCCAATACGTTAGGGTATAATTTCTCAGATTTCCAAAACACCAAATATCACTTTATTTTGAAAATCTTTTGTGTAATCAAAATGTATTTTATTTGAGAAAAGAACAATTAAATAGACTTATAAAGCCTAGAATTTGCATTATTATTAACAATAAGATTAAGTATGGAACCATAGCAACAATAACATGTAAATTTATATAAAAATACTAAGAAATCAAACTAATACACATATGACATAAAATTTAATAATTTATGATGAAAGTCTCGAAATGAAAAATATGAATAAGGTTGAAACTTTAGAAAGATACAAATTATTTAACTAGATTTATACAAAAAATACACATATGTTTAAAATAAAATATATACATAAAACAATAATAAATCCATATCGAAGAATAGTTTTAATGCAAACAAATATATATTTACATAAATAAGTAAGGTTTAAAATGAACAAAAGATAATTTAAATTTAAGTATTTCTAAGACATGATACATATGTACAAACAAATTTAAATGATAATATATAAATATATACATAAGACAATATATACATAAAATGAAAATAATTTAAATAAAATTTTGTATAAAAAACATTAGTACATGCAATACAATGATAAAAAAATATCTATAGTTGAAATTATATTATTTTTGAATCGTACAAATATTTAAAAGAGGAATTGGAAATAAACATTTTTTACATGCAAAAAAATAAAATATATAATAAAAATATATGTAAATAATTTGCAACATATAAAAATTAATAAACTCAAAACAATTTATTAAAAACCCACAAAAACAATTAATTTAATAACAATAAAAAAATACAACTCAATTGAATTTAAAAAACAAAATTAAAAGGTTAATTTATAAACAAAACTATTAAACATAATAAGGATTTAAATGTAATGCATGCAAATGATCAGGGATTAATAGTACAAATATTCCCATAGCTAAAAGCAGTGTGCAAATTGGATCGAATTGACATAACACACAAATTATAGAGATTAATTAAAAAATAAAGAAAACATTTAGCAGCTCTAATTGGAAAACAATATGGAAAAGAAGGACTAGACAATAAATATCCCCAGAGATCAAAACGCGCGGATCCTAGCCTCATATGAGTCGGGTTATGGGGTCGCACCACACTGCGTCGTTTTGAGGCTATTGAAATTAGCCCAAACGGCGCCATTTCCTTAACAAACTAAACCAGTTTTAAAAAAACAAATTGAACCACATTTAGAACTAAACCCTGGCCCTCTATATTTCCTTCCTCAGCCACAGAAAGAAAAAAAACCTCTGGCCACTCCTGCGCCATGGTAATCGGCGATTAGTGACCGATTTAGGTTCAATCGATTGCTTCCCTTTAAGCCAGACCCAAATGCTTCACGTTCATCATCTCGAAGGACCTCCTTGCTTCGATTACAACGAAGAAGGCAATCCGACGGTCCGCATTTCGAAGGTAAATCTCTTATGTCTCTCTAAAAATTTTTTATAAACAAAAGTAAAATAGCAAAGATCGAAAAGGAAAACAAATTATCAAAGACGGAAATCACCTTTTTTAAAATCTTTCTCTATTTTTAGATTTCGTAATTCTTTAGTATGAGTGCGTAGGTACAAAAAAAATGGGGATCCCCCCTTCAGTGTTTACATCAGGCTCTTTTTATAGCCAAAATAAATACAAAGGAAATGCACATTTTTTCTTTTAAAATCTTCTACCGTCTTCTACCATATTCCGTTTATTTTTTGTTATTGCTGGTTCTTTGTTGCTTGCTTGCAAGTGTGAGTATAGTGCGTGGCAATGACGAGGCTGCACAGAGGAGCTACTCGTGCGAGCAGAGGCACCAGGAGACTCCCGAAACTTCTAGGGTTTCCCAGATTGAAACCCACTGTTAGACCACTTGGGCCACTCGATTCTGTTCTGTATCTGAGCCCTGAGAGCTTGAATCCGTTTTTTGGGTTTTGGGTTTAAAATGAGTATTGGGCCATTTAGGATTGAACCCATTTGGGATTATTGTAATGAATTGTAAAAATTTGGACTTTTGTAATTGCTGGACTTTTATTGGGTTTTTATTTTGATTTAATTTAATTTCTTATGGGCCCGGGCGAAATGGGCCTTCTACAACAATAATAAGAGCAAAAATAAAAAAAAATAAGATAAATAATAAAATAATAATAAAACAAACCAATTGTATATAAAAAAATAAAAAGAAAAGTAAATGAACAAATAAAAACTAAAATTTAATTTAAAAATTTAATAGTAATTACTAATGAATAAAGAAAGAAAGAAATATTAGGTAAAGTAGTTTAAAAATAATAATACTAATAATAATGATAATAATATTAATAATAACACAAATAATAAATAATCTAAAGTTTGAAATTATTTAAAAGGATATAAATAAAATAAATGATAAAATGATAATAATAAGAGTAATGATATAAAAAAATAAGTGTACTAAATAATAATAATAATAATAATGAGAAGTAAATAAACAAAAAAAGGAAATATAATAATAGTAATAATAATATTAAATTAATTAATTAATTTAATAATATAATAATAATAACAACAACAAAATGGACTAAATTGAACTTTTTAAACGAAATTTTGGGTAAAATCGGGAATGTAAAGAAAATGGGAGGACTAAGCTGAACGCGCGAATAAGGAGTGACTAAATGGGAAATTCTCCCTTCTCACCCAAAACGGCGCCATTCAAATAGACCATATTGAAATTGAAATAAAATTCAAAGGTATAAATTAAAATAAAAAAATGGATTTAAAAAAATAGAAAATGCGGAAGGACTCGCAGCGTAAATAGCCCATTTGGCTTTAAAAACACGCGGATCCTCCACCAATCAGGTCGGGTCGGACTGGCCATTAGTAAAACGACGCCGTTTTTGTGTTTATTCTCTAGCCCAAAACGGCGTCGTTTGAGGTAAGCTATAAATGTTAGTTTTTTTTTTTTTTTGCTAAAACTTCACTCTTCCTTCATTTAAAAAAAAATCAAAAGCTTTCTCTCAAACTCTCCCCCCTTGCTAAATTCGACCAAGCCCCAGTTAGTGGACCACCGTGGTTTCTGCCAGCCCGCGGCGGCGCGGCGCCATCCACGGTGGCCGGAGAGCATAAAAAAAATCCCTTTCGAAGCCCGTCACACGTGGAGCAAGGATCTGAGACCAAAACCCCCGAAAACCCGGCCAAACCCGACAAAGTGACAAAGTAACGTTTCGTTTCTTCTCCTTTTCTGGCGTGGCCTTTGGCGGCGAGTTGATCGGCTTATTTAGGTGAGTTTCCTCTCATTTCCCTATTTTCGTGAGAATAAAAGCAAAATCAAACGGAAATAAAAAATAAAATTGAGCAAAAATGCCACCTTTAATCTGCTGATTGCTTCTCTTTGTATTTCAAAAATGTGTGTAGAGAAAAAAAACAAAGTTTGTTCATCGCCTTTTTTATAGCCGAAATTGATACATGCTGTCTTGTTTTTTTTGTTTGCTATTGTTGTTGTCCGCTTCTATAGGTACGGAGGCCGTAGGCCAGCTGGGCATTGGAGGTACGGAGGTGCTGATGTGGAGGAGCGGTGGCGACTGGTCCTAGGGTTTCTTGGTTGTTCTGATTATTTTAGGGTATTGGGCTAGGCTTAGATTGGGCTTTGGGTTTGTAATGGGATTTGGGTTGGTGTTGGTTTGAGTTTTGTATTAGTTTGGGTTTAATTTATTTGGGCTGCGGTCTATTGGGTTTAAATTTGTTTAGGTATGTTTGGGCCCGGGCCAAAATTGGGCCTTACAGTATGACTCTAAAATCACAGTCCCTTACTTGGATTTCAGTAATCATGCATTCTAGTAATCTTAATACAATTCATTTTGTGTAAGATTCTTGGGGGAATGTTATATTTCTACCAAATTTACCCTTCAATTGTTATCATTTTACTCTTAAACCATAGATGTATCCCATTAATTAATATATGCGATGTTATTATTTTTAAATTAAGATTTGGATTTGAACTTTAAGTATTTGTAACTCATTTCTTTATTTATCAACATAATTAATATATTTATTTTCAATCTTTTTAACACCCAATGCCTTAAGTAATTTACAAGTGGATTTAATAGAGCAAATAATATCCCTTTAGACAATGGTGAAACAAGGTCAATGAGTAGTAATAATTTTCTATAAAACAAATTTATTACTATCAAAATAATATATACAACGGAAAACAAAGGGCTCAAGGAGTAGTGAAAATATTCTATAAAAGATCTATGACCTATTGGGAATTTAGGCTAATGATATTGCTTGATCAACATCATCAATTGTCAAATTCTGGGTGTATTGTGTTTGCATCTCTTCTGTTTTTGAAGGTTTTCATACAAATGTATAGTTTTAGTATCCTTTTTTTCACAACATGAAAGTTTTTGTAAAGCAAAGAAGCCAAAAACAAAATACAAGCTATAGCTAAAAAAGCTCCGCTAATAAGGAACAAGCCTCGAAAGTCACCTACTGTAAGTGAGTTCACACTGTTTGTAGTGTCCTCTGAATCGAAATCATTGATCGGAGTTTTGAACCATGCATTTTCAAGTGCTTGAAGCCTCCCATCTTCTCTTAGTTTTGCAATTTCCCTTGATATGTCTCTAGCCAGGGCTGAGCCCTTTGGAAAAACCTAAAGATTTCAAAATAAAGTTAAAACTTTAGGCCTAATATACATGTATATAAATAGTCATCTTATGTGCCAAGATTTGTACATATTTTCGTGTATTTATTCTTCGAACACTTATAGAGCTCTCAAAATTTTGTATCCTTAAATTGGCCTTTCTCATATTTTATCTTGAGACCTCAAAAAGACTTTTATGTTAAATCAAGACATAAAACTATTAGGAGACATGTTGAAATTAGATTTGTCCATGGCTGAACAAGTCACCTAACTTAGTAGGGTCAATTCAGCTTGAGTTGAGCTCCAACTAGAAATTTATGCTTCAAATCAATTCGATTTGTCCCAAATTCAATTAAATAATAAAATTATTTTATTTAAATTTAATAATAAATTGAATATATGAATAGTAAACCGGGCTCTTAGATGGAGAAGCTAAGGGACTTGGCCCCTCTTGCTAAATGAAAAAGTTGCAATTTTAGCCCAACTCATAATCCAGTTTATCCTAAAATTGCATGTATGTATAACAGTTAAGAGATTGATAACTTACAAAGCCAAAGCCATTGGTGGTAGGCATGACAGAGCCGACCATGGAATAACGTTTTGGATATTTTTCTAGGAAGATGCTGATGTATGGCATTTCATCAATTATTGCAGACACTCCACCATTTTTGGCACCTTCCGATAAAGCGTTTGCATATTCTTCGGGTGAAGTAAGCCATACAGAAGTTGAACTAGAATTGTCGAAATTTAGATTGCCGACAACTTCTTGGGTAACAGGACCTAATCGATGTCCTATGTTGCTCATCTTTGAGTTGTACTCAATCTGCCGGACCGTCATCATCGATGTCAAAGTGGCAGTGTAGTTCGAACCCAATATGAACACCACAAACACCCACAAAACAACCACGGATCTCGATAAATTGCTTGATAATTTCTCCCCTGTAAATTCACATTTTAAAAGAAAAGACCAACCTTTTTATAGATTAAGCTGCATAAAATAAGTGTAAACCATTGACAAATCTATATTATTTTCAAAGTGCCTCTCGAACTGCCAATTTCGAAACATCCAGGGTATTTTTTCTCTCTCTAACCAACTCAACATCATCAAAAGGGCTATCGAACATAAGGATTCAGTCATTTTTTTTATTTTGGTCTCTCTACCATATTTATATTTAGGATTCTGGCATAATTTGTTTTATCTATTTTTATAATATCGTTAGTTAGTCATTGGTGTTATTGTTAACTATTCCAGTTAAAATGCGAATGTGATTTTTCCGCTTAAAAACACATAGTCCAACAAAGTATTATGAGGCTCTTGTTAGGAGTTGGATTATATTTTGTCTTCTCTACTAAAAAAAAATGGACAAATTAATCTATATACATTAAATCAAAAGAGTAAAACAATCCTTCTAATAAAAATTTCATCTATTTCTATTGTGAAAAGCTGATATATATGTACGTCAAAATAATGTACACATGGCATGCCTCATGTAACTTTTTTATTATTCTATCAGCCATTTCAATTTTTAACAGTAGTAATGAATGAAACTTTTGACAGAAATGACTAATTTACTCTTTGATCTAATATACAAAAACTAATTTGACATTTTTTTTTGGTAAAGGGGATAAGATTCAATCCAACTCCTAGTGTGCATAAGTCTCCATGGTATTTTTACCATATTTCAACACAAATAAAAACCCATGTTAATAGAATGAGTTTGATGAGAAGTTTTTAAGAAAAAAAATCACATTTTTAACTGGAATAATTAATAGTATTAACTATTTGATCTAGCTAATGATATTATCAAAGTGAATGATAAAATTATACCAAATTATAGGAACTAAATCCTAAATATGAGCATTGCAGAGGGATCAAAGCCATAATTGGATCTAAGTAATTTGGAATGTAATAAGAACTAAATCCTAAACATAAGCATTGCAGTGGGATCAAAGCCATAATTGAATCTAAGTAATTTGGAGTGTAACATGGATTGTGACTTGGGAGGGTGCTTACAATGTGCAAAAACAAGGATGGAGAAAGAGAACCCAAACATCCTTCCAATTCGTCCATTTGATTGTTGGGTTTGTTGTTCAACAAATGCAGGGCGTTCAATTAGCCAAATAACCAAAGCTGTTACGACATAAACTCCTACCATTGTAAGCCAAAGTCCTGGTGTGAGTGGTTTCAAGAAAATCCACAAGTTTTGGCTATCCTTTGGACTTAACCGAGTAACCATCCCGACTCCCATGTCCGTATATGGCAAAGTAAAATCCACGTACGATGATCTGTTTGCTGTGATCGTTATGTCCCCAACAACAGCGTCGTAATTCTGTTTTTGTTTATCCAACACAAATCAGTAAAAGCAAGTATGATAAAGTAGCATGGAGGTCCGGAACTAGGAATCATATTACATTTTATCTCCTCTACACAAAAAAAAAAAAAAAAAAAAACTAGTCTCTATATGCTAGACCAAAGAGTAAACCATTCATTTTTATTAAAAATTTCATCTATTTATACTATTAAAATTTGGCATAGTTGACAAAATGTGTACCTCATGTTGACTTATAAAAATCAGTTTTTAACAATAAAAACGAATGTATTTTTTAATAGAAAGGCTAATTTGCTCTTTGATCTAACATGCAATGAGTAATTTACTTATATTTTTAGTAGATAAAAGCAAATATAATCTAACTTTTAATACATGAAACTCCATGGTACTTTTACAAAGCAAGTGACATAAACTAACCAGATAAAAGAACCATACCTGGAGATATACTTGGTAGATAAGATCATCGTAAGCCTCACCAATGTTTGGATTATTATATTCGAAAGGGACAAACTGATAAAACACTTGATAGTTCAAACCCGCCATCGCAATTTTGAAAGCATCTATGCAGAAACCAGAGAAAATGGTGGTATTGGTGTGAGGATCATGGTCTACTTTCAGCAATTGTGGGAACCCATTTGTTGTTGGAACAGCAATCCTTAGTGTTTTACTGCTTGTTTGCATCATTCGACCTCTGGGACTTGACTCATCAATGGTGGAACTTGAAAGCAGATGCCTACCACGAGCAGGCACATTTAATATTTCGAAATTGCTTGAGGTGAGCTTGAAGTTATTAAAATTCATCACATTCACCATTTGAGTAATGAAGTTCACCATTTCTAGCTTGTCAATAGAAGACATAAAATCAATGAATCCTTGAATTGAGATTACTGGAATTTTGGTGTGATCTCCAAATTCAGCCAAAAACTTTGCTTCCAACGTTGATTTTTGTGCACTGAGGATGACCTTGACTTTGTTATCTTCTGAGAGTTTAAAAGCTGGATAGGGAATGTATAACATCAAGGTTAAAACTTTTGAATCATAATTTTTAGCCTATATCAAAATTTATAGGCTTGATGGTTGAAAACAGTTTAAATAAAAAAAAATATGGAAATGGATTTTTGGAAAAAAAAAAAAAAAGGTAAGTTTATTTTTAATATTTTTCTTTTCGATTTTTTTTTTCAATTTGGTACATATGTTTAGTTTTCTTTATGTTGGTATCCAAGATAATCGATCTTTAACTTTTTCTATGTAGCCCAATGAATATTTAACATGTGATGATGATGACATCATTGTGATGTTGTTATATGAAAACTATTAAAAAATATATTTCAAATATAAAAAACTTTAATTTTTTATATAATTATTTTATGTAAGTAACTATATTTTATTTTTTACAGAAAAATTATTGTTTATTTTTATAAAAGTTAAATTTTTATTATATAATATTATAAAAAGTTATAAAAGAATTTGATTTCGATTAAAAATTATTTTTATAGAATTTTTTTCATTATTTTAATTTTTTATAAATTTTTTTATTAAAAATTTTTTTTATGAAAATTATATAAAAATCTATAATTTTTTGTGAAAATTATAAAAATATTTTTAATTTTTTACTTTTTATATTTTTTGAAATAGTTTAATGGTGATGACATGATGATCAAGCGTCAAATATTCATTAGAAAATATGAAAAAACTATTAATTTTATTTTTTTAAACATTATGTAACTTATTTAATCTGAAAGTAAATATATAATTATGCTCTATCGTAAATATATAATTTATATATAAATTTTGATCTTTAAAAGTTAATAAATAAAAATCATATAAAATTAATAAATATTAAATAAATAATATAAACTGATTTCCACTTCTATTTATGGTACATGAATGTAAACTAACTGTGCCCGTGACCACTTCAAGAAGGTAAGGTAGATAGAGGTAGAGGTGTTCATTGGACGGGCCGAGCCGGGTTTGGGTCGAGCTCAACTAAAAATTTAGGCCCATTCATCGGGCTCAGGTCGGGCCGGGCCCAAAAAATGGGCCTAAATTTTTTCCCAACCCCAACCCATATAAAATTGCTAAAACCCGAGCCTGGCCCAGCCCGTATGTATTAAATTTTTATATTATTTTATATAATTTTTTAAATATATATAATACATCAAAAATACTAAAAAATTAAAATAAATATTTCCCAACAAATTGAAAATAAATTTTAAAAAAATATGTAGACTTAAATAACACTAAGAAAGATGTAACTTAACAAGCAAATACCTCTAAAATAATAATAAAATTAACAAATACCTTTAAAATAATAACAAAATTAACAATAAAATAAGTTTTATACAATATTCAATCAATAACAACAAAATAGTAGTAACATAATAGTAATATGGTAGCAAAATAGGGGGAAAACAACAAGAAAATAACATTCAAAAATAAAAATAAAAAATAGCAGTTTTTTTGTCATTTAGTGAATTCGGGCTGGCCGGGCCGGGCCGAGCCCAGGCCAAAAATACTATACCCTAGGCCCGGCCCATTTTTTAAACGGGCCTTATTTTTTGTTCAAGCCCATTTTTTGGGCTTATATTTTTGCTCAAACCCTTCCAAATTTGGGTTGGGCCTTCGAGCCGGGCCGGGCCGAGCTCATGAACACCTCTAGATAGAGGCAAGCCAATTGAAATTTAATATTATGTTGATATAAACATATTTTATAAAAGAAATTCTGAAAAGACAAGTATTCTTTTAATATATCTATAGAGTACTTACGTAACAATCTACTACTTAGGTATTGGATTAAAATAATAGGTCGATATATTTTCTATGAAATTTCGTCTGCCTTGATTAGTCAAACTTCATTAAAAAATTGCCAAAATTTTCAGAGTTTGACAAATATTTTTCTCAGCAAAATTCGTATTTTATATAAAATATATTCAATATAGTAGGAAAAAATATTTCCTATGTATTTATGAATGTTGAGATTTTAACTTCAAATTTATCATATATCTTTTTTTAAAATAATATAATTTACTTTATAAAATAATTGCACTTTAATCATTACTCAATTGAGTTAGTACCCATTGAGTGAAGTGTCACACTAATTTAATTAAAAACTTATTTAATATGCATAGTTATATACGTCGATTTCTGACCACTTTTTAATTACTCGTTCTTAACCTAAATGAGCTTCTATTGTGATTATCCATTTTTTGTGATTGCTTTGGTTTTACTCATAAATTTTGAAAAGAAAAAAAAAAAACAAAAGGAATGCATGCTAATGATAATGTTATTTTTAACTTCAAAAAGTAGAAAAGAAAAGCTTATAATTACCGGCAGATAAAGCAAGCAAAGGATCCCCTTTGGAGTCTCTTGTATGAAGAACTATCCTCATTTGGTAGTCCCTATGTAACCCATAAAAATCTGAAATCGCCATGGAAAGGCAGCTCTGAATAATCTTCCCCTCCTTTGATCCCATATCAGCGATTAACCCCACACCGACCTCGCCACCACCCACAGCCGGTCTAAGGCCACCAACTTGGCCATTTAGTTCACCTAAGAGGCTAAAGTAGAAAGCAAAAAACAGCAACATCTGGTTCTTCATCATTTGGCCAGATACGTTATCTGATTTAATTAATTTCCTATATATAATCTAAATGGGGAATATATATAATATATATTTATACAGGTATCACATATAGGTGTAAAAGTAAGAGGTTGATTTGATAAATTACATAACGTCTAAATATAATATTTGTCTCACTCGAGTTTTCTTTTCAAGGGGGGAAAACTTTTACCATTGGAGTCATCCCCTTAACCAATTGAAGCATGCATGAAGAAGCCAAGATGCTTCGCTTATTATTTTCATTGCTTCATCTATACATCTATACATATATATATATATATATATATATACACACATCTATACAGGTATCATATATATGTAAAAGTAAGAGGTTGACTTGATAAATTACATAACGTCTAAATATAATATTTGTCTCACTCGAGATTTCTTTAGGGGGAAAACTTTTACCATTGGAGTCATCGCCTTAACCAATTGAAGCATGCATGAAGGAGCCACGATGCTTCTTTTACAAGAAAAAGAATGTCACATGAAAGTAGTAAATATATGATTAGTCAAAGGGAAGAATGTGTCACTAAGATACAACCATAGGTCTAGAAAGTTTTAACGAGTCATTGTGGCTCAATTTTTTTATGAACTCTTTACCTTTGGTTTAAGTTGAATTCCATTAATTGAATTGAAGTCAATTCAAAGCTATGCAGAGTTAGGATCGGGTTTTTGTATAGTATTAATATTATAATTATTTGTTCAATGTCTGAATTTATAAATTTTTTAATAATTTCATTATAAGTTCTATCATATTTGTTCTTTTGAATAAAATACTTAAAATTATCCATAACCCCTCTCTAACCTATAAATAGGTGCACTTTTAATGCACTCGAATCCACATCCTCCTGTATTAACAACAATACTCATGCCAGTCGAGTTAAAACTCAATCGATTATACAAGTTTATTTATTTGATCAATATCTAATCATATTTTTTTTATTTTAACTTCATATTGAATAATTATATTTTTCTTTTATTACTGGTGTATATATATATATATATATAATCTTCCTTTTGTTGAATTTCTAAATATAAATAGCTAAATATAAATAGCTAAATTATAAACTTTAAATCCGGTTGAGTTAAGTTTTTTTATTTAATCCCATTTTTTAGATATAATATTTTTTTTGAACTCTCGAAATTAATTTTTAAATTTGGACAATAACCTTAACTTTGGATAGGTATATTCAAAACTCGGAATAAAAATTTTGCACAAGAACCTTAACATCACTTACTTATTATCATATTTATAAAAATCATCAATCAACCCCCCCCCCCAAAAAAAAAAAGAAGAATCCTCCTCAAAAACTCTCATTTATCTTGCTTTAAACATGATGATAATGGGAATTCTTTTGTTTTGATTTTCTGCTATTTTTCGAGCTACCAGCCACAACTTTTGAAAATTTTAAAACGCTTGGTTTGATTCTCATTTCAGGCGAGTCAATGGAGGTAGGTTTTACCATTAATCTATTCTTCTATTTGTTGGCTAGAGGAGAAGAGGAAGCAATTGTGATTTTAATTTGGTTAAATTATGCTATAAGTTTCTGTACTTTTCACAAATTAGGAATTTACTACCTATACTTTTATTTCTTAGAATTTAACCTCTCTATTTTTGAAATTTTAAAATTCGGGTCTAACTATTAACACTATTAATGTTTTTATTATTAATTTGTTTATATGATATTTTCTAAATAAATAAATAAAAATACTCACTTAGTAGTCATGTAACTAAAAAATAACTTTTTAGATTGAAATTTAACAAAAAAAAATTATTAGTTTTAACAATTGGACCTAAATTTTAAAATTTAAAAAGTAGAGGAACTAAATTTCATAAAATAAAAGTAAATGGACTAAATTCATATTTTTCAAAAAGTATAAGAACTTGTGGCACATTTTAACCATTTAATTTTTTATGTTTTCTTTTTGCCGAATTCTAATTTAACGGGGTACAGAAAAAATTAAATACAAGTGTGAATATATGAGTGAAAGAGCAGAAAAAGAGTCATATGGAAGGGGCAGAGGATTTTCATTCCAAAACTCGACCGACTGTAAGTATACAGCGAAATATTTTAATTCTAAAAATAGTATTTAAATACTGCCACATTTTTTTTTTAATCCTTAAAATTTTAATTATTCAAACTAAATTAATATATGATCTTTTCTTCCCTTTTTTTTTTCTTCTCTTCCTTTATTTTCTTTTACAATTATTAAACTAACTTTAAGCAAAGTCAAAAACCCTAGGCAAAAAAGCTTACAATGTTGATGGGACTTACTTGGCCTTTGATCTCTATTTCCTGCATCGTTTTGCTTTTGATATTGATCCCATCAGTTTTCAACTACCAGTCGCAGTGGAACAAATGGACCATCATCTTGCATTTCATCTTCGCTGCAGTACCTTTGCTTTTGCTTATCATCCTTTCCCACGTCAAGGATGGTTTACCCTCGGTTAACATTTACAAGTTGAACTTTCTTCGTCGTGATGTTGGCCTGGTGGTGCCGCCAGGCCTCCTGCTTGTGCTGCTGTTTTTACTTATAATGGCCTATTCTTTAAGCCCTTCGTAAATAGTACTAGTCTTTAATTTCTTCTTCCTTCTTTTATTGTTTTGGTATTGAAAAGGTTTCAATTAAGTTTTGCAAATGTGGATGCTGGAAAACAGAGAATTTTACTATGTTTGATGAAATTTGCTATGTAATATATATAGTTTGGTTGGTGGATGCAAATTAATGCTTTCTTTGCTTGCTCATTCTCTAGTTTTTGTGATGTTCAGAGAGTTTTCTCTATTGATTTAAAATTACTTATGTGAATATTTGGGTAAAATATTCAAATGAAAGCCTCCTAAATTTATTCTAAAGAAAACCTCAAATTAATTCATCTAGGGCAAAGTCCACGCCAAACTCAACTCACATAATCTACAATCTTATCATATTAGGTCATATAGTCAACCTTGCAAGACATCCACTTTGAACACAAATCTACCGATCAAAAAATAACATGTGAATTTTTATCATTTTATCCTTAAATCATAACTTTATTCTTTTTATTAATATACTCAATTTAATTATTTTAAAGTTAAAAAATTTAGATCTAACTTTTTCTTTTATCTTCTTTACACTCAGCTTGCCACAATTTAATAAACTTTATTTGTCATTGCGTAGTAATAATATTCTATAAAACAAATTTATTACCATCAATATACAATGGAAAACAAAGGTCCTCAAGGAGTAACGAGAATATTCTTTAAAAAAATTGTACAATTTATTGGAATTTACAAATAAAGTTCATGATATAACTTCATGAACTTCATAAATTGTCCAACTCTGGATGTACCGCTTTGGCATCTCTTTTGTTTCTGAAAAATTTCATGCAAATGTACTGTTTCACAAACTCAGGTCGTCTCCATTCTTTCATAACATGAAAGTTTTTGTAAAGCAAAGAAGTGAGGAACAAGAAACAGGCTATAGCTAAATAAATTCCGTTGACAAGGAACAAGCCTCGAAAGTCTCTTACTGTAAGTGAGTTCATACTGTCTGAAGTAGTATCTGAATCAAAATCAATGATGGGACTTTTGAACCACTCATTTTCAAGCCTTTGAAGCATCCCATCTTCTCTTAGTTTTGCAATTTCCCTTGATATGTCATGAGCCATGAGTGAACCTTTTGGAAATGCCTAAAGATTTCACAATGAAGTTAAAACATTAGGGCTATGTACAAGCATATAACTAGCTATCCTATGTGCCAAGATTGGGATATCTCTTCACAAATGTATTCTTTGAAATTTGGATTCTCAAAATTGGTTTTCTAATATTTTCAAAAAACATCATTTTATAAAATCTAAACACTTAGAATTGTTCAAGAGACATCATAAACTAGAACTGTTTTTGGGTTGAATAACCCACCTAACTCGATAGGCTCGACTTAGCCTAGGTTGAACATCGACAAGGAAACTTTTGTCTTGGGGTAACTTGGGTTGACTCGGATTTAAATTAAATAAGAAAAATAATTTTATATAAATTTAAATATAAAATATAAAAATAACTTTTAAATATCTATAAAAAAAAGTATGAGTTTAGAAAAACTTTGAGCACGAGGATATCCTTTATTTTTCATCATATTACTAAATTCACATTTAAAAATAAAAAAAATTGAAGTAAAATAAAATATGTGATAATTATAAATTTAAAAATAAGTATAATTTAATTTACATTTACATTTATTAGTTACAAGAAGTGTGCTAATTTTAAAATAAAGTAATTATTACTTGAATGAAACTCAAAGTATAAAATAAAAGAAAAAATTTGTGATAACTATAATTATAATTATAATTTAAACTACAAGTATTAATTAAAAAATTGTGCTAATTTTATTTTTAAAAAAAGTTGTGGTAATTTTAATAATGTAAAATAGAGTTATTGCTTGAATAAAATTCTAAACATCTTAATTATTAATTAATTAATATTAGAGTTAATTGTGTTAATTATTTATTTTTTGAATAATGTTGTTTTGCATTATTTACATAAACTAAAACTATATTGTATGTTGAATATGTTAAAAATATTTTAATTATGATTTCAAAATTTTCTAATAATATTTGAATTGATAAGTTAATATATTTTAATTCTATTCAATAAAAAAAAAAAATATTTTAGGTTAATTACTATAATTAAAAATATAATATTTAAAAATCTGATTAAATAATAAATTTATAAAATCACTATTAGAAGTTAGTATATATATGAAGTGAAACCAGCTATTAGATGGGGTCAAGGGCTTTGCCCTTCTTGATAAATGGCAAAATTTTATTTATGACCCCTCATAAAAAGAAACAATTTCAACATTAATTTTTTTTTTAATCTCTTGATAAAATGAAATATATATTTGCCCTAGAAAAAGATAATGATTCAATTTAAGTTCTTTAGCATAAAGTTTTTAATTTAAAAAAAAAATTTAATTTTGTTTTGATCTTTGAACATAAATTTTTTAATTTCACCCTTATATCAAATCGAGCCAAAGCCATCTTTAATTCGACATAGACATATTTACCTAAAACTCTATTGTTACATTATGTATGCATGTATGTATGTATGAGAAGTACTTGAATAACTCACAAAGCCAAAGCCATTGGTAACAGGCATGACGTGGCCGACCATGGAATAACGTGTTGGATATTTTTGTCGCAATATGTTGATGTATGGCATCTCCTCAATTATCGCAGAGACTCCACCATTTTTACTTCCTTCCGATAAAGCCTTCGCATATTCTTCGAGTGAAGTAAGCCTGATAGATTTTGAATGTGAATTCGGGAAATTTAGATTGCCAATAGCTCCTTGGGTAACAGGGCCTGTTGCACGTCCTATGATGCTCTTCCCAGAGTTGAACTCAATCTGTTGAACCGTCATCATTGATGTCAAAGTGGCGGTGTAATTCGAGCCCAATATGAACACCACACACACCCACAAAACAACCACTGATCTCGACAAGTTGCTCGATAATTTCTCCCCTACAAAATCACATTTTAAAGGAAAATTATATCAATTTTTTTTTCTAAATTTTGCTATTGAAACGTGGGTTTAGTGTAATTGTACCTGAACATCATTTATTTTCGATTTAATAGATTAAATAGACGGTTCAACAATTTACAAATAAAAGAATTGAAATCTCATAGTAATTAGAAAAATGTTTCTCTATATAATAATGTTACTATGACATGTTAGAAGTGATTTTTTTTAATAAAAAAGAGTATGTCAATATTTTAATTTAAATAATTAATTATTTGGACTATTTGATTACATTATAAAAATATACAACAAACCAGGCTAATTTGAGAAAAACAAATTTTAACCTAATGAGTGTAACATGTATGCACGAGAATACTTACAATGTGCAAAAACAAAGATAGAGAAGGAGAAGCCAAACATCCTTCCAATTTCCCCATTTGATTGCCGGGTTTGTCGTTCAACAAATGCAGGGCGTTCAATCAGCCAAATAAATAAAGCTGATATGACATAAACTCCCACAATTGTAAGCCAAAGACCTGGTGAGAGTGGTTTCAAGAAAATCCACAAGTTTTGGCTCTCCTTTGGGGGTAGCCCAGTAACCATCCCGATCCCCATGTCGGTAAACGGCAAAGTAAAATCCACGTATAATGATCTATTTGATGTGATCGTTATGTCCCCAACAGCAGCATCGTACTTCTGTTTTTGTTTATCCAACACAAATCAATAAAAGCAAGTGGCATAAACGAAGCACATAAAATTATTAAGAACCATACCTGGAGATATACTTGGTAGACAAGATCACTGTAAGCCTCACCTATGGCTGGGTTATTATATTCGAAGGGGACGAACTCATAGGGCACTTTATGCTCCAAACCCGCCATTGCAGCTTTGAAAACTTCTATGCAGAAACCAGAGAAGGTGATATTGGTCTGAAGATCAATGTCCACTTTCAGCAATTGAGGGAACCCGTTTGATTTTGGAACAGCAATCCTTAGGGTCTTAGTGCTCGTTTGCATCCTTCGACCTTTGGGAATGGTTGATGTCCCACCAGGCCAGATTATTGTTTCGAAGCTGGAGCTTGAAAATAAATGCCTTCCATGGGCAAACCCATGTGTTAATTTGTTAGTGAATTTGCCTGTCCAAAATCCAACTCTTCTTTCCCCTTCAGTACCTAAGACATTCACTATTTCGAAATTGACCATTTGAGTAAAGAAGTTCATCAGTTGCAGCATATCAAACTCCTTTGATTCTTTCATCTTGTAAGACCTGAAACCAATGAATCCTTGCATGTTTTCGGATATCGATGAATAATCTTTCAAATTCTGCAAGTGATTCATGCATTTGGAGGTAACGATCCATGCATACCCTTGGCTAACCATTCCTAGCCTTTTCGCATGTACGAAAATACGAGATGCTAAGACAGGTTCGACATGCACGACGAATACCGAAGTTTCCATTGCTTTGAGCCTATGAAGCTCTTCAATTATGTGTTCGTCTTTCGATGAAGCAGCCACTGAGCTTTTATATGCAACCTGAAACTTTTTCTCTTCAAAGAAATCACTCCAATGATTGTCATTATGATCTTCGTAAATGAGGATAACCTTTTCCCATTTATGT
This sequence comes from Gossypium australe, assembly GCA_005393395.2. Lineage (NCBI taxonomy): Eukaryota > Viridiplantae > Streptophyta > Magnoliopsida > Malvales > Malvaceae > Gossypium > Gossypium australe. The sequence continues at coordinate 96,043,345 of CM016620.1, forward strand.
AATTCTGCGAAAGCAATAATTCCTTTCACTTCGGCATGGTCATGTAGTGGAACTTGAATCAAGTATGGGGCGGAAATTGGGATTTCTGGAATTTTGGTGTTATTCCCAAATTCAGCCAAAGACTTTGCTTCCAATGTTGATTTTTGCGCACTGAGGATGACCTTGACTTTGTTATTTTCCCAGAGATTAAAAGCTGCATAGGAAAATGTATAGCATAGAAAGGTCAAATCGTTGAATCAGAACTTTTAGCCTACATTAAATGGATTTTGGAGGAATCTTTTTCCAAACATGAATATATTTTTTATAAATGAATACTATAATTTAAATATTTTAAATATATTTAAGCCGTATATGCTTAAGAGTTTAATAAAAATCAATAAATATTAAATAAATAACATATTTTTTATTAAAAATTTAAAAAATTATATAAATACAATTAATCATTTATAAATATAAATAAATTTGAGCTCATTTTTAACTGGTCTATGAAGTTAAAAAAAAAAAACTTTTCTATATCTGTCCCTTTCTTTGAAGTTGTAGGAAATTGCGTTTGAATTAATTAGTCTAATTAGACTAATGCCATGTATATAAAACAACTAATGGAGTAATGCCAAGCATTTCAAAATTTTGACAGAATTTTTTTGTATTAATTTTGTATTATTCATAAAGTTATAATTTAATTCATGTTTTTTTAGTTTGATTATTTTTTATTTTTCATATTTTTAGAATTTTGAAAATTTAATCTTAACATGAATTATGGTTGTTAAAGTCATTAATTGGTTTTTTTTTCTTTGTGAATAATATGTGAGAAAAACAAATTGATATGACATTACACATGTGATAATATACTTTTCCTTACAATAATTTGGGAATAATAAAACTTAATCAATTTAGCATTTATCATTAGGTTTGGAATAAAAAATTTAAAATTAGAAATGTGCAAAGACTAAATATAATCAAATAAAATGACTAAATCCACAACTTATGCATAATACACGATTAATAACAAAATTTAACCATTTTTAATATAAGTTTAAGGTAAAAGCACCATTGAATTTTGCCTCCTCTACTAAAAAACTGAGCAAATTAGTCCATATACGTTAGACCAAAGAGTAAATTGGTCATTTAGTTAAAAGTTTCATCCATTTTTGCTGTTAAAAATTAGTCCCTATATGTCAATAGAAGATACACGTGACACATCACACGTGACTATTTGGTTAGACAGCTACGTCGATTTTTAATAGTAAAAATAGATGAATTTTTTAACAGAAATGACCAATTTACTTTTTAATCTAACGTACATAAATTAATTTGTCTATTTTTTTAATAAAAGAGATCAAATATGATCTCACTCCTAGTATAAAGGCGTCCATGATACTTTTACTCAAAGTAACGTAGATTTGGAGGAAGAAAAAAAAAGTAAAAGAAAGATTTGGAGGAAGAAAAAAAAGTAAAAGAAAGCTTATAATTACCGGAAGATAAAGCAAGCAAAGGGTCCCCTTTGGAGTCTCTTGTATGGAGAACTATCCTCATTTGGTTGTCGCTACCAAAGCCATTGAAATCAGAAATCGCCATGGAAACGCGGCCATGGATAACTTTCCCCTCCCTCGATCCCATATCAACGATTAACCCAACACCAACCTCTTCGCCGTCCACCGCAGGTCCAAGGCCACCACCTTGGCCACTTAGTTCACCGAGGAGACTAAAGTAGAAAGCAAATAAGAGCAAAATTTGGTTCTTTATCATTAGGCCAAATGCTGTATTTTCTTTTTTGAATATTTATTGTTTTTTGTTCTTTGGTACCTAATATATTCTAATTAATTAATTTCCTTTATGAAATGTAAGTGGGGAATATATATAAATATAGGTTTAAAAGTAAGAGGTTGACTTAACAAATTATATAACGTATAATTTTGATTTGTCTCACTTGAGTCTCTTTCAACGACCAGAACCATAGAGTTCGTCCAAATTAATATGTCGGATTCGTATTAAATCTAATATGGGTAGAAATTTCCTAAAATTACTTTAAAAATAAGGTTTAACTATAAAAGTTGCCTCCAAATGATGCTAAACTATGACTTTCCTCTCAATTAACTCAAAAGGTGTATGATATTGATGGGTTATAAATATATATATATATATATATATATAGCTGTGTTTAATTCCCTGAAATTCTAGTTATATTGAGGGCTCAATTATAGAAATTGTATTTATTTTGATACAGGAGTTAAAGATATTAGATTTAACTGCAAAATTTTGGTTAAATTGATGTATCGTGAAAATTTTGATTAAATAATGGACTTGTGACGTGGACCAAGAGCTACCAACTTTAAAAAATTAATTTAAGAGGACTGAATTTGGCCAGATACTGATTTATTAATTAATTTCTATATATAATCTAAATGGGGCCGGAATATATAATATATATTTATACAAGTATCACATAATAGGTGTAAAAGTAAGAGGTTGACTTGATAAATTACATAACGTCTAAATATAATATTTGTCTCACTCGAGTTTTCTTTTCAAGGGGGGGAAACTTTTACCATTGGAGTCATCCCCTTAACCAATTGAGGCATGCATGAAGAAGCCACGATGCTTCGTTTATTATTTTCATTGCTGCATCCAAAACCATAGACTTTGCCCATTTACATCATATCTTGCACCTTTGGATTTAATCAACTATTCTTTTATATATATATATTGAAACCATTTTAAAATCGGTTTTTTAAAATGGGGATCGACTTTAAAAACAAAATGGGAGTCGCTACCAATCCATTTTTACTTAGGTGTGATTGGATCACCTTAAAAAACGTTTTATTTCAAAATACTGATTTTGGTCTACGAAAAACAAAAAAGTGGGTTCGGGAGTCGGTTACATATGAGGATGTGTTAGCACCCTCATAACGCTCAAAAATCGGTACCTAGTTGATAAAATCATGTCTTAATGTTGAGATTTTGAAAAGTTTTAGAAAATGATCCTTTTATTTAAAAAAAAACTAGATTCTCCTATCTCAAAGAAATAAAACACCATACCCAGTAAGTTAGGATATAGCATCTCATGACTTAGAAACTAGACATGTCTTTAGTTTGGAAAATTCCTACCTCAAGATTCAAAACATCATACCCAGTAAGTTAGGACACAACGTTTTTGAATTCCCAAAAATAGGTTTTTTGATTTAAAACTTGAGATTTCTTTGTTCCGAAAGAATATAAATATCACATCCAGCACAATAGGACACGATATTTTTAAACCTTCGTAATCAAAATCATCTCACGATTTACAAAACTTGTCAAAAAGATATTTTATTATTTTGCCAAACGGAAAATCGCAACCCAGCACGTTAGGGCACTATTTCCCGAATTTCTAAATACCAAAACATTGTCTTATTTTAAAAATCTTTAGATAAAATATAGTAATTTTGCAAAAAAATGTATTTTATTTTAAAAACGATGATCTATATCACATAAATATCAAAAGGAATTGTGAAATAATGACGAATAAAAATTACTACACAATGACAATCATAAATAAATAAATGAGAGAATATGGGCAAATAAAATATATACATACAATAATAAATATCAAAATAGAAGTTACTAAATAGATTTGAAAATTTTTATGCAAGATTAATAAAAATAAATAAATAAATTACATACTTATATGATATAAACAATGTAAACAAAAATAAAAAGAATATAATGATGAAAAAATAAAATATAATATAAACAATATAAATGAAACATGTTTTTCAATATAAATATATAAAAAAAATATGATATATAATACTATACAATGTATAAAATTTTTAAAATATATAATAATAACTAATACATGAAAATATGTAATTAAAATAATATTAAACAAAAAAAATAAAAAATAATATATATATATAATACCCTAATCATAAATTATATACATATAAACAATATAAATAAAATAGATTAAATAAATTTTATATAAAACAAAGCTTTAGAAATAATACCTAATATAACATAAAACTATATAATATACAAAGTTAAAAAATATAATATAATAAATAATATACAAATTATATAATATTAAACCACATAAAATAATAATACATATAAGGTTAATACATAAAAAATATATATAAATTTTATACTATAAACAAATTAATATATAAATAATAATACAACATTTAATTCAATATAATTAGAATAATCTAAAAATAAGACAAATAAAAAAAGGAGGATTAAATTGAAATAAAATCAAAATTGTGCGGTAAAATTAAAAGCAAAAACAAAGAAAGGATTTAATCGAAAATAGTTAAAAAGGCGGAAGGGTTAAAAGCGAAAATAACCCTTTCGTTTTAAAACACGCGGATCCTTCGAGTCAAATCGAGTCGGATTTTGGGTAAAAACCAAACGGCGCCGTTTTGATGCTTATTGCCTTAAGCCAAAACGACGTCATTTTGATGTTATTATATAAGTTAGAAAAATTTTTAAAAAATCATTTTTCTTCTTTTTCTTCAAAAAAACAGAAAGTCTTCTCTCCCCCTCTCTCTCCCTTGCGATTTCCGACCATGGGTCCGGTGAAGCTCCGACCGCCGTCCACCGCCGCGCCGGCCACCGTTCACGGTGACCGGAATTGCCAAAATAGGTAAAATTCCTTTTTTATATATTTTAACATATGTATATTATAGTACGGTTAAAAAAAAGAAGATAGAAGAAAAATAAGAGATAACAGTAATTAAAATGGGCTTTGTAAATGGGCTGTTTAAAAACTTTGGTTTTATTTATTTTTCATTTTGGTTTTGGTTTGTTACAAGCCCGGGCAAAATGGGCTGTTTACAGCTGCCCCTCTTTGCTCATTGTCGTGTAACGAGAATAGAGCAAAGACAATAGAAGACCCAATTTTGCTTGGTCTTGGCCAAGCCTCGACTTCTTGGTCCTCATCCTCTTTAAATGGCTTCCAACTCCACTACAACTTCAACGGTATTGAAACATCATCTTGATTTCAATAAGTTTGATAGCTTCAATCACTGCAACTTCATGAAAGCTATCCACTATCTTTTGATCTGCTCCACTGCAAACTCAGGGAGACACGATCTGATATTTTCGATATGCTTCTTGCAACCTCAAGAATGTCAGATCTGCTATCTTTCGATCTGCTTCCTGCAACTTCAGGAATTGCCAAATCTGCTATTTTAATCTGCTCCCTGCAACTTCAGGGATTGCCAGACTAATGTCTTTGATCTGCTTCCTGCAACTTCAGGAATTGCCAAATCTGCTATCTTCAATCTGCTCCCTGCAAACTCAGGGATTGCCAGACTGATGTCTTTAATCTGCTTCCTGCAACTTCAGGAATTGCCAAATCTACTATCTTCAATCTGCTCCCTGCAAACTCAGGGATTGCCAGACTGATGTCTTTAATCTGCTTTCTGCAACTTCAGGAATTGCCAAATCTGCTATCTTCAATCTGCTCCCTGCAAACTCAGGGATTGCCAAACTGATGTCTTCGACCTGCTTCCTGCAACTTCAGGAATTGCCAAATCTGCTATCTTCAATATTCTCCCTGCAAACTCAGGGATCACCAGACTGATGTCTTAGATCTGCTTCCTGCAAATTCAGGAATTGCCAGACATGATGTCTTCGATCTGTTCCCTACAAACTCAGTGATTGTCGAATCTGCTATCTCCAATCTGCTCCCTGCAAGCTCAGGGATTGCCAGACTAATGTCTTCGATCTGCTCCTTTCAAACTCAGGGATTGCCAAATCTACTATCTCCAATCTGCTCCCTGCAAGCTCAGGATTGCCAGACTGATGTCTTAGATCTGCTTCCTGCAAATTCAGGAATTGCCAGACCTGATGTCTTTGATCTGCTCCCTGCAAACTCAGGGATCACCAGACTGATGTCTTAGATCTGCTTCCTGCAAATTCAGGAATTGCCAGACATGATGTCTTCGATCTGTTCCCTACAAACTCAGGGATTGCCAAATCTGCTATCTCCAATCTGCTCTCTGCAAACTCAGGGATTGCCAGACTAATGTCTTCGATCTGCTCCCTACAAACTCAGGGATTGCCAAATCTGCTATCTCCAACCTGCTCCCTGCAAGCTCAGGATTGTCAGACTGATGTCTTAGATCTGCTTCCTGCAAATTCAGGAATTGCCAGACGTGATGTCTTCGATCTGCTCCCTACAAACTCAGGGATTGCCAAATCTGCTATCTCCAATCTGCTCCCTGCAAGCTTAGGGATTGCCAGACTAATGTCTTAGATCTGCTTCCTGCAAATTCAGGAATTGCCAGACCTGATGTCTTCGATCTGCTCCCTACAAACTCAGGGATTGCCAAATCTGCTATTTCCAATCCGCTCCCTGCAAGCTCAAGGATTGCCAGACTGATGTCTTAGATCTGCTTCCTGCAAATTCTAGAATTACCAGACCTGATGTCTTCGATCTGCTCCCTACAAACTCAGGGATTGCCAGATCTGTTATCTTCAATCTGCTCCCTGCAAACTCAGGGATCGTCAGACTAGTATCTTCGATCTGCTTTGCCATTTGCTCTTGCATCTGGTTTTGCATATCTCTATGGAATTGTTCAAGTCTTTGATCCATTTTCCTTGTTTTTGCACGTGTACCGTAATGGTGTTTAGCTTCCAGATTTCTTTTTTCTCTTTCTCTTTTCCTTCTTTCTATTATAATTTCAACTAATTAGACTCTCTCTATGGACTTAAATGCAAATGATATGATGTAATGCAAATGTATGGAATGAATGCAAAAGAAAGAGAGGCATTGATTCTGAATTCAGGTACATTAGAAAAACTTTTCTAGAAAATAAATTTCTTTACATAAAACGGATCGCATGCACGACCTTGCCCTTATATTCCAAGCAAAAACATTAATCCCCTTCCTCGCAAAGGTCAAATCTCGTAAACTTGATATAAATGCCTTCATTAGCTCATTTTTGCTTGATCTGGGACGCGACTCACTGCTCCATAATGCTCGTTAGCCTCTTCAAGAAAGTCGAGACGTGGTGATTCCCGATTTGTCTTTGCCAGCTTGAATCCTTGGGTAATAAGGTCTTGTATTCCTTTGCCGGCTATCAGTCTTCTCTTATTGTGTTTACTTGGACCATATTCAGACGATCGAATTATAATCCACTTTATTATCAAAAAACTCGTTTTCTAATGACAAACTCTTCTATTTAGCAATCGAATTTGAAATCAGCACCTCTTTTCTATGATGTGAATGCAATGCAATCAAAACAAAAAAGAACACGTTAGCACAGGAAAAATAAACAACATAGAACATCTATCAGGATGACCACTAGGGTTTGACATAGTTCTACCTAAGGTGGGCTCTTAGGGTTCACTATATGTGGTTTAGCTCTAAAGCTGAGGTACCTGAACCAGCAGATTCTTCGATCCTCACCCATTATAGACTCATATGAATCGAGTTCAGTTCAGGGGAATACATTTCCCTATGGCTATGCGGAGGTGAAAACCTCACAAAGACATAGGTACGGATGTATCCCGGAAGCAGTCCACTAGCCCCTACGGAGGTGAAAACCTCACGAAAGCATAGTTTCTCACTCCCACTTAAGGGTGTGACCACAACGGTCATGCAGTGCAATGCAAAGAGATATATTTTAAAATCACATGCAATAAAAGGATCATATTTTTAAAATCAGAATTTTAAATTCGAACAAAAGGATATGAAATTATCAATTTTACGGCCTGACTCTCTTAGTCCCCAGTGGAGTCGCCAAGCTGTCGAAACCATTTTAAAATCGGCTTTTTAAAAATGGGGATCGACTTTAAAAACAAAATGGGAGTCGCCACCAATCCCTTTTTACTTAGGTGTGATTGGATCACCTTAAAAAATGTTTTATTTCAAAATACTGATTTTGGTCTACAAAAAATAAAAAAAGTGGGTTCGGGAGTCGGTTACGTATGAGGAAGGGTTAGCACCCTTATAACGCCCAAAAATCGGTACCTAATTGATAAAATCATGTCTTAATGTTAAGATTTTGAAAAGTTTTAGAAAATGATCCTTTTATTTTAAAAAGAAATTAGGCTCTCCTATCTCAAAGAAATAAAACACCATACCAGTAAGTTAGGATATAGCATCTCATGACTTAGAAACTAGGCATGTTTTTAGTTTGGAAAATTCCTACCTCAAGATTCAAAACATCATACCCAGTAAGTTAGGACACAACGTTTTTGAATTCCCAAGAATAGGTTTTTTGATTTAAAACTTGAGATTTCTTTGTTCTGAAAGAATATAAACATCACATCCAGCACAATAAGACACGATATTTTTAAACCTTCGTAATCAAAATCATCTCACGATTTACAAAACTTGTTAAAAGGATATTTAATTATTTAGCCAAATGGAAAATCGCAACCCAGCACGTTAGGGCACTATTTCCCGAATTTCTAAATACCAAAACATTGCCTTATTTTAAAAACCTTTAGATAAAATATAGTAATTTTGCAAAAAAAAAATGTATTGTATTTTAAAAACGATGATCTATATCACATAAATATCAAAAGCAACTGTGAAATAATGATGAATAAAATTACTACACAACGGCAATCATAAATAAATAAATAAATGAGAGAATATGGGCAAATAAAATATATACATAAAATAATAAATATCAAAATAGAAGTTACTAAATAGATATGAAAATTTTCATGCAAGATTAATAATAAATGAATGAATAAATAAATAAATTACATACTTATATGATATAAACAATGTAAACAATGTATAAATAAAAAGAATGGTATATAATGATTTTTCAATATAAATATATTTATATAAAATAAAATATGATATTATATAATACTATACAATGTATAAAATTTTTAAAATATATATATATAACTAATACATGAAAATAATATGTAATTAAATAATATTAAACAAAATAAAATAATAAATAATAAATATATATATATAATACCCTAATCATAAAATTATATACATAATATAAACAATATAAATAAATAGATTAAATAAATTTTATATAAAACAAAGCTTTAGAAATAATACCTAATATAACATAAAACTATATAATATACAAATTTAAAAAATATAATATATAAATAATATACAAATTATATAATATTAAACCACATAAATAATAATACATATAAGGTTAATACAAAAAAATATATATATAAATTTTATACTATAAACAAATTAATATATAAATAATAATACAACATTTTAATTCAATATAATATTAGAATAATCTAAAAAATAAGACAAATAAAAAAAAGGAGGATTAAATTGAAATAAAATCAAAATTGTGCGGTAAAATTAAAAGCAAAAACAAAGAAAGAATTTAATTGAAAATAGTCAAAAAGGCGGAAGGGTTAAAAGCGAAAATAACCCTTCCACTTTAAAACACGCGGATCCTTCGGGTCAAATCGGGTCGGATTTCGGGTAAAAACCAAACGGCGCCGTTTTGATGCTTATTGCCTTAAGCCAAAACGACGTCATTTTGATGTTATTATATAAGTTAAAAAAAATTTTAAAAAATCATTTTTCTTCTTTTTCTTCAAAAAAACAGAAAGTCTTCTCTCCCCCTCTCTCTCCCTTGCGATTTCCGGCCATGGGTCCTGCGAAGCTCCGGCCGCCATCCGCCGCAGCACCGGCCACCGTTCACGGTGACCGGAATTGCCAAAATAGGTAAAATTCCTTTTTTATATATTTTAACATATGTATATTATACGGTTAAAAAAAGAGAGGATAGAAGAAAAAATAAGAGATAACAATATTTAAAAATAAAGTAAAAAAAAACGAAAGGAAATCGATTGAAATCACCTTTGCTTATTGGGTGTTTTTCTTTATTATTGTATATTTCTGAATTGTGTATTCTGTGTATGTCTATTTCAGTCCTCTGTGTATCCTTTACAAGTTTATCAAAGGGCTTTTTATAGCCTTAAAAACACAAAATGAAAAAGGAAATACATCAATCCTGTCTTGTTTGCCATGTGTGCCCTGTTTGCTGCTTGTTTCTCTCCCTTTTTGCAGGTAAAGGCGAGGAAATCTTGGCATTGGAGTGATTCGAGTAAGCTGCGGTGCGACTGGTGGCGTGACCGAGGGGCTGTTGGAGTCGATTGCGGCGCGAGGCTGGGGCGCTTGCTCTTGCGGCGCCTAGGGTTTGAAACCCTAGGTTTCTGCTGGTTCTGCTTGGTTCTTGAGCCATTTTGGGCCATTCAAACTTGGGTCTGGTTGGGTTAGTTTAGATTTGCGTTTGGTGGGTAATCTGTCTAGGATTGGGTCTGGATTGGGTCTGATTTTTGGGTTTGTAAATTTGTTTTGTAAATGACCTATTTAAAAACTTTGGTTTTATTTATTTTTCATTTTGGTTTTGGTTTGTTACAAGCCCAGGAAAAATGGGTTGTTTACAATATAAATATAATTCATTTGTATATCTAACCAAGATTCGAATTATTTATCCTCTTTATTTTAAAAAAAATTTATTTCAATCTTAATCACAAAATTCTAACTTCACCCAAGTACTATTCTTTTACAAGAAAAAAGAATGTCACATGGAAGTAGTAAATATATGATTGGCCAAAGGAAGAATGTGTCACTAAGATACAACCATAGGTCTAGAAAGTTTTAACGAGTCATTGTGGCTCAGTTTTTTTATGAACTCTTTACCTTTCATTTAAGTTGAATTCAATTAAGAATTGAAGTCAATTCAAAGCTTTCTGGAGTTAGGATCGGGTTTTTATATAGTATTAATTATATAATTATTTGTTTAATTTCTCAAATTTTATAAAATTATTTTAAAAATCTCATTATAGGTTCTATGTTCTTTTGAACAGAATACCTAAAACTATCCATAACTCTTCCCTAACCCATAAATAAGAAGATAATACGTTTTAGCGTAAGCGAATCCATATCTTCCTGTATTAACAACCATAATCATGCCAATCGAATTAAAACTCAATCGACTATACAAGTTTAATTTTTGTTCAATGTCTAATCATATTTTTTATTTTAACTTAATATTGAATAATTTTATTTTTCTTTTATTACCGGTATATATATATATATATATAATTTTCCTTTTGTTGAATTTCTAAATATAAATAGCTCAATATATTTTATATATTTACATAATATATAAAATAAAAAAAAGTTATAAACTTTAAATCAAGTTGAGTCAAGCCGTTTTTTGGACTTAATATTTTTGTTTGAAGTCTCGAAATTAATTTTTAAATTTACATAATAACTTTAACTTTGGATAGGTATATTCAAAACTCGGAATAAAAATTTTGCACAAGAACCTTAACATCACTTCCTTATTATCGTATTTATAAAAATCATCAATCAACCCAAAAAAAAAAAAAATCCTCCTCAAAAACTCTCATTTATCTCGCTTTAAACATGATGATAATGGGAATTCTTTTGTTTTGATTTTCTGCTATTTTACTCTTCGTTTCGAGCTACCAGCCAAAACTTTTGAAAATTTTAAAACGCTTGGTTTGATTCTCATTTCTGGCGAGTCAATGGAGGTAGATTTTACCATTAATCTATTCTTCTATTTGTTGGCTAGAGAGGGAAGAGAAGCAATTGTGATTTTAATTTGGTTAAATTATGCTATAAGTCTTTATACTTTTCACAAATTAGGAATTTACTACCTATACTTTTATTTCATAGAATTTAATTTCTCTACTCTTGAAATTTTAAAATTTGAGTCAAACTAGTAACACTATTAAATTTTTTATTATTAAATTTGTTTATATGACATTTTCTAAATAAATAAAAAAATACTGATAAACTATAAAAGTAACATATTTAATCCCATGCTTAGCATGCTTTTGGATGATTTATTATATAATTTAGTTAGCATGTTTTTGGATGATTTATTATATAATTTAGTGAACTTGATGCTCCTAATCCTTTAATTTCATGTTTCTATACTTAGGTGAGCATAGAAGAGCAAAAGGAGCGGAAAACGGGTCAAAATCGGACAAAACAGGCTGTCTTAAGGATCTACACAGCCAAGCCAGTACCACACCGACTGAGCACATGCCTGTGTGAACCACGCGGGCTGGACACACTCCCATGTGCCAGCCCGTGTCGATCACGAACCATGTCAAATTTGCACACGATCTGGATATTCTTACACGGGCTGATCACACACCCATGTCCCTGTCACACCCTATTTCATTTTCACGCGGAAAAAGCCAATTTTTAGGTATTTTAAGCATTCTAAAGCCTATAAATACATACTAGAAGAAGACTTAAGGGGACACGCTGAGTAGAACGAAGAAATTACTCGAAAGAAGCCGTCAGAATCAATTCAAAAGCAGGATCTCATTCAAGATTGAAGATCTCCATCAAGTTCCTTAGAAGTTTTTGGGTTCTTTATGTCTTGTTGTTTTCCTTATTTTGAGATGTTTTCCTCTATAAGTATGAACTAAACTCCCTAAATACCTAGGGAGGATGAAACCTATGATGAATCTTATTATTTAATTATCTGAATTACATGATAAATACTTGTTCTTGTTCTTAACTATGTGTTCTTAATCCTTGCTTTAATATTTTCAGGATGTTAATCCAAGTTTGATGTGCTAAATGAGTGGAGCAAAAGTCCCTGTTTAAGAGTAGATCTAGCATAATTAAGCGGAGTTGATTGCAACCTTAGAAAAAGGACGACATAAATCTGTCAGATTATAGTCAAATCTAATAAGGGAATCCATAAATCGAGTTAATGCGACAATAGGGGTTTTAATTAGAAAGAGATTTCAATTAATCAACCTAGAGTCAGTTGTTCTTAGTCTCGAAAGAGATATTAACATAATTTAGGGATTTCTACGGATCAAGACAAGTGAATAAACCGTTTAATTCAGAGTTAGAATAATAAGTGAAGTCTAGGTGGATTCTTCCTTGGGTATTGTCTTTATCATTGGTTTATTCGATTATTTCCTTCACTCTCTGTCGCGTTCATAGTTAATTAATTAGTTTTAAATTAAAAACAAATCCTTAAATCATAACTTTGAACGACAAATCTACCGATCAAAAAATAACATGTGAATTTTTATCATTTTATCCTTAAATCATAACTTTATTCTTTTTATTAATATACACAATTTAATTATTTTAAAGTTAAAAATTTTAGATTTAACTTTTTCTTTTATCTTTCTTTACACTCAACTTGCCACAATTTAATAAACTTTATTTGTCATTGAGTAGTAATAATATTCTATAAAACAAATTTATTACCATCAATATACAATGGAAAAAAAAAAGGTCTTCAAGGAGTAACGAGAATATTCTTTAAAAAAATTGTACAACTTACTGGAATTTACAAATAAGGTTCATGATATAACTTCATGAACTTCATAAATTGTCCAACTCTGGATGTACCGCATTGGCATCTTTTTTGTTTCTGAAAATTTTCATGCAAATGTACTGTTTCACAAGTCGTCCCCATTCTTTCATAACATGGAAGTTTTTGTAAAGTAAAGAAGTGAGGAACAAGAAAAAGGCTATAGCTAAAAAAATTCCGTTAATAAGGAACAAGCCTCCAAAGTCCCTTACTGTAAGTTGATTTACACTATCCGAAGTATTAAATGAATCAAAATCAATGATTGGATTTTTGAACCACTCATTTTCAAGCCTTTGAAGTGTCCCGTCTTCTCTTAGTTTTGCAATTTCCCTTGATATGTCATGAGTTATGGGTGAACCTTTTCGAAATGCCTGAAGATTCACAATGAAGTTAAAACATTAGGCCTATGTACAGGTATATAGCTAGCCATCATATGTGCCAAGATTTGGATATCTCTTCACAAATGTATTTTTGGATCTTCAAAATTTTGTATCTCAAAATTGACTTTTCGATACTTTTAAAAAAGATCATTTTGTAAAATCTCAACACATAGAACTGCTCGGGAAACATCCTAAACTAGACTTGTCTTTGGGTCAAGCAACTCACCTAACTTAGTAGGCTCGACTTAGCCTAGGTTAAACATTGACAAGGAAATTTTTGCCTTGGGATAACTTGGGCTCTGATTTAAATTAAATTAATTTTATTTAAATTTAATTATAAAATATAAAAACAATTTTGAAATACTCTCTATAATCTATAATATATATAAGCATGAGTTTAGAAAAACTTTTGAGTTGACAAGAATATCATTTATTTTTCATCATATTACTAAATTCACAATTAAAAATAAAAAAAGTTGAAGTAAATAATATTTGTGATAATTATACATTTAAAAATAAGTATAATTTAACTTAAAATTATTAGTTACAAAAGGTGTGATAATTCTAAAATAGAGTAGTTATTACTTGAATGAAACTCAAAGTATAAGAATTTTCAAAAAAAAAAAAAAAAAGAAACTCAAAGTATAAGAATTGTGCTAATTTTATCTGTAAAAAATTGTGTTAATTTTAATAATGTAAAATAGAGTTATTACTTGAATAAATTTCTAATCATTTTAATTATCAATTAATTAATATTAGATTTAATTATATTAATTAGTTATTTTTTGAATAATGTTATTTTGCGTTAATTGCATAAACTAAAAATATATTATATGTTGAATAAGTTAAAATACTTTAATTATGATTTGAAAATTTTCTTATAATAATAATTGAATTGGTAAGTTAATATATTTTAATTCTATTCAATAATTTAAATAAAAAATATATTTCTGATTAATTATTATAATTAAAATTATAATATTTAAAATTTTGATTAAATAATAAACTTGTAAAATCACATGCAACGTGTCATTAGAAATTAGTATATATGAAGTGAAACCGATTGTTAGATAAGGTGCAAAGTCGAGGGCTTTGCCCTTCTTGATAAATAGAAAAATTGCATTTATGACCCCTCCCGAAAAGAAATAATTTCAAGTTAAGTTTTTTTAATCTCTTGATAAAATGAAATATGTAGTTGCCCTAGAAAAAAAATAATGATTCAATTTAAGTACTTTAATATAAAATTTTTAGTTTAACCTCCAAAAATTTTGTAATTTTATCTTGATCCCTCAAGACAAATTTCTTGACTTAACCCTTCTATCAAATCGAATCAAACTTGATTTTAAACGTAAATTTTTAAAAAAAATCAAGTCTAGTTCCATTCATAAACAGTTTTACCTAAAATTCTATTGTTACATTATGTATGTATGAGAAGTACTTGAATAACTTACAAAGCCAAAGCCATTGGTGGTAGGCATGACGTGGCCGACCTTGGAATAACGTGCTGGATATTTTTCTACCAAGACGTTGATGTATGGCATCTCCTCAATTAACGCAGAGACTCCACCATTTTGACTTTCTTCCGATAAAGCCTTTACATATGCTTCGAGTGAAGTAAGCCTGATAGATTTTGAATGTGAATTCGGTAAATTTGAATTGCCAATAGCTCCTTGGGCAACAGGACCTTCTCCATGTCCTACGATGCTCTTCCCAGTGTTGAACTCAATCTGTTGAACCGTCATCATTGATGTCAAAGTGGCGGTGTAATTCGAGCCCAATATGAACACCAGAAATACCCACAAAACAACTACTGATCTCGACAAGTTGCTCGATAATTTCTCCCCTACAAATTCACATTTCAAAGGAAAATTATATCAAACCTTTTTTTTCTAAATCAAGTTACATAAAATAAGCATAAACAAATTTTGCTACTGGAACGTGGGTTCAGTCATATTGTAAAATTGTATTTTGACCGACCCTTTAGAAATAATAAAAATTTATTTTAATCATTTAAAATTTATAAAGATATCTTATTAAAATAATAAAATTATAATTTATTATCATAAAAATATACACTTTGATTTTGAGCTGTCCAAAAAAAATTTCCCTGCAATTAAAGAAATGAAATAAAATCTCGAATTTGAGCAAAAACAAATTTTGACTTAATAAGTGTAACATCTATGCATGAGAATGCTTACAATGTGCAAAAACAAAGATAGAGAAGGAGAAGCCAAACATCCTTCCAATTTCCCCATTTGATTGCCGGGTTTGTTGTTCACCAGATGCAGGGCGTTCAATCAGCCAAATAAATAAAGCTGATAAGACATAAACTCCCACAATTGTAAGCCAAAGACCTGGTGTGAGTGGTTTCAAGAAAATCCACAAGTTTTGGTTCTCCTTTGGGGTTAGCCGAGAAACCATACCGATCCCCATGTCAGTAAACGGCAAAGTAAAATCCACGTACAATGATCTATTTGATGTGATCGTTATGTCCCCAACAGCAGCATCGTACTTCTGTTTTTCTTTATCCAACACAAATTAATAAAAGCAAGTGGCATAAACGAACCAGCTGATAAAATTGTTAAGAACCATACCTGGAGATATACTTGGTAGACAAGATCACTATACGCCTCACCGATGTGTGTCTTATTATATTCGAAGGGGACGAACTCATAGGGCACGTGATGCTCCAAACCCGCCATTGCAGCTTTGAAAACTTCTATGCAGAAACCAGAGAAGGTGACATTGGTCTGAAGATCCATGTCCACGTTCAGCAATTGAGGGAACCCGTTTGATTTTGGAACAGCAATCCTTAGGGTCTTGGTGCTCGTTTGCATCCTTCGACCTTTGGGAATGGTTGATGTCCCACCAGGCCATATTATTGTTTCGAAGCCGGAGCTTGAAGATAAATGCCTTCCATGGACAAACCCGTGTGATAATTTGTTGGTGAATTTGCCTGTCCAAAATCCAACTCTTCTTTCCCCTTCAGTACCTAAAACATTCACTATTTCGAAATTGACCATTTGAGTAATGAAGTTCATCAGTTGTAGCATATCAAACTCCTTCGATTCTGTAATATTATAAGACCTGAAACCAATGAATCCTTGCATCGATGAACGATCTTTCAAATTGTGCAAGTGATTCATGCTCTTAGAAGTCACGATCCATGCATACCCTTGGCTAACCATTCCTAGCCTTTTCGCGTGTACGAAAATACGAGATGCTAAGACAGGTTCAACATGCACAACGAATATCGAAGTTTCCATTGCTTTGAGCCTATGAAGCTCTTCAATTATGTGTTCATCTTTCGATGAAGCAGCCACTGAGCTTTTATATGCAACCTGAAACTTTTTCTCTTCAAAGAAATCACTCCAATGATTGTCATTATGATCTTCGTAAATGAGGATAACCTTTTCCCATTTATGTAATTCTGCGAAAGCAATAATTCCTTTCACTTCGGCATGGTCATGTAGTGGAACTTGAATCAAGTATGGGGCGGAAATTGGGATTTCTGGAATTTTGGTGTTATTCCCAAATTCAGCCAAAGACTTTGCTTCCAATGTTGATTTTTGCGCACTGAGGATGACCTTGACTTTGTTATTTTCCCAGAGATTAAAAGCTGGATAGGAAAATGTATAGCATAAAAAGGTCAAATCGTTGAACCAGAACTTACAGCCTACATTAAATGGATTTTGGAGAAATCTTTTTCCAAACATGAATAATTTTTATTTTTTATATATGAATACTATAATTTAAAATTTTAAATATATTTAAGCTGTATATGCTTAATAAATTAATAAATATTAAATAAATAACATATTTTGTTATTAAAATTTTAAAAAATTATATAAATACAATTAATCATTTATAAATATAAATAAATTTAAGTAATTTGAGCCCATTTTTAACTGGTTTATGAAGTTTAAAAAAAAATTCTAATAATAGTATTGGAATAACTCATTGATCTGTCCCTTTCTTTGAAGTTGTGGGAAATTTCGTTTGCATTAATTAGTCTAATTAGACTAATGCCAAGTATATAAATCAACTTGTCGGTAAAATGGACTAATGTCAAGCATTTCAAAATTTTGACAGACTATTTTTTTAAAAAAAATTTGTATTAATTTTGTAGTATACATAAACTTATAAATTAATTTATATTTTTTAATTTGATTATTTTTATTTTTATATTTTTAGAATTTTAAAATTTTAATCTCAATATGAATTACGATTATTAAAGCCATTAACTGGTTTTTTTCTTTGTAAATAATATGTGAGAAATTCAAACTGATATGATATTACACATGTGATAATATGTTTGTCCTTATAATACTTTGGGAATAATAAAACTTAATCAATTTAGCACTTATCATTAGGTTTAGAATAGAATTATAAAATTTGAAATGTACAAAGACTAAAAATGACCAAATAAATGACTAAATCCACAACTTATGCATAATACACGGATTAATAACAAATTTTAATCATTTTTAATATTAGAAATGCCTTGATGCAAGAAAGTTTAAGGTAAAAGCACCATTGAATTTTGCCTCCTCTACTAAAAAAAATGAGCAAATTAGTCCTATACGTTAGACCAAAGAGTAAATCGGTCATTCAGTTAAAAATTTCATCAATTTTTGCTGTTAAAAATTGGTCCCTAAATGTCAACATGAGATACACGTGACACATCACATGTGACTATTTGGTTAGACAGCTACGTCGATTTCTAACAGTAGAAATTGATGAATTTTTTAACATAAATGACCAATTTACTTTTTAATCAACCTACATTGATTAATTTGTCCATTTTTTTAATAAAAAAATCAAATGTGATCTCATTCCTAATATATAGGCCTCCATGATACTTTTACGTAGACTTGGGGGAAGAAAAAAAGAGTAAAAGAAAGCTTATAATTACCGGAAGATAAAGCAAGCAAAGGGTCCCCTTTGGAGTCTCTTGTATGGAGAACTATCCTCATTTGGTTGTCGCTACCAAAGCTATTGAAATCGGAAATCGCCATGGAAACGCGGCCATGGATAACTTTCCCCTCCCTCGATCCCATATCAACGATTAACCCAACACCAACCTCTTCGCCGTCCACCGCAGGTCCAAGGCCACCACCTTGGCCACTTAGTTCACCGAGGAGACTAAAGTAGAAAGCAAATAAGAGCAAAATTTGGTTCTTTATCATTAGGCCAAATGCTGTATTTTCTTTTTTGAATATTTATTGTTTTTTGTTCTTTGGTACCTAATATATTCTAATTAATTTCCTTTATGAAATGTAAGTGGAGAATATATATATATATATATATAGGTATAAAAGTAAGAGGTTGACTTAACAAATTATATAACGTATAAATATGATTTGTCTCACTTAAGTCTTTTTCAACTACCGGAATCATAGAGTTCGTCTATGTAACACCTTTGGCTTCATTCAACCAACTCGCTTGTATATCTGATCAAGAATAGGGTTATTCATCCAAATCAATATGTTGGATTCGTATTAGATAAGTATTGGTAGAAATTTCCTAAGATTTCTTTAAAAATAAGGTTTAACTATAAAATTAGCCTCCAAATTATACCACTTTTTTTATTTTGATATTAAAGTTTCTTTTGGTAAAAAATAAGCCTAAACTATCAATTTTATCTCAATTAACTCAAAAAATGTATGACATTGATGGACTATAATTATATATATTGTGGTGTTTAATTCCCTCAAATTCTAGTTATATTGAGGGCTTAATTGTAGAAATTGTGTTTATTTTGATGATATTGGACTTAATTGCAAAATTTTAGTTAAATTGGTGCATTGTGGGAATTTTGTTAAAATAGTGGACTTGTGATGTGGGCCAATTTGGGAGCTATCAACTTTAAGAAATTAATTTAGGAGGACTGAATTTGTAAAGACTGAAATGGAAATTAAATTTGAATTTCACTCAAACATTAAATGCGGTAGACTTGTTTTGTGTGGTTAGGATTTCTGTACTATTATTAATATATAAACATGCTGGTGGAGTAGCCCACGCCCACTATAGAGAAAAACAAATATCTTTGACTCTTTTTTTTTTTTTTTTTTTTTCCTTCTACTTTGAATTAGCAGTTACTTGTGAATTATTATTTTCATTATGTGCGGTTTTTTTTTTTATTCAAAGGGTGAATTAATTCAACTGTGATCTTGTGTGGTTTGTATTAAATCAGAATTTCTTCTTTAACTTAAATACTTTTTATTTCTCATTCTTATTCTCAAAAATATTTGATATTGATTAAATTGACACCTTAATTCTATATTAAAATTTCTATTGTTACCCATGAATTTGTAATCCGCAATAGTCATGAATGATTGATATAAGTAGCAAGGAGTTGGTTTATGTGTGTTGTTATGGCTTTCTCAATTACATAGCTTGCATGATAGACTTAGGGAAACAAATGTACAAGATTAATTTAATTGTAGTTATCTCAATTAACTGATTTTGGTTTAGTTCTTTTCATGATTCTTAATGTTATCATTGAATTTAATATGGGATGTTATCATGCCCAGTTGTTTGATGGTATGTTTTGATTTGGATGCTTACTTTGAATCAATTATATCAAGAGAATTATTCTTTTTGTGACTTTTCCGAATAAGTAGACTAAATATTTTGGTATGAGAAATTGATTTTTAAGCCTATTTTCAGAATTACAGTTGGACGGAACCTACACCTTTGGATTGGAAGTTTAGTAAGATTTGGTTTTCATTGATTATATCTGTCGTAACCACCCCTCTTTTGAAAAGGCGGGAATCGAACTTGGGTTTTGAAAATAAAAAAAACGGGAGTCGCCACCGATCTTTTATTAGGTGTGATCGGACCACCTTTGTTTTAATAAAACATTTTTGATTTACTAAAACAATGCTTTTGGTCTACGAAAATTTGAGAGAATGGGTTCGGGAGTCGGTTACGTGCGAGGAAGGGTTAGCACCCTCGTCACGCCCAAAACTGGTACCGAATTAATTAACTAATGTCCCAATGTCGAAGGTTTGAAAATTTTGAAAGAATTTAAAAATCTGACCGCTTTTGGAAATATTCATGTTTTCCTTGAATTAAATCGAGACTTTCCCATTTCGAAGAAATAAAGTGTCACATCAATACTTTAGGACACGATAGTTTAAATCTTCGATCCTAAGATCATCTCATAGTTTTCCGGAATTGCAAATCAAGACTCTCTCGATTCCAAGGGATTAAAATATCACATCCAATACTTTAGGACACAATAATTTTAATCTTCGGATCAGAGATCATCCCATAGTTTTCTTTTTGAAAATCAAGATTTTCTCGCTTCAAAAGAATCAAAATATCACATCCAACACTTTAGGACACGATAGTTTAAATTTTTGAATCCGAGATTATCCCATAGTTTTCTCGAATTAAAAATCAAGACTTTCTCGTTCCAAAGGAATTAAATCATTACATCCAATACTTTAGGACACGATGATTTTAAATTCCCGGGAACAAACTTTTTTGTTAAAAATATATTTGTTAAAAGGATATCCGGTTATTTAGATTAAACAAGAAAATTGCAACCCAATACTTTAGGGTACAATCTCTCGAATTTCTAAATACAGAACATTACCTTTACGATGAGGAACAATTTTGTACCGAGCAAAAATCAATATAACACAAATTTCTAATGAAATGTAAAAAAACAATTTACAATACAGATATGCATAACAACATGGCAATAAATCGCTAATATAAATGACGTATAAAGGACGAAGGTGAAATAAAGTAAAAATGAACGAGTCGAGATGATGATGATGACAAATGAAAATATGAACAACGAGTAACGATAGTTATAAGTGTAGATACCAAAGGAAAATATAATTATGAAAATAATAACAATGAAGAAAATAAATATAATAGATGACAGAATAGTTAGTAATAACAATAGTATTAACATAATAATAATAAAATAATAACTATATATGCAAGTAGTAATAATAACATGTTAGTAATAATAATAATACCATAGTGATAATAAAAATAATAATATTAATAATGATACAAAATATATATAGTATAATAATACAAATATGGTAATAATAATAGTAATGGAGTTAGTATATACAAGTAACAATACATAACAATGTACAACGTATAATATAAACAAAAATAATAATAAGAATAATAATAATAATAATAGTAAAGTAATACAACATATGTACGATATAATAAATAAATATAATAATACAATACTATGTATGTGCTAATATAATAATAGTAATGGTAATAATGCGAACTATATACAAGATAATATTATAGTAATAGCGACAATAAAATGCTGAAATAATAACATAGTAATAGTAATAATAGTAATAATAGAAATATATATACAATATACTAATATAAATATAGTAGTGATAATAATAATCTAGTAATAATAATATGAAGATGGTAACATAGTAATAATAATAAATATAATAAAAATATATACCATATATTAATATACGTGTGGTAATAGCAATATAATAAAGTTAGTATGTACAAATAATAATATACCATAATAATACAAATATGTACAAGATAATAATATAAACATAAAATAATAATAATAATAATAATAATAATAATAATAATAATAATACATAATATATATAATGTAATAATAATAAAAATATGATAATAATAGTATGATTAATAAAGAGAGTAATATAGTGATAATAATAATAATAATAATAATAATAATAATAATAAAAAGACTAAAAGATTTCAAAATAATCAAGGGATCAGATCGCATTTAAAACGATGATTTGGGGTCAATTCGTAATAACATAAAAGGGGAGAGGGGTCAGATCGAAATGCATGAAGGAAGAGGGGGACTAAAATGGATAATAATCCGTTTTATTAAGTGCAACATTCAAATGAGGACTAAATTTAAAGCTTTGCGGAAGTTCAGGGCTAAAATCGAAATAACATAGAACCTGATTATAAAAGCTGAAAAGGCGGAAGGACTGAGAGGGAAATTATCCCAGTCAACAAAAACACGCGGACCCTCAAGATGGGTCGGGTCGCGCATGTGGGTTGGCTCAAAACGGCGCCGTTTTGGGGTCTGAAGACCAAACCCAAAACGACGTCGTTTTATCTCATTTATAAACTCAAAAATTTTCTTTCTTTTTTTTCATTTCTACCTTCCGTTTAAAAAAAATAAAGTCTTTTTCTCTCAACTCTCTCAGCCCCCTTTCCCATTGGCCAGCCCCCGATCAGGATTCTGGCAACGGACCATCGCCGGCGCCGCCGCCGGCCACCGCACGCGGTGGCCGGAAATTGTATCAGGTAAGTTTTTGTTTTTTTTTTTGAAAATAGAAATAATATATATGTATGTATATATTCACGGGTCAGAATAAAAAATAAAAATAAAAGAAAGAAATAAAGAGATTCGAAGCAAAATGTGGTCACCTTTTTCTCAGATCTGACTTTTTTTTTGAGTTTTAGATCACTACTGCTATATTTGGAGTTTTTTGAATCTGTTATCTCGTATTTTTATTTTTTTCAAAAAAAAAAAATTGCCCCTGTTACAGTTTGATACTCGGTTTATATAACCGATTTTTGAAAATAAAATACACTATCCTCTTTTTCTACCTATTGCTGCTGTGCTTTATTTGCTGTTATTGCTTGTCCTTTTTCACAGGTATGGAGGCGCGAGTGGAGACCAACGGCAGTGGTGGCCGACCAGGCGTAGTGGGGGGGGAAGCGGCGCACAAGGCTAGGGTTTCCAAAACCCTAGCTTTTCTGAAAAAGAGTTTAATTTTTTGGGCCTTTTGGGCCTGGTTCTTTTGTTTATTTTTATTTTTTTTTTTGGGTCTGATTTGTAATGGGCCGGGCAAATTGGGTATTACAGCTGCCGCTCTTTGCTCATTGTCGTGAGACGAGAATAGAGCAAAGACATAAAGAATGCCCAAATTTTGCCCGGGCTTAGCTAAACCTTGACTTCTTGATCTGCGTCTTCTTCAAACGGCTTCAAACTTCACTGTAACTCTTTGTTTTGCTCCCTTCTACTGTAGGTTTGGGGTGATAAGAATCTAGAAAGAAGAGATCTGCAACTTTGATCTTTCTCGCTGAAACTTCTCGAAAACGAACGGTGATAGGAATCCAGAAGAGACCCGTAACTTGGATCTTCTTGCTGGAACTTCTCGAAAATATAGTTGGTGATAGGAATCCAGAAGAGACCCTTAGCTTAGACCTTCTTGCTGAAACTTCTCGAAAATATCGTTGGTGATAGGAATCCAGAAGAGACCCGCAACTTGGATCTTCTTGCTGAAACTTCTCGAAAATATCGTTGGTGATAGGAATCCAGAAGAGACCCGCAACTTGGATCTTCTTGCTGAAACTTCTCGAAAATATAGTTGGTGATAGGAATCCAGGAGAGACCCGCAACTTGGATCTTCTTGCTGAAACTTCTCGAAAATATAGTTGATCCTCAGTACACTCAGGAAGGAGGGATTAGCAGCTTCAACCTGCTCCATTGGAACATCAAGGAAATGAATCTGAACTTTTCAACTATGTTCAGCCCGTTCCATGGGAGCAGTGTCCTCTTCAATGCTGCTATGCTGTTCTCCGAGGAACCTGTTCTGCAGAACGTGCTTATGCTCATGCAAATGATGAGGGTGTTATGGTGGAGGTGATTCAAATGCTCCTAACTATATGCGCCATTCACATGAATGCTGAATATTATGCCAATGATGATTTTTCCCAGCGTAAAATTGTCTAGGATGTAATAACTAGAATGCTCCTAACTGGATGCGTGTGAATGCATGAGAAGGACCCTATTTATGGTTTGGGTTGCCATTGCTCCTAGCGAGATTCACTGAGGCACTACGATTGTGGCAGACATAGGAAATCCGTAGAGATGAGCTCGCCTCGCGGCAACGTCATTGTCTCTTCTATGGTACTCTTTGAGGCATAAAGTTCATACCTCTTATTACCGCCTTAGGAGAGTAACATTTGTCTTCTTTCAACCCTCTTACTGCGACCTTAAGGCGTAGAATCAATAATGGTATTACGACTTCATCATATGCCAAGACTGACATTGCTCGTTATTTATGAAGGGTATATCACCGACGATCGTTTGTCATTTTTTTCAACACTTCTGAACCTTAGGTGGGACGAATTTTGAACAATAGTTACGTCTCATGTCCTTGTATTATTCAGAGGCTTTCAGGATAATATGTAGGACTCCTTTTATGAAAATATTATTAGTTCCGTAATCGTTAGTTCAATGTAAAAATGCCTAAGCAGGATTGTAAGGAGGAGAGTAATTGGGAGTACATCCCGAAATAAGACATGCTAATCCAAATTTGGCAAATGTAATCAAGGAAGAAATTCATTGAATAAGATAGTCACAAATTACAAACTGTAAATGGGTAGAACAAAAAAATGGGTGCCCCTAGATATCGCGGCCTAAACTTCTTTGCCTGAGCTTTTGAAAGACCATTTTGAGTTTGACATGTGCTCAGAAGATCTTGGATATTTTGTTGATGCATCGGGGTGCAACATGCCCCTTCCTTGTCTATTCGAGTGCAGCGGGATTCTTCTTTCTCAGTTCAAGCTGTCCCTTTTAGGTCTTTGACTTACATCCTTTTGGTCTCAAAGCGCCCGTTATGGGTTTTCGCCTTGGCTGCTCCTTTTTTTTTTTACGCGAATTATTTTTTGACTGAATCCGAGTTCACGGGGTTGGGCAGACTTTTCCCATCCATTTCCATTAAAATCAGTGCGCCTCCAGAGAAAGCCTTCTTTACCACGTACGGCCCTTCCCAATTCGGCGTCCATTTTCCTCTGAAATCCTTTTGTATGGGGAGGATCTTTTTCAGTATCAAGTCTCCCTCGTGAAACTCTCTTGGGCGAACCTTTTTGTTGTAGGCTCGCATCATGCGCTTTTGATACATTTGACCGTGACGAATAGCCTTTAGCCTCTTTTCTTCGATTAGGTTCAGTTGATCGTATCGAGCCTGAATCCACTCAGCTTCATCCAGTTTTACTTCTGTTAAAACCCGAAGAGAAGGTATTTCCACCTCAATGGGTAGGACTGCCTCCATCCCGTAAACCAGTGAGAAAGGTGTTGCCCCGGTAGATGTTCTGACGGACGTTCGATAAGCGTAGAGAGCAAATGGTAATTTCTCGTGCCAATCTTTGTAAGTTTCTGTCATTTTTCCCACTATCTTTTTGATGTTCTTATTTGCTGCTTCCACTGCCCCATTCATTTTTGGACGGTATGGGGATGAGTTATGATGTGTGATGTTAAACTGACGACAAACATCTGCTATCACGCTGTTGTTCAAATTCAATGCATTGTCTGATATGATCCTTTCGGGCATCCCATATCGGCAAATAATTTCCTTCTTCAAAAATCGACTAACTGCTGATTTAGTGACGTTAGCGTATGAAGCGGCTTCTACCCACTTGGTGAAGTAATCAATGACTACGAAGATAAATCGATGTCCGTTTGAAGCTTTTGGTGAGATTGGTCCGATAACATCCATGCCCCACATGGAAAAGGGCCATGGTGAAGTCATAACGTGTAGGGGAGACGGAGGCACATGGATCTTATCTCCATAGATCTGGCATTTATGACATCTCTTGGCATAGTCGATACAGTCTCCTTCCATGGTGGACCAGTAATATCCAAATCTCATTATTTGCCTGGCCATTGTGAATCCGTTAGCATGCGTTCCACAAACACCCTCATGAACTTCCTCTAGGATCATCTTGGCTTCTACAGCGTCGACACATCTCAACAGTACTTGATCCTTTCCCTTTTTGTACAAAATGTCTCCATCCAAAACATATTCGAGGGCCAATCTCCTGAGTGTCCTTTTCTCATTCTCAGTTGCATGATTTGGGTATTCGGGATCTCTCACATATCGCAATATGTCTTGGTACCAGGGGTGCTCGTCCCTTCCTTCTTCTTCTACGTTGCAGCAGCAAGTTGGGGCTTCGTAAATACTCATTTGAATAGGCTTTACATCTTCTTGCTTACTTGCTTTAATCATGGAAGCCAAAGTAGCCAGAGCATCTGCCATTTGATTTTCTTCTCGTGGGACATAATTGAAGGTGATATCGTCGAACTCCCCGATTAATCCCATGACTATCCTTCGATAGTTGATCAATTTGGGGTCTCTTGTTTCCCATTCGCCCCTTAGTTGGTAGATTACTAATGCGGAGTCTCCGTATACTTCCAGCGTTCTAACTTTACGTTCTATAGCAGCGTGGAGTCCCATGATACAAGCTTCGTATTCTGCCATATTGTTTGTGCAATCGAAATCCAACCTGACTGTGGATGGGTAGTGATCTCCTTTTGGGGATACCAAGACTGCCCCAATCCCATTTCCAACAGCGTTTGATGCTCCGTCGAAATATAATTTCCAAAGGCAATCTCTCGCAGTGTCCTCTTCCGCTGTTGCCACATACATTAGATCCTCATTCGGGAAATCAAAGTTCAACGGCTCGTAATCTTCTAAAGCTCTGCTGGCTAGGAAGTCGGCTATCGCACTCCCTTTTATAGCCTTCTGGCTCACATATACAATATCGAATTCAGACAGTAGGATTTGCCATCTAGCCATCCTCCCATTCAAAGCGGTCGTCTCCATCATATACTTTAGGGGGTCTAACTTTGAGATTAGCCAAGTCGTGTGGTACAGCATGTATTGTCTCAATCTCCGAGTGGTCCAAATCAGCGCACAACATAGCTTTTCAATTGGTGAATATCTCATTTCACAATCAGTGAATTTTTTACTGAGATAGTATATTGCCTTCTCCTTTCTTCCTGTATCATCATGTTGACCTAGCACACATCCCATTGAGCGATTAAGCACCGTCAGATATAATATTAGTGGCTTATTGAGGCACGGAGGTGACAGTACTGGAGGGTTCGACAAGTACTGTTTGACCCTATCGAAAGCTTCTTGACATTCATCGTTCCATACGCCTGGGTTATGTTTCTTCAAAAGACGAAATATGGGATCGCATTTCTCGGTTAACTGAGAAATAAACCGAGCAATGTAGTTTAGTCTTCCTAGGAAGCCTCGAACTTCTTTTTGAGTGCACGGCGGCGGTAATTCTTGTATAGCCCGGACTTTATCTGAGTCGATTTCGATCCCTTTCTTGCTAACTATGAAGCCCAACAGCTTGCCAGACCTGGCTCCAAAGGTACATTTGGCGGGATTAAGCCTCAATTGAAATTTCCTTAACCTCAGAAACAACTTCTGCAAAACTTGGATATGTTCTTCTTCTGTTCTAGACTTTGCAATCATGTCATCCACGTAAACCTCGATTTCCTTATGCATCATATCGTGGAATAGGGTCACCATGGCCCTTTGGTATGTTGCTCCTGCGTTTTTCAACCCAAACGGCATTACTTTGTAACAGAATGTGCCCCACAATGTTATGAAGGTGGTCTTTCCCATATCTTCAGGGTGTATCTTTATTTGATTGTATCCGGAAAAACCATCCATGAAGGAAAACAGCGAAAAGCCTGTCGTATTGTCTACTAGAGTATCAATATGAGGCAGAGGAAAGTTATCTTTTGGGCTAGCCTTATTTAGGTCTCTATAATCCACGCACATTCGCACCTTCCCGTCTTTTTTAGGGACAGGCACGATATTGGCTACCCATTCTGAATATTTGATCTCTTGCAAAAACCCAGCATCGAACTGCTTTTGGACCTCCTCTTTTATTTTCAGCACAATATCCGGTCTCATCCTTCTGAGCTTCTGCTGTACTGGCTTGCAATCTCTCCTTGTAGGTAAGCGGTGTTCTGCTACATCGGTGCTTAAGCCGGGCATATCTTCATAAGACCATGCGAAGACGTCCTTAAATTCTTGCAACAGTTTGATAAGATTCTGCCTTGTTTTTTCGGCTATCCCCGTTCCAATATTTATCGCTTTCCCTTCTTCCAATGTCACAGTCTCTATTGCTTCCTTATGAGGTCGAATTTGTCTCTCCTCCTACTCTACCATTCTTATCAGATCAGGGTATAGGTCCTCGTCTGCATCGTCTTCAAAATTATGTAGTCCTTCTAAGCATATGTCTTGCTCAAAAGGATATTTCGAATTTGAGACAGAGTCGCTCAAGTCATTGATATCTAGGGACCTGTTGCAGTTTAAGAAAATACAGGCGGTATGAATGAATTTTGTAAACGAATGATTATATGTATGACAGTGATGAAAGAATGATAAAAACGAAGAAAGAGATGTTTGCTTCAAGTAAGGATGAAAATGCATTTTATTGATATAACGATATTCGAAACATGCGCCTATTTCACAAAAGAAATCTTGCTGCTCCTAGGCTTAGAGCAACAAGTGTGTCCCGGACATTACTCTGAATTAGCCCTAAATACTACAGGGATTTCTTCCGCAGTCCAATTGTTCAAGATGCTTCCCGATTCATAAGGCTGAATATTTGGCGAAATTTTCCCGTCAGTTGCCTCCTCAGATATGGCGCTAATGTAGACGTTGCCTAACATTGCTGTGATGTCCCCTCCCTTCGGTATCTTCAGCTCAGAGTGGATCACCCCTCCTGACACAAAGGTCTTGGATATGTGCGGGATTATCATGGGTTCCCACTTGGTTTCTTCTCCATTCAAACGAGCGCGTCTTCTTTCCTGTCTTCTTTCTAACTCCTTCTTCTTTTGCCCTGCATCGGGTCGGAATCCCAGGCCGAAGCGATCTTGTTTCTCTCTCAGCACCGGGGCCACTATTCTCCCCTGAAGGTACTTTCCAAACCCTCTTCCGGGTAAAGCGCCCTTTCCTACGGTCATTTTCAAACCCATCCTCGTGGTCCTCGAGATTTTTGGCTTCAAGATCTTGCTTCTTTCTGTAACAAAAGTTGCGTTCACGAATTCGAGAGATCGGAACGAACATTCTATTGTCTCGTCATTTGTCTCTAAGTAAGGCATGTCGCTGGTCACGGTGGCAATGATGTCTTCCTCAGCTTTTATCGTTACCAGTCGGTCATCCGCTATCAACTTCACCTTCTGATGTAGTGATGAAGGTACTGCCCCGGCTGAATGTATCCATGGTCTCCCCAACAGGCAATTGTAGGAAGGTTCGATGTCCATGACCAAGAAATCTATTTCGTAAATAGTTGGGCCAATCAGTAAGGGTACCTCAATTCTCCCCATGACCTTTCTTTGGGTGCCGTCAAAGGCCTTTACCACACTCTGGCATTCTTTCATATGCGAACCATCCACCAGAAGTCTGTTGAGGGTGGATAAGGGCAATACATTTAATGCAGACCCATTGTCTATCAAGACCCCTGGCAGTGTGTGCCCTTTGCATTTAGCTGTAATGTGCAAGGCCTTGGTGGACCCTCTACCACCTGGTGGTATTTCATCGTCGTTAAAATGGATGAAGTTGTCTGCACTTATATGGCCAATCAGTCGATCCAACTTGTTAACCGAGATGTCACTAGCGACGTAGGCTTTATTTAGAGCTTTCATCAATGCGTTCCTGTGTACTTCTGAGTATTGGAGTAAGGCCAATATGGATATACGCGCTGGCTGTTTGTGCAGTTGTTCTACCACACAATATTCACTGTGTTTCAGAAATTTCAGGAATTCTTTGGCCTCTTCCTCGGTCACTGGCTCCTTGACCTTTGACTCAGACTCAACGGGCTTTCCCTTTTCTTGTTCCGCCATTGGGGCTTTTCCTTTTATTGAGTCGTAGCGTCTCCCATTTCGAGTGTGGAAGCCTTCATCCGAATCTCCTTTTGTCGCATCAGTCGAGCTCTTCGTGACCGTGACATTACACTCATAGTTCCAGGGAACTTCCTTGCTATCTTTGTAAGCGAAAGTCGTGGGCTTCCGTATTATTACCTTCGGTGTCACCCGTGTTCTCGCCCCGTCGTTAGCTGAGTTCTCTCCTTTGGAGACTGTTACACGATTTTGGGGGGAGTCCCTGTTACCTTCAACAATAGTAGGCCTCCGTATTATCACTTTCGGTGCTAACTGTGCCCCTACTTCATCACTTCTGGGACTTGAAATAATGATCCTTGGAAGGCTAACCTTTGTGCTTTTTGTTGTCAACTCCGACGCGCATATGCTCCTGTCTTCTGTGCCTTCCTCATAAATTCGACTTCTTTGCTGTTCATTAAGTTTTGCACCAGAATTCTGAATTCTCCGCAAGTCTGAATCTCATGTCCCGACTCTTGATGGTGTTCGCAGTAGTTTGTCAGTTCTCCTTGACTTTCTTCCGCGATGATTAGTCCATGTTTAACCATTTCTTTCCAGACCCATCTCAAGGGAGTTTTGACCTGTGCCACATTCATTTTGATCCTTTTTTCCGGGCTTTCACTGATTGCGTTGACCCCACTTTTAGCATGATTGGGTAAAGGATTTGTTGCGTTTGGCATGTCATCCAACTCGACCACACCCATGTTAATAAATTTCTCCACCAATTTCTTGAAAGCCAGGCAATTCTCGATTGAGTGCCCCGTGATTCCCACGTGGTATTCACATTGTGCGTTCGAGTCATACCACTTAGGATACGGAGGTTGCATTGGTTTTAGGTGGTGAGGAGACACAATATGCTCATCGAACAGGGTTTGGTACATCTCCTTGTATGTTATTGGAATCGGTGTGAATTGGGGTTTCTCACTAGGTTCTTTCTTGAGTAACCCTTGCCGGTCCGTGGTTGCTGTTTTTGGCTGATTTATGGTGATTGACTTCGAGTGTCCTATGCTCGTGTTATTTACCTCGCCTTCTTTCCTTCTTGGGGGAATTCTTTTGGTACTCTCTCCGGTCTCGATCCCTCCGCTTTTTATGATATTCTCGATCATCTCTCCAGTGGTTATGACTTCTGAGAAGCTCCGGGTTGCACTTCCTATCATATGCATGAGGAATGGAGCTTTCAACGTGCGGATGAAGAGCATGGTGGTCTCTTTCTCCATAAGCGGTGGCTGGACTTGGATGGCAACTTCCCTCCACCTCTGTGCATATTGCCTAAAGCTTTCATTCCCTTTCTTTTCCATGTTTTACAGAGTGATCCTATCAGGGGTCATGTCCGTTACGTGACTGTATTGATCCAAGAACGCTTGAGCCAAATCATCCCATGAGCCAATTTTGGCACGACTCAACTGATTGTACCATCTAGCTGCAGCTCCCACCAGGCTGTCTTGGAAACAATGGATTAGCAGTGGATCATTGTTAGTGTAGCCTGTCATCCTTCTACAGAACATAGTGATGTGGGCTTCTGGGCAACTCGTCCCATTGTACTTTTCAAACTCGGGCATTTTAAAATTATATGGGAGCACCAAGTCGGGGACTAAGCTTAAGTCATTGGCTTTTACTCCTCGACGTTTACCGGCGTTTTCCAGAGCCCTGAATCTTTCCTCCACCCATTTTGGCAGCTCTTGTTTTGCCTTCTCGGCTATCTCATCTAGATCTGGGATGTTGGGATTGACCAGATTTTCTCCTGAAGTTGGTACCTGAACCCGTAGGGAGATGCGTGGGTATTGCGGTATCGGCATGATATTGTGGCCTGATAGTGACAGACGCCCTTCGGGGATAAGTGTCTGGTGGTGTTTGGGCCTCTAGTGGGGGAGGAGAGGGATTATCATTGTCGTTTCCTGAGCTAGTGGCGATGCCTCGTTCCTTAGCCATCAATTGCCTTAGTTGTTTCATCATATCGTCCTGGGATTTTTGCATCCGCTCCATCATGTCTTGCTGGGTTTTGGCCCGTTGCTCTTGTAACTGCACTTGTTCTTTCATTTGATCCTGAATTTCTTTTTGCATTTGTTCTAGCTTTTCCATTTTTTGATCCATTATCCTCGTTTTTCCTCTCGTACCGTAGTGATGTTCCAGAGTAACTGCCATAATTTTAGGGTCCTTTTGTGAGATCCTATGTGTATGATGCAATGTAATGCTGATGCATGGAATGTATGCAAAAATGTTGATTCCAATTCGATTTCCATTAGAATAGCTTTTTCTAGAAAACAAGTTTCTTTACATAAAATGGATTACACGAATGGCCGGGCCCTAGCACCTAACGCCTTGACCTTCTCAAGAAGCCAACTTAACTTTTGACCCTTTTCTGACCCTGATTCGTACATCAAACCTAATGCATCAGCTTGAACTGCCAAAGTTTGCAAGTGATCTGCCATTCCTCGCATTTGAGTTACGGCTTCTCCCATAACATAATCCCGGCTTCTAACTTGGTTCTGAGAGTCATGCAATTGCTGCTTCCATCGCTCTTCATTAGCTTGGAAAAGTTCTTCTCGTAGCTCGTAGCCATGCACGGCGGATTCTAGCTCTTCAATTCTTGCCTTCATTTCTTCAATTTTGCTCCGACTAGCTTTAATTCGGCCATGGAATGGCGGCTTCGATACTGATGCAGCAATCTCTCAAGTTCCGACACTCGCATTTTCAATTTCTCTTTCTCATCTCGGCCTTCCATCATATTCCGTTTTAGGGCATCTTCTCGTTCATGGGCGTCTTGGAGTTCTCTTTCCCACTGGCTCGCTCTGTTCTTCTCTTCTTTAATCTCCTGGCGCCATTGCTCTGACGTTTTTCCCAGTCCCGCCATTCTTATCGATCTTCGTAGCTTCTTATAATCGGTCTTCAAATCGCTCAAATCTTCTTCGGCTTTAGTTTTCCCTTTCCTCCACTTATCGGCTTCCAATTTTTGAATATCGACGTCCAAACCTAGCTGCATTTTCTCTTCCTCTAGTTGCTCTATTCTTTTTCTTAATTCCCGGTTCCTTTCTTCGAAGTCTTGTTTGATGATTTCAAGCTCGGAAGGGATCACCCGTAGGTGCTCGTCTAGTGATCGGGTGTCTTCTTGGTCTGATGTGGGGAGGTTATCATTGATTCTTTGACTTCGCCATTGGTCATACTCAGGGGTCGTCATGGGGTTGGCGTCGAACCTTTTCATTCTATGAAGTTGGCCCCAGGCATTCGATATCTCACGAACTCTCCTCTTGTAATTCTCCCCTTTATATTCGAACTCGCACTGGGCTAACCCTTGTGTTGGTGGTATAAATTGTCTCGACCTGTACTGTCTCAACACGAGGAGTGGAGTGTACCCGGCCGCTCCCCATATCCCGAGTACAGGGACATAATCGAGATCTCCACATTTATATAAGATTTCATCGGGAATCATCCAAGGAGCTCTCCATTCCACATCTTTCTCTTGCAGGTTCCGTAAAATCATCATCCATCTTTCTTCCGTAATATCATCTCGTCTAGGCGTAGTTACCGCGTTCTTCAACGGAGAATAGTCCTCGGTGTAAATTAGACACGATACTTTTCCCATTTTCCAAAAATGCCCGTGAAACCATGCTAGCACGCGCTTAGGGACCTAAAGGTTTCAGCGAGGATCGCCGGAATAGGTGTAATCCCTCTGTCTAGTTTGTCGAATAAATCAGACACTGCCTCGTCCACATGTCCTAAAGCTTTGGGGAAGATGACCAATCCGTAAATGCTCAAAGCTAAAACATCGACCCTCTTTTTCTCCTCAGGATGTGTTATGATCAAATCCCTTAGATTCTTCCAAGGGATACACTTACAATCTCCCTTTTGTTTTGTTCGGGCCGTGACCCACTGCTTATTCATCCCCGTAATATTCATCAACTTTTTTGTGAACGTAGGGACATTAACGGCTCTCAAATAAGCCTTATCATTTTGGATTCTCGGGCAGCGGATTAAGGCCGTGTACTCCTCTATGGTAGGAACCAAGTCTACTTTCCCAAAAGTGAAACACTCGTACGCGGGATTCCAAAACTGGGCCATTGCTCGGAACAAGTGTTGGTCTATCTTGACGTCAAGCAGATAAGGCAAGTCGCCATAGTGATGGTAGAATAACTGCTTGATCTTGTCGTCCCACTGATCCCATATTTCCTTCATTTCTCGAAGATTATTTTGAGTCACACTGATGCGTGTATAATCCCACAACTCTGATATATATCCCTCCGTGAGGCTATCCCCCTTCTCTCGCTGTACTGTCTCAGCCCATATCCGGACGGCCGCATTGTCTTCCACTCTATCAAGAAACCCCTTTTCCATGACAAGCTACCTATTCAGAAATCGAATGGGAATCAACATCTTTTTGATGCATATGCTATGCGAAGCAGGTCATTATTAAGCAGCAAATGTAAAACTTAATCGGGTAACCACTAGAGTTTGGTATAGCTTTATCTAAGGTGGCTCTTATGGCTTTACTATATGTGGTTCGGTTCTAGAGTAAAGGTACCTGAACCAGCGGATTCCTCAATCCTCACCCATTATAGGCTCATGCGGATCGAGTTCGGTTCAGGGGAATACATTTCCCTATGGCTGTACGGAGATGAAAATCTCACGAAGACATAGGTACGGATGTATCCCGAAAGTGATCTACTATCTTGCACGGAGGTGAAAACCTCACGAAAGAGTAGCTCCTCACTCCCACTTAAAAGGGTGCGACTCAACGGTCATGCAATATGATGAAACACTATTATTCAAGACTCGAACTACACGATCAGATAAGATGATATAAGCGGGAGCAATAAAAGGAAAACCAAATTTTCAACTTTCGACAAAAGGACAGAAATTAATTAATTTTACGGCCTGACTCTCTTACGTCCCCAGCGGAGTCGCCAAGCTGTCGTAACCACCCCTCTTTTGAAAAGGCGGGAATCGAACTTGGGTTTTGAAAATAAAAAAAACGGGAGTCGCCACCGATCTTTTATTAGGTGTGATCGGACCACCTTTGTTTTAATAAAACATTTTTGATTTACTAAAACAATGCTTTTGGTCTACGAAAATTTGAGAGAATGGGTTCGGGAGTCGGTTACGTGCGAGGAAGGGTTAGCACCCTCGTCACGCCCAAAACTGGTACCGAATTAATTAACTAATGTCCCAATGTCGAAGGTTTGAAAATTTTGAAAGAATTTAAAAATCTGACCGCTTTTGGAAATATTCATGTTTTCCTTGAATTAAATCGAGACTTTCCCATTTCGAAGAAATAAAGTGTCACATCCAATACTTTAGGACACGATAGTTTAAATCTTTGATCCTAAGATCATCTCATAGTTTTCCGGAATTGCAAATCAAGACTCTCTCGATTCCAAGGGATTAAAATATCACATCCAATACTTTAGGACACAATAATTTTAATCTTCGGATCAGAGATCATCCCATAGTTTTCTTTTTGAAAATCAAGATTTTCTCGCTTCAAAAGAATCAAAATATCACATCCAATACTTTAGGACACGATAGTTTAAATTTTTGAATCCGAGATTATCCCATAGTTTTCTCGAATTAAAAATCAAGACTTTCTCGTTCCAAAGGAATTAAATCATTACATCCAATACTTTAGGACACGATGATTTTAAATTCCCGGGAACAAACTTTTTTGTTAAAAATATATTTGTTAAAAGGATATCCGGTTATTTAGATTAAACAAGAAAATTGCAACCCAATACTTTAGGGTACAATCTCTCGAATTTCTAAATACAGAACATTACCTTTACGATGAGGAACAATTTTGTACCGAGCAAAAATCAATATAACACAAATTTCTAATGAAATGTAAAAAAACAATTTACAATACAGATATGCATAACAACATGGCAATAAATCGCTAATATAAATGACGTATAAAGGACAAAGGTGAAATAAAGTAAAAATGAACGAGTCGAGATGATGATGATGACAAATGAAAATATGAACAACGAGTAATGATAGTTATAAGTGTAGATACCAAAGGAAAATATAATTATGAAAATAATAACAATGAAGAAAATAAATATAATAGATGACAGAATAGTTAGTAATAACAATAGTATTAACATAATAATAATAAAATAATAACTATATATGCAAGTAGTAATAATAATAACATGTTAGTAATAATAATAATACCATAGTGATAATAAAAATAATAATATTAATAATGATACAAAATATATATATAGTATAATAATACAAATATGGTAATAATAATAGTAATGGAGTTAGTATATACAAGTAACAATACATAACAATGTACAACGTATAATATAAACAAAAATAATAATAAGAATAATAATAATAATAATAGTAAAGTAATACAACATATGTACGATATAATAATATAAATATAATAATACAATACTATGTATGTGCTAATAATATAATAATAGTAATGGTAATAATGCGAACTATATACAAGATAATATTATAGTAATAGCGACAATAAAATGCTGAAATAATAACATAGTAATAGTAATAATAGTAATAATAGAAAATATATATACAATATACTAATATAAATATAGTAGTGATAATAATAATCTAGTAATAATAATATGAAGATGGTAACATAGTAATAATAAATATAATAAAAATATATACCATATATTAATATACGTGTGGTAATAGCAATATAATAAAGTTAGTATGTACAAATAATAATATACCATAATAATACAAATATGTACAAGATAATAATATAAGCATAAAATAATAATAATAATAATAATAATAATAATAATAATAATACATAATATATATAATGTAATAATAATAAAAATATGATAATAATAGTATGA
Organism: Gossypium australe; assembly: GCA_005393395.2. Classification (NCBI taxonomy): domain Eukaryota; kingdom Viridiplantae; phylum Streptophyta; class Magnoliopsida; order Malvales; family Malvaceae; genus Gossypium; species Gossypium australe. The sequence goes on from CM016620.1 coordinate 96,080,582, forward strand.
TTAATAAAGAGAGTAATATAGTGATAATAATAATAATAATAATAATAATAATAATAAAAAGACTAAAAGATTTCAAAATAATCAAGGGATCAGATCGCATTTAAAACGATGATTTGGGGTCAATTCGTAATAACATAAAAGGGGAGAGGGGTCAGATCGAAATGCATGGAGGAAGAGGGGGACTAAAATGGATAATAATCCGTTTTATTAAGTGCAACATTCAAATGAGGACTAAATTTAAAGCTTTGCGGAAGTTCAGGGCTAAAATCGAAATAACATAGAACCTGATTATAAAAGCTGAAAAGGCGGAAGGACTGAGAGGGAAATTATCCCAGTCAACAAAAACACGCGGACCCTCAAGATGGGTCGGGTCGCGCATGTGGGTTGGCTCAAAACGGCGCCGTTTTGGGGTCTGAAGACCAAACCCAAAACGACGTCGTTTTATCTCATTTATAAACTCAAAAATTTTCTTTCTTTTTTTTCATTTCTACCTTCCGTTTAAAAAAAATAAAGTCTTTTTCTCTCAACTCTCTCAGCCCCCTTTCCCATTGGCCAGCCCCCGATCAGGATTCTGGCAACGGACCATTGCCGGCGTCGCCGCCGGCCACCGCACGCGGTGGCCGGAAATTGTATCAGGTAAGTTTTTGTTTTTTTTTTTTTTGAAAATAGAAATAATATATATGTATATATATATTCACGGGTCAGAATAGAAATAATATATGTAGTGGGGGGGAAGCGGCGCACAAGGCTAGGGTTTCCAAAACCCTAGCTTTTCTGAAAAAGAGTTTAATTTTTTGGGCCTTTTGGGCCTGGTTCTTTTGTTTATTTTTTTTTTTTGGGTCTGATTTGTAATGGGCCGGGCAAATTGGGTATTACAATAACATTCAACTTTTAATTAATTTCTTGTTTATCTTTAATTTTATTTCAAAAAACTCAAATTCTTTTATTTTATTGTTTAAACTTTGAGATTCTAAAAAGATTTAGCTCTGTTGGGATTCGACCTGAATACAATATTTCTACAAGTTAGTTTAGGGGAATCAATATTTATCTTGAAGGGCTTTGACAACTCTATCAAATTTGGCGTCTTGTCGGAGAGCTATTTTAGTTTCTCGTTGTTTTATTTATTTGTCTATTTTATTTATGACTCATTTTTTCTCATACTATTGGTCTACAGTATAATGCTGAAATTGAGAAGACAACACATAAATTGAGAAAAGAAAGTAAAGAGAGAAAAAGTCATCTTAAAGAAGAAGCAAGGATAGATTTGATTATTGGTGGCATATCTATTTTTGAAGAAGTTGGAGAAATGATGGCAAATAGAATTCTCAAGGAGTTAGCCGTACCAAATTTGAATCAACAACCTTTATGCATTACATTTCCAAATATAGAAGGTGATTTTAAATTAAAGTCTGACTTAATTCACTTACTGCCATCTTTTTGTGGATGTGCATGTGAAGATCCTTATAAGCACTTGAAAAAATTCCATGTTGTACGCTCCGAATTGAAACCACATAGTGTGCCGATAAGAAAATCAATCTTAGAGCTTTTCCCTTTTCTTTAAAGGATCAAGCAAAAGATTGGCTATATTATCTACCCTTCGGATCAATAACAACGTCGAATGAGATGATGAGACTATTCTTGGAGAAATTCTTCCTTGCATCTAAAGCTACCAACATTAGGAAAGATATTTATGGCATAACATTATTCACTGGAGAGACTTTGTATGAGTATTAGGAGAGGTTCAAACGATTGTGTGCCAGTTTTCCCTATCATTAAAATTTAGACCGGCTTTTAATAAAATACTTCTATGAAAGGTTGTTACCAATAGATAGAAGTATGATTGATGCAGCAAATGGAGGAGCTTTAGTGAATAAGAAACGAAGCAGCCAAACAATTAATTTCAAACATGGCTAAAAAGTCCCAACAATTTGGAACAAGGGCGGATGGAGCCATTACACAAGTTAATGAAGTAACTTTTAATACTCTCGAAAATCAGATTTCTAACTTAATTGCTTTGATTCGTTAAATAGCTGTAAGACAATTGCAAGTGAAAAAAGCTTGTGGAATATGTTCAATTCAGGGGCATCCTACGGATATATTCCTAACATTGCAACATGATTCAGTGTAAGAAGCTAATGCTATGGGTGGATTTCCTGGTCAGCCCCAAAAGAAGTTTGATCCTTTTTCTAATGATTACAACCATGGATGAAGAGATCACCAAAATTTGAGCTATGGAAATCAAGAAGGACAACAAAGACATCCCCTTCACAATTTTGTTAGACCGCCTCAAGCTCCCACACAACAACAAGCCTCAAATTTAGGTATATCTTTAGAAGATATTATTAACAGTACTCATCAACTTCAACAGGAGACAAGGGTCAACCAGAGGTAAATCCAAAGGAGAATTATAGTGCAATCTCACTAAGGAGTAGAAAGGAAATCCCTTCGGGAACAACTCCACTTGAGGAAGTCGAGATGAGCATGGGAGAGAAAGAAATCAAAGTTCCATCCAAAATGTCACCAAGGGTAAAATTATGTCCTCATTTATCTATTTCATCTCATACACCATTACCTCATTTTCCTAGCAGGTTAGCTAAATTAAAAGAGATGAGCACAAAGAATCTTGGATACATTTAGGAAACTAGAGATTAATATACCATTGTTAGATGTCGTCAAGCAAATTCCTAAGCATGCAAAGTATTTGAAGGAAATGTGCACGAACAAAAGGAAGTTGGAAGAAAATGAGAAGGTTGTAGTAAGTAATAATGTGTCGGCTATCTTGCAAAAGAATATACTAGAAAAGTGCTAGGATCCAGGTATGCTTTCATTACCTTGTGTCATTGGAGATAGGAAAATTGAGCATGCTATATTAGATCTAGGAGCTTCAGTTAATGTCATATCATTTTCTATGTACTAAGACTTGAAATCAAATGACTTGCAAAAGACTGTGTGGTAATTCAATTAGTTGATCGTTCTTATATCCACCCACATGGAGTTGTTGAGGATGTGTTGGTGCAGGTTAATGAACTTATATTTCCTGTAGACTTTTATATCTTGGAAATGATTGGTAATTCCTCGTCAAAATATGCTTCGATTTTGGTAAGGAGACCATTCATGAAGACATGTAAGACTAAGATTGACGTATATAAGGGTACTCTCTCCGTGGAGTCTGATGGGGATATTGTTAAATTTAATATTCTTGATGCAATGAAGTACCCTAATGATGTGCATTCTCTTTGTCAAATTGATGCGATTGATTCAATTGTGTAGGATGTCTTTGCAGAAGGGAGCATTGGTAATGAGTTGGAATTAAATGCACAATTCAATTTAGAAGGAACTGATGATAAGATTGGTGTAGAAGAATTACCTTCAGCATCATCGTCTAAACTAGTAAATTCTAATGCTGAAATTTCTACAACAACTAATAAGATGTTACCTTTATTGGGCAGCAACCCATCTTTGAAAAGTCAAAGATGGGGGGATGTAAAATGTAAACAAGTTGGCAGCAAATGACTTGGTTAGGCACCGAAAGTTTTTTTGGAATGGGATAATTGCAATTTTGGTCCCTATTTGAATAGGTAATTTGCAAGTTGATCCCTGAACCTCAACTATAAATAGGCCTAACCATTTCTCATTTTCTTCATCCCACAATTTGCCATTCTCTACTTAAGGCATTGTTCTCTCTCCCTATTTGTATATTTTCACTTGTAATTTTGGAGTGAAATATATTTGGTAGTGCCCGAGGACGTAGGCGAAATTTGCCGAACCTCGTTAAATTCTGGTGTTCTTTATTATTTATTTTTCATATCTTGTGAGTGTGATTGTAGTTATTTATTGTGCTATTAAATTACGATAGAGGAATATTCTGGCTAGGAAAGATCTGGTACTTAAGCGATCCTCGTGATCCACCTCTCTTTCCTGGGAATTGAACTCAGTGTGATTTTTCAGTACAATAATTATACTCTTTTACACGCTTCCGCACAACAATTGGTATCAGAGCTAGATTCGTACTTGGGGGTACGATCGTTTGTGGTACTATTCACGTATACGGTACTGTTCACGTATACAGTAGTTGGGATTGAGGAGAAAAATGGCACAGGCATCGTCATCAGCAAGGACTACGGTGACCAATGCAAAATTTGAAGTAGAGAAATTTGATGGTACCAATAATTTTGGTATGTGGCAATGTGAGATCCTGGATGTCTTATGTCAGCAAGAGCTGGATATAGCCCTTGAAGTAAAACCTGACAATATGGATGACAATGAGTGGGCCAAGATTAATAGACAAGCGTGTGGTACAATCCGTCTATGTTTGGCCAAAGAGCAGAAGTACTCTGTCATGAGGGAGACATCAGCGAGGAAATTGTGGAACACATTGGAAGAAAAGTTTCTAACGAAAAGCCTTGAAAATAGGCTTTATATGAAAAAGAAACTTTTTCGATTCACGTATGCACCCAGTATGTCGATGAATGACCATGTGAACTCATTCAATAAAATTTTAGCAGACTTGCTAAATTTGGATGAGAAATTTGGAGACGAAGACAAGGCATTATTGTTGTTGAATTCCCTTCCTGATGAATATGATCATCTTACCACCATATTGCTTCATGGGAAGGATACAATCACATTTGATGCAGTCTGTAGTGCGTTGTATAGATCTGAGACTCGAAAGAAAGATAAGAGAGATCACAGAGATACAACTGTAGAGGTCTTGACAGCAAGAGGTCGTTCAAGCAGCAGCAAGCCTGGTAGAAGGGGAAAGTCCAAAGGGAGACTCTCCAAAGATGAGTGTGCCTTTTGTCGTGAGAAAGGGCATTGGAAAAAGAATTGTCCTAAGTAACAAAAGGGCAAGGCTATTTCTAATGCATGTGTAGCAGAACATGATGAGGAGTCAGACTTTAGCTTGGTTGGCATGGCAATGGCATGTCATGCTGATGAGTGGATTTTAGATTCGGGATGTACTTACCATATGTGTCCTAATAAGGACTGGTTTTCTAGTCTTACAGAACTAGAAGGTGGAGTTGTTCTTATGGGCAATGACAGTGCTTGTAAGACAATGGGAGTAGGTACAATCCAATTGAAGAATCACGACGGCTCAATCCAAGTCTTGTCTGATGTTCGCTACGTACCCAGCTTGAAGAAAAATCTCATCTCATTAGGGGCCTTAGAATCTAAAGGGCTCAAAATCACTTTGAGAGATGGATTACTGAAGGTAGCAGCTGGAAATTTGACGATAATGAAAGGCACAAGAAGAAATAACTTGTACTTTTTAAATGGAAGTACAGTTATTGGATCAACATCAATAGTTTCTGCGAAAGATGTAGATTCAGAAGCTACCAGGTTATGGCATATGCGATTGGGACATGCTGGTGAAAAAGCTTTGCAGACTTTGGCGAAGCAAGGCTTATTGAAAGGTGCAAATTCTTGCAAATTGGAATTCTGTGAACATTGTGTTCTGGGCAAGCAGACGAGGGTAAAATTTGGTTCAGCAATTCACAATACGAAAGGAATTCTAGACTACGTTCACAGTGATGTGTGGGGACCTACCAAAGTGGCTTCTTTGGGAGGTATGCACTATTTTGTTACTTTTGTTGATGATTATTCAAGAAAAGTATGGGTGTATCTAATGAAAAGAAAAAGTGAAGTATTGGATGCATTTCTGAAATGGAAGAAGATGGTGGAAACTCAGACTGGTCGAAAGGTCAAACGACTTCGATCAGACAATGGTACTGAGTACAAAAATGATCCATTTCTTCAAGTATGTCAAGATGAGGGCATCGTGCGACACTTCACTAATCGGAATACACCACAGCAGAATGGGGTGGCAGAACGCATGAATCGAACTATACTGGAGAAAGTTCGATGTATGTTGTCCAATGCTGGATTGGGCAAGGAATTTTGGGCTGAGGCTGTTACATATGCATGCCATCTAATTAACCGTTTGCCATCAGCTGCAATAAATGGCAAAACTCCTATGGAGATGTGGACTGGTAAATCTGCTACTGATTATGATTCTTTACATGTATTTGGTTCCACTGCATATTATCATGTAAAAGAATCGAAGTTAGACCCAAGAGCAAAGAAAGCATTATTCTTGGGTATAACTAGTGGAGTAAAAGGATACCGTCTCTAGTGTCCTGATACAAGGAAGATTGTCTTTAGCAGAGATGTGACTTTTGATGAATCAACCATGTTAAAAGATTCACAAAAGGATGACAAAACCAGTAGTACTTTGCAGCAGGTGGAGCTTGAAAAGGTTAATAATGATCCAGCTAATATTGAAAGAACAAATGATGAAGAAGTTCCGACCCAAGAACTTCTACAGCAACAAGATTCAATTGCATATAGGAGGCCAAGAAGAGAGATTCGTAAGCCTGCTCGCTTTGATGATATAGTGGCCTATGCACTTCCAATTGCAGATGATGATGCTCCTTCTACTTACACAAAAGCAATAAGTAACCCTGATGGTGTAAAGTGGAAGCAAGCCATGAATGAAGAAATGCAGTCTCTTCATCAAAATAGGACTTGGGAGTTGATGACACTGCCCAAGGGAAAGAAGGCAATTGGATGCAAATGGGTATATGCAAAGAAGGAAGGATTTCCTGGTAAAAATGAAATTCGGTACAAGGCTAGATTGGTAGCAAAGGGTTATGCTCAGAAAGAAGGAATAGACTACAATGAAGTGTTTTCTCCAGTTGTGAAGCATTCGTCTATTCGGATTTTGCTAGCCTTGGTTGCTCAATATGATCTTGAACTAGTTCAGCTTGATGTGAAGACCGCATTTTTACACGGTGAGTTGGAAGAGGAAATCTATATGACTCAGCCAGATGGATTCAAGGTTGCTGGTAAAGAAAATTGGGTTTGCAAACTGACAAAGTCGCTTTATGGATTGAAGCAATCCCCGAGGCAGTGGTACAAGCGATTTGATCAGTTCATGAAAGGGCAAAGGTACACAAGAAGTAAATTTGACCATTGCGTGTATTTCCAGAAGCTACAAGAAGGAACTTTCATATACTTGCTCTTATATGTTGATGATATGCTAATAGCATCTAAGAGCAAAGTTGAGATTGAGAGATTGAAGACTCAACTCAATCTCGAGTTTGAGATGAAAGATCTTGGTGAAGCTAAGAAGATTCTTGGCATGGAAATATGTAGAGATAGAGCCCATGGCATAGTTAGCTTGTCTCAGAAGCAGTATTTGAAGAAGGTACTACAGCAATTTGGCATGAACGAGCAGACAAAACTTGTAAGTACCCCGTTGGCTTCTCACTTCAAGCTTTCTGCACAACTATCTCCTTCGACGGATACGGAACGAGAATACATGTTGCAAGTTCCGTATTCTAATGCAGTGGGTAGCTTGATGTATGCAATGGTGTGTACAAGACCCGACATTTCACAAGCAGTTAGTATAGTGAGCAGGTATATGCATAATCCTGGAAAAGGACATTGGCAAGCTGTGAAATGGATTCTACGGTATATTCAAAAGATCGTAGATTTTGGATTACTGTTCGAGCAGGATAATACACTTGGTGAATGTGTTATTGGGTACGTTGATTCTGACTATGCCGGTGATTTGGATAAACGAAGATCAACCACTGGTTACGTGTTTACACTTGCTGGAGGACCAATCAGTTGGAAGTCTACTCTACAGTCTACAGTTGCGTTGTCAACTACAGAAGCCGAGTACATGGCTGTAACAGAGGCTATAAAGGAAGCTATTTGGTTACAAGGTATGGTTAAAACCTTGGGATTGGTTCAGGAGCATATTAATGTGTATTGTGATAGTCAAAGTGCTATTCATTTAGTAAAGAATCAAGTCTATCATGCACGTACAAAACACATCGACGTACGATTTCATTTTGTGCGGGAAATTATTGATGAAGGGAAGATTCGCCTTCAGAAGATTAAGACTGCAGATAATCCCGCAGATATGATGACCAAGGTGGTAACAGCAACCAAGTTCGAACATTGTTTGAACTTGGTCAATATCCTGCAAGTTTAACAGTTGAAGAAGGCACTATCAAGCATTGTTGGCAAAGGCAGAAAGAATTGTGTGAAGATAAGATTATTCTAATCAAATCTTCAAGGTGGAGATTATTGGGCAGCAACCCATCTTTGAAAAGTCAAAGATGGGGGGCTGTAAAATGTAAACAAGTTGGCAGCAAATGGCTTGGTTAGGCACCGAAAGTTTTTTTGGAATGGGATAATTGCAATTTTGGTCCCTATTTGAATAGGTAATTTGCAAGTTGATCCCTGAACCTCAACTATAAATAGGCCTAACCATTTCTCATTTTCTTCATCCCACAATTTGCCATTCTCTACTTAAGGCATTGTTCTCTCTCCCTATTTGTATATTTTCACTTGTAATTTTGGAGTGAAATATATTTGGTAGTGCCCGAGGACGTAGGCGAAATTTGCCGAACCTCGTTAAATTCTGGTGTTCTTTATTATTTATTTTTCATATCTTGTGAGTGTGATTGTAGTTATTTATTGTGCTATTAAATTACGATAGAGGAATATTCTGGCTAGGAAAGATCTGGTACTTAAGCGATCCTCGTGATCCACCTCTCTTTCCTGGGAATTGAACTCAGTATGATTTTTCAGTACAATAATTATACTCTTTTACACGCTTCCGCACAACAACCTTTTATTGTGCAGGCACCAAAATTGGAATTAAAAGACTTGCCCGATCACCTAAAATACGTGTATTTGGGTGAAAGTGAGACATTTCCAGCCATAGTCTTGAAAGGAATCACAATTGAACAATAAGAAAAGGTGGTTCAAGCTTTGAAGGAGTATAAGGCTGTAATTGGATGGACCATAGCTGACATAAAAGGTATTAGTCCATCAATTTGTATGCATAGAATCTTGCTTGAAGGTGATGCTAAACCCTCAAGAGAATCACAAAGGGGATTGAATCTAGCCGTGAAAGAAATGGTAATAAAAGAGATACACAAGTTGCTAAATGCAGGTATAATTAATCCAATCTCAGATAGAGAATGGGTAAGTCCGATTCATGTTGTCTAGAAGAAAACTGAGATTATTATGGTAAGAAATTTGAATAATGAGCTTGTACCAATGCGTGCGCAAAATGGTTGGAGAATGTCCATAGATTTTAGGAAGCTTAACCAAGTGACTAGGAAAGACCATTTTCCCCCCACCTTTCATAGACCAAATGTTAGAAAGGTTGGATGGAAAATCCTTCTTTTGTTTTCTTTATGCTTTTTCATATTTTTTATCAAATCCTTATTGCACAAAAAGAAGAAAAGATGACATTCACTTGTTCATTTGGAACCTATGCCCTTTTGATCTTTGTAATGCTCCAGGTATGTTTCAAAAATGCATGATGAGTATTTTTCTGAATATATTGAAAAACACATTGAAGTGTTCATGGATGATTTTACGATATATGAGGATTCATTTGATGAATGCTTAGATAATTTAACCAAAGTTTTGAAAAGATGTATTGAGACTAACTTGGTTTTAAATTATAAAAAGTGTCATTTTATAGTTACCCAATGCATTGTATTGGGACATGCAGGGTTTTAAATTTTAAGGAAGTGCGTTTTTTTCTTGGACATGCAGGGTTTTATCGTAGGTTTATCAAGAATTTTTCTAAGATTGTTTTGCCATTGACAAATTTATTACAAAAGAAAATTCAATTCGAGTTTCGGAAAGAATGTAACGAGATGTTTGATAAACTCAAAGATTTGTTGACAAGCGCACCTATCATTCGACCACCTCAATGGAATTTACCATTTGATTCATGTGTGATGCAAGCAATTATGTTAAGAGAGCAATTCTAGGACAACGAGTTGACAATAAAAGTCATGTCATCTATTATGCTTCCAAGACTTTTAATGATGCTCAATGCAACTATTCCACAACAGAAAATGAGCTTTTATCAATTTTTTTTGCTTTAGATAAATATAGATATTATGTGTTTGGTTCAGAGGTTGTTATGTATTTTGACCATGCAGCTTTGAAATACCTATTGTTAAAGAAAGATTCAAAGCCAAGGTTGATAAGGTGGATTTTGCTTCTTCAAGAATTTAAAATGAAGATCAATGATCAAAAGGGAGTGGAGAATTCTGTTGCAAACCACTTGAGTATATTGATAAAGAATAAAGATGATCTACCTTTCAATGACAACTTTCAAGATGAGCATTAGTTCCAAATCAAAGGTATGATTCCTTGGTATGCAGACAAGATCAATTATTTAGTAACAAGAAATTTACCTCATGGTCTTAGTAAGCCTAAGAGAGCCAAGATAAAAAGTGAGTCCAGGTATTATGTGTGGGACAATCCATACTGATGGAAAATTTGTTTCGATCAAGTGATTAGGAGATGTGTGCCTAAAAATGAATTCCAATATGTTTTAGCCTTTTTACCATGATTATGCTTTTGGTGGACATTTTAGACCTAAATGGACTGCTAGGAAAATTTTAGATAGTCGTTTGTACTGGAAATATTTGTTTAAAGATGCTTATCAATTTTGCAAAAGTTGTGAGAGATGTCAAAGAGTAGGAGCACTAACACGTAACAATGAAATGCCTCAAGTTCCAATTCTTATTTGTGAAATATTTGATGTGTGAGGTATTGATTTTATGGGTCCTTTTCCCTCATATTGTGGTTTTTCTTATATACTTTTTGTGGTGGATTATGTATCAAAATGGGTGGAAGCTAAAGCCACCAAAACTACTGACTCTCGAGTTATTGTAGGAATTGTCAAGGCTAACATCTTTAATAGGTTTGGATTCCAAAAGCAATTATCAGCGATCAAGGAACTCACTTTTGCAATAAATCGGTTGAAGCTTTGATGAAGAAATATGGAATGAATCATCAAGTAGCCACAGCCTATCACCCTTGAGCTGAAGTTTCCAATAGAGAAGTTAAATCCATCTTGGAAAAAACAGTGAATCTGGGTAGGAAGGATTGGAGCCTTCGTTTAGACGACGCTCTTTGGGCTTACCGCACAGCTTAATAAACTCTCATAGGAATGTCTCTTTGCCTGTTAGTTTTTGGTAAAGCATGTCACTTACCTATAAAAATCGAGCATAAAGCCTATTAGGCGGTTCAACGGTGCAATCTGGACCTAGACAAAGTTGGGATGTCAAGGTTATTAGAATTGCAAGAATTGGAGGAATTACGGTTAGATGTTTATGAGAATTCAAGAATTTACAAAGAGAAATCCAAGTCGTTTCATGATAACATGTTTCTTAGGAAATAGTTTGAGATTGGTCAAAAAGTGTTGCTAATATAATCTCAATTGAAGATTATGCCTGATAAGATTCATTCTTGATGGATTGGTCCATTTGTTGTTACTAATGAATTTTCTTATGGTGGAGTGGAAATTAAAAGTTTGGATTTGAATAAAATTTTCAAAGTGAATGGTCATAGATTGAAAATCTTCCATGAGGATGAAATTGTTTTGTGTCTTATTAGTTTTTGTTTGGATCACCCTATTTATTTGGATGACCAAAATGTTTCATGGCTCCGTCGAGCAAAACGACGATAACAATTGTGCTATTGGGAATCAACCCAAATGCTTTATTTATTTTTTATTCTACTTTTTTACTTTCTTTCACTTAGTTTATTTTGTTTTCAATTCTTAGGTGTTTTTAATAAAGAAGTTTAATTTCTGGGCAGGAGATTAATTTTAATAAGGTGTGACCATTAAATACAACGTGTTTGTTGAAGATGGTGCATCGGGCGGTGCCACCTCTTGTCCACCATTACTCTAGACTAGAGGTGAGCATGTGCCGGGCCGGGGTCGACTAAAAATTTAGGCCCATTTGTTAGGCCCAGGTCCAGCCCGAAAAATAGGCCTAAAATTTTGCCTAAGCCCGACTCGGATAAAAATGTTAAAACACGGGCTCGACCCGGCCCGCCCATATTAATTTTTATATTATTTTTATATAATTTTAAAATATATATAATACACCAAAAATACTAAAAACATCAAAATAAATATTTCCCAACAAATTGAAAGTAAATTTTAAAAAATATGTATATTTAAATAACACTAAGATAGATGCAACTTAACAAGTAAATGTCTCTAAAATAATAACAAATTTAACAAATGTCTTTAAAATAATAACAAAATTAACAATAAAATAAGTTTTATACAATATCCAAACAATAACAACATAATAGTAACAACATAATAGTAAAATGGTAGCAAAATAAGGAGAAAATAACAAGAAAATAATATTAAAAAATCAAATTTTTTGTCCTTTAGGGCCGAGCCCGGGCCAAAATGCCTTACTCAAAGCCCAGCCCGTTTTTTAAACGGGCTTTATTTTTTTGTCCAAGCCCATTTTTCGGGCCTATATTTTTGCCCAAACCCTCCCATAATTCGGGCGGACCTTCAGGTCGGGACAGGTGACCCGACCCATGCTCACCTCTATTCTAGGCTATCCCGGTCCAGATTGCTTGCAAATCAGGGGATTTTTCTTTTCATTTTATGTGTAAGCAATCTGCTTTGTTCTACACTACATCGAGGACAATGTAGAGTTTAGATGTGGGGAGAGATTTTTGTAATAAATATGATTATTATTGTTTTATTTTTCATTTAAATTTGTTTAAATTTTTCGTAGTACATAAATTTTTGAATGCTTGCTTTGAATCAATTATATCAAGAGAATTATTCTTTTTGGGACTTTTTGAATAAGTAGACTAAGTATTTGAGTATAAGAAATTGATTTTTAAGCTTACCTTCAGAATTACAGTTGGATGGAACCTACACCTTTGGACTGGAAGTTTGGCAAGATTTGATTTTCATTAATTATAATATTCAGTTTTTAATTAATTTCTTGTTTATCTTTAATTTTAGTTCAAAAAACTCAAAATTCTTTTTTTTTTTTATTGTCTAAACTTTGAGATTCTAAAAAATTTAGCTCTCTTAATATTCGACTTGAATACACTATTTCTACAAGTTAATTTAGGGGAATTAGTATTTATTTTGAAGGGCTTGGACAGCTTTATTAGACATCTAGTAAAAACATATCACGTTCTTATTTAGTGTTGTTTTTTTTTTCTTGAAGGGTAAAATGAGACTAAATTATATTAACTCAAAAGATGTATGATATCTAGTAAGAACGTATAAGTTCTAATTTACTGTTATTTTGTTTTTAAGTAAAATGAAATGAAATTAATAATTTTTAAATATAAACAACTTAACAATATTTTTTCAACATCTATCTTAAAGCTAGAGGTTACATTTTTATTTTTCTTAAAATATTGAAAAAGATGTTGAAATTGAAATAAATGGGTGGAATATTGAAGGAGTATATTCAAAAACATTAACTTAGTCTACACGTTGAGAAAGTAACCCTTCCTACACGTTCGGTTTCAAGACTCCTACCAACTAAAATTTGTGGACTAGTATGAATGCTTCACTTTTTCTTTTGAGGAACATTCAAACTAATTGCTTAATCTCAAGTCAATAACTCATAGCTTATATAGTTTCTTTATCAGCATTAAATAATAATAATTATATATCCTTAACTAATATTTAGAGACATAACTTGGCCGAACCCGTTACCTTTTAACTTTTTTGTGCATATGAAGACGTTTTATATCTTAATTAATTTTTCATATTCAAAAAAAAATGGTTGAGTTTTAACTCGATTGACATCAGTATTGTTGTCAGTGCAAGAAGACGTGAGTTCAAATACGTTGAAGTGCATTATCCTTCTATTTAAGTGTTGGAGAAAGCCTATAAATAGTTCTAGACATTATATCAAAAAGAAATAAGAATCATAATGAAATTAAATAATGTTAAAAAAATTAGTTATTTGTTATCACTCTATTGAATTAAAATAACAAAAATGCTATTATTCATGACCAAAATAATTTTAATATTTTTTCAGTAAAATGTATATGAAAAAAATTTATAAATATATATATTAAAATTTTTTAAATATCTATAATTAGTATAAACTTTAAACGTTATAAAAATTTTATATAAAAAATTTCAAAACCTAAAGTAAATGATATAAATATAGAGAATAATTATAGATTAAGTTGAGTTAATATCGCCTAACAGTCTCGTATCTAGTGCTAAAAGCATTATGTTGTAAATATGAAAGTTTTAGTTTGATTTTAAGCAATTCTATTTTCTTTTCTCAATTATCAAAAAAAAAATTGGGTTAATATTTGTACACTGTCACAGTAGTGAATTTAGAAAATTTTTGAGCTAACTAGAATTGAATTATAATTTTTTTTAGAAGTTAAAATATAATTATGATTCGATTTAAACAAGACTAAACATTTTTTTTTGAAATAATAATGTCAAATTTAGCCCTTAACATTTACAATTTTTTTTTTCAATTTTACCCTTATTCTTCTTTTAAGCTAAATTTAGCCCTCAACATTTTAAAAAGAGTCACATTTGACAATCAATCTTTTGAAAAATAGTTGAAATGATGTTCTTTTTAACGACAATACCAACTAAAATGTTGACTTTTTAACAAGGCAATGCGCATGACAATCTGCGTGTATTTCATACTAATTTTTAAAATTTTATGAACCTTTTATATTTTTTAAAACTAAATTTTGATATGTTTTTTACTTTTCATAATTGTTGAATTATTTATTGACGTGACATATAAAACAAGTAGTGTTATGTTATCATGATGTGCACATGAACTGACACACGAGTTACCATGCCAATAGCGTTAAGGGCTAAATTTATCATTATACCTTTCATTTTTAAAGGTCAAAGTGAAATTTTACCATATATAAATTTATAATTTTGATAATTCAGATAAATTATAATTTATTATTAGGCCTTGACTGTCAATAAAATATTTTAATTCTACAAACCGTGTTTAAATATTGTCCTAGTAAAAACTCTTAGCAAAATCATTACCCTTATTTAAACAACATATTTTTAAAAATCCGGGTTGAATAAATTCAAATTGTTAACATTTTATGATGAAATTGAAAATGGATTTGATGGATTTTATTAATCTTTGGATTTGGACCAAGATTAACATGTCCAAACGAAATCTTTTCTATAAATAGCAACAATATCTTTTCTATAAGAGGTGAAGCAAGGTCAAAAACCCTAGCCAAAAAAAGCTACAATGTTGATGGGACTTGCTTGGCCTTTGATCTCCATTACTTGTATCGTTTTGCTTTTGATATTGATCCCATCAGTTTTCAACTACAAGTCCCAATGGAACAAATGGACCCTCATCTTGCATTTGGTCTTTGTTGTAGTGCCTTTGCTTTTGCTTATCATCCTCGTCCACTTCAAGCATGGCTCACCTTTGGTTAGCATTTATAAAAACAAGTTGAACTTTCTTCGTCGTGATGTTGGCCTGGTGATGCCGCCAGTCCTCCTGCTTGTGCTGCTCTTTTTTCTGATAATGGTTTATTGTTTAAGCCCTTCTTAAGTAGTATTAGTCTTTAATTTCTTCTTCTTTTTTTGTTTTGGTATTGGAAAGGTTGCATGATTGATGGGTTTTTGAAGGTTTCATTGGAACTTCAATTAAGTTTTGCAAATGTGGAGGCTGGAAAGAGAGAATTTTCCTATGTCTAATTAAATTTGCTATCTTTTATTTGCTATGTATGTATGTGAAGCAATGAAAACAGAATCAGAAGCAGGGATTTCCCATGATCTAATGGGAAGTTTCTCTAAAGTTTATACAAGAACTAAGTCAGAAATTTTGTTTAAGGGGAGATAAAGATTATAAAATTTTAGGGCAAAGCTAAAAATTTTGTATTAAAAATTTTTAAATTGAATTATTAGTTTTTCAAAAAAAAAAAGCTAAAATTATAATTTTCTATTTAATCAAAGGTTAAAGAGATCAAAACTAAATATTTCAATTTTGGGAGGACCTAAAGAGCAATTTAACTATTTGACAAGGGGCAAGCCCCTCCCTACCCTTTGGTTTATACCATCATACAAATCATCAAAGTGTAGTTTAATAAGTTAATTTCAAGAGATTATGTAAAACACATGTGGCATGTTGGTACTATTGAGAGAGCTTTATTATGCTTTGATTTGCTTCCACCATTGGTTCAAAATGTTCCAAATTTGTTTTCTATATGGAGTAAAAGTATCATAGAGGTCTGTAGTAGAAGTTAAATTGCATTTTGTCTTTTTTACTTAAAAAATGTACACATTTCTACTATTAAAAATATTTTATCTATTTCTACTATTAAAAATTGATCCCTGTACATTAAAATGAAGTAGAAATGGATGAATTTTTTTACAAATAAGACTAGTTTACTCTTTGATCTAATGTATAAGGATAATATGCCTATTTTTTTAATAAAAAGGCAAAATGCAACCAAACTATTAATACAAAAGTCTCTACGGTACTTTTATCCGCTATCGCTTAGCAATTAATTATGGCATTGAAATAGAAACTTAAGTTGATGCAATAAAATGATCATTAAACGTAAGAGTTACAATCACTTGATTTACATTACTTAAAACGCATGAAGACAATGATCTTATTTAAAGTAATAAGGAAGGTCAAGTACATAAAGAAGAAAATAAGCCCAAATAACACCAGAGATTCCACCAAAAAAGAAACCTCCGCTAAACTTAGCCCATCCTTCAGCTGTTTGTAACTGGTCAGGCTCCTTCTTTCTCCCAGTCAAGGTTAAGCTTGGAGCTGTGGAAGGTTCACCTTCATTGAATGATGCAACACCATACATGGTTAAGCAAATGCTTAGGATTATAACTAAACCAGCAGCTGCCAATGAACCAGCTTGACCTGCAACAGCTGTGTTCCTTAAAGGACCAGCTTTGACAAATGGACCTACTAAGAGGAAACCATGGGCTAAACCAACTTCTATGCCTCTTAGAAGTGGGTTCACTGCTGTTCTATAAGCTGGAAGGTTGGATAAGTACCAAGCAATTAAAGGACTTGATGTGATTGGTGTCTCTAGACTTCCAATGAATGGGTCACCATTAATGGGTTGAATTACTTGAAATGTTGGCTGCAAAAAAAGAAAAAAAACCCTTAATTCATCATTTATGGGGAAGCTAGATTTGTATTTTCCGTTCACTATTTAAAGAATGGATAAATTAATTTTTATTCGATAGATGAAAGATCAAACTAATCTATTATATTAAAAATTCCAATCATTTTTGGAGTAGACGTCCACTATACATTTTATCCCATAAATGGGTTTACGACCATTTGCTAACCTTGTCTGATTGAACAGCTTTGACAGTGAAACAGGGAGTTCGGGTCTTGCCGGGTGAGAATCTAAATGGTGCTCCGGAAATTCCCTTGGGGACAACCAGTTTTCTTGTAAGAGATGATGTAAAACTGCTCTTCAGCTGACTTGCCATTGGAGAAGAAGTGGTAGCCATTGAAGATCGAAGGGAACTCAAGAAGGAGAAACTTGGAAGTAGAGTAATAGAAGCCAAGGTAAAGTGAGAGGATATGAAGGCAAAGAGTATCTAGTTCTGGGAAAGTTGTGGTTTAAGAAAGATGAGTGTCAACATAGAATAGTTTTATTGGATAGGCGAATATGAATCTTATCATCCCCTATCCATATACGTCCATTACACCATATATTTCACCACATGTTATAGATTTCTTTAGTTATTAGTTTTATCACTTCATTTTTGCCACTGCCTTTTTTATATATTCTGCTGGTTAAAATTTAGTTTGCTCAACTTCAACGTTTGATCTGAATTATTTACTAATAGCTGTGGTAGTATTTTATTTTAGCTAGGAGTGTGCAAGTTTTAAAAATTAATAATAATAATAAACTACATCTAAATTAATCTTTTATCACTCAATTTCAAAAAAATTTTAAGTCATTTAATTATTTAAATGTAGGACCTTCTTTGTTCATACTTTTGCACCAATCAAAAGCTCTCGTTTTTCCTTTTTTTCTTTTACAGTTCAATTTTCTTTTAAATAAACAATTTTAAACCTTACGAATCTACAAACTAAGATGCAAACATCTTTTTTTCAATTTTCAACACTGATCATCGAATCGCGGTTTGAACATAATATATGTTTTTCTACTCGTCGATGAATATTAATCAACTGTATCGATCATTAAATAGTCACTTAGAACTCCCTAACTAAACCTTTAAAAAATTAAAAAAAAAAATTGAATAATTAACTTAAATAAAAACTTTCAAATAATTTAATAAACATATTATAACCTTTTAAAATTATAAATGGTCAAGACATAAATTTACAAGTTGTAAAAAAAAATTAGTTTGCTGTTATTGGTGTTATGAGGTGGTGAACTGGATTGGTGTTAGACTGAGGCAGTGGACTGATCCAGTTGCTTGTCCATGCTTGGTGTTTGGGCCTTTGTAGGTCTGAGCTGGTTTTTTTTTTTTTTTTTTTGTTATCAACATCCCTCGTCGCAAGTATTCTCTAAAGAGATAAAGCGATTAACCACAAAAATGTGCTGCGTTCCCGTTCCGATAAAAAAGGATGAACCCCAACCCGAGCTAGCCATTGTTGTGTGTATATATAGGATAAGAATATTATCCTGTTAGAATACACCATGAAGCATTCCAAACACTTACCTGTGCAAATTCCACAATCCATACAAAACTAGGAAAAAAGAACAAAATATAAATAATAAAGCAACGGATATACATATAAAAGAGAGTGCATATATATATTAGAGGATCAAAATATCTTCGTCTACACCAGATTAAAATTAAACAGCACATTTTTTTTTTTCCATTTTTTGTTGTTTTTTTTTTTTAAATACTAAATCCATTCATACACTGCACCTGAAAGGTTAAAGCTAACAGCTAAAGTGAGAGGATCATAGTTACTTTTATGCCATGTTTGGGAATTAGTGAAGATACGGAGTCTGATACTGGTACCCGTTTCCGAAGTAGTTCCCACGACTAGGAGAGAAGTTGTAGGTAGCAGAAGCAAGAAGAGAGTGGCTGTGGTTGTCAGCAGGTCCAGGGTAAACATAGGGTCTGTCATACACGTACTGCATGTACCTGTCAGTGACTCTGGGATAGAATGTTTTGTCAGCAGCTACGTTAGTGACTCGAGGACCATATCCGGCACCATTAGCACGAGGCCTCTTGGGTTGAGGCTTTGCAACTTCAGTTGCCCTTTTCTTGTCTGCTTTTGCTTTCTCTAACAGGAGAACTCGTTTCTGAAGTGGATCGACAGGGTATTGCTCCTCCAGATTATGTTCTTCAATGCACTTAATCACAGCCTTAAGAGCAGTCAATTCCCGTTCACTAACTTCAGTCTGAAAATACAGAAGCAAGTACGTGATTCATTTTCGAGAATGCAAAAACACAACTGGCCAAATCATAGACTAAATGGTCAGGCAAGACACAAGGGTGTAAGAATGGGTAAACTAGCCAGAAAGCTGGTCCAATCGGCTTCAGACAAGGCCTTGTGAGCAAAATTAATAAATAGGTGCTTGCCCCTCAAACATGTTTAATAGTAGACATAACGATAAATTTAGTCCTCAACATTTACATTTTCTGTCAATTTGGCCCTTATTCTTTTTTTAACTAAATTTGACACTTAATCTTTCAAAAAAGAGTCAATTTGCTTTTTTTAACAAAAATGATGACTAAAACATTACTTTTTAATGTGGTTGGTGTGACAGCTCACATGGCAATCCATGTGCACATCATGCTAACATAACATCATTTGCTTTCTATGTCACGTCAACAAATAATTTAAAATTTATAAAAAAAAAATCAAAATTTAAATTAAAACTACAAAAAGTTCATAAAAACTCAAAAAAATTAGCATTGAGTTCACGTGGATTGTCATGCAGGCTGTTGTGTTTAAAAAATTAACATTTTAGTTAGTATTCTCGTTAAAAACATCATTTCGACTCTTTTTCAAAAGATTGATGATTAAATTTGACTCTTTTCAAAAGATTGAGGGAGTCAAATTTAGCTCAAAAAAAGAATAAGAGCCAAATTGACAAAAGATGTAAACGTTTAGGGCTAAATTTGACATTATAACTTAATAGCAAACCAAAATATATTTGGCCAGTAGTAGGCAAACCAATAAATAACACACCTGAGCAGTGGGAGAGGCATTTCCAGGCTTTACAGGTGAAGAAGCTTTTCTAGCCTCCTTCAAGTAGGATTTCAGTAATGGTACAGGTGAAAACTGCTCTGTTAGCTCAAATGCAAAAGCCAGGTTAACTGCATCGATCTGCCTTCCATTTTTCACCAGAACTTCAATTACACCTAAATGATAAATAAAAGTTAATGTACAAATGAACCACATGCACTATAAATTAACCAGGTTACTTGTGCTAGTGTAAGTTGATACTGAACAAACCTGGCATTTTCTCAGATAAACCAAGGGAACGGCAGAGATCAGCTGCTTGTCGCCGACGAGAGACCATTGGTATCAGCCTTGAAAGTTCTTCTTCGTTGAAACCAGAAGCAATACCAAATGTATCGATAAGTTGCAGAAAAGCATGAGCTTCCAATGAGTTACCATTACTAGCATCCATGTCAAGAGCATCCAGCTTTGGTTTCCATTCCTCGGCAATTAGCTTTGCTTGTTCCTTAATATCTTCAGAGATCAAAGCCAAAACAGAAACCATATCCAGATTAGAAAGCAAGACACAAAGACATTCCATCAACATAATACAAGTTCGCCTAAGCCCCAATAGGTTTGCATCTTTCTTTCCATCAACTTCTGAAGGGTAAAATCCTTCCAATGATTCCAGGACCAAGCGAGCTGGACTTGCTGCAGCTTTCAACGCCCAAGGAATTTCCTCTTTCAAAGCAGCAAGGTTCTTACGATTATCTGAAATAAACTTCTGTAGTCCTTCAGAGTCCATTTCTTCACATAGTTTTACCAATTGAGGATAAGATTTCACCTCGAGATTTCCATTCTCAAAAGAACTTTTGATATCCTCAGGTTGTTTCTCCTCAACTGAGAGTTCACCATTATCTCCATTATCAGCAGGCTGCCCAGATGATAATTTCCTGTGCTTCTCTAAAGCATTAGTAATGGCAAAAACAGCAGCATCTCTCTTTTCTTGTAACCTCACCAATGAGGATTGTTCTTTAGCTACAACAGCTGCTTCACGCTTCTGTAGCATTTCTCGAGCTTTCCTTGTTTTTGTCTCGAATTCCTTTTCTTGGTCTTCCAACTCATGGAAGCGTCTCTTCAAGGACTTCTCAAGACCACTGAAATGTTCCTCAAGCTCTTTCCATCTTAGATTAAGTGTTAGAGCACGCTGACTTTCAAGTTCAGCAAAAGCTTTTTGAAGCTGCTGTATCTTGGAGGCTGTCGAGCCTATGAGTGTTGCAACTGACTGTGTATCTTCCATGGCATAAAAACTGAAAGAGAAAGACATCAGCAAAACAAAAAATAAGAAATTGAATAACACGAAAGATAAAGTCTGACATAATATCTTTTCTCTTTCAAATAATTGAACATTGCCTGTAACACCGATAACAAGTTACTAATAAAGCACAGCAATATAAACTGATGAAAATGAAGTAAAGAGCAACAAAATTAGAGAACTTGCATAGTTATAAGCAAAACTATGGCAAAATACTACAACTTGAATACATGTATATCAAGAAAATGTCGACAACTACATTTGTAATCCACTGTAAGAACCATTTACAGATTCCTTAGCAACCAACAATTTCATGATAAAAAACAAAGTCAATTAAGACATGGCTACTTACACATCCTTCAAAATTTTGCAGTATTCAGACCACACGGATACTTACAAAAGATGAGCATTTAATGTTTCAGTATTCACAAGGGACAGGGTTTCGGGAGAATCTGCTCCTTGAAATCACTTGATCGATTGTACAAGTTGTACTTATTAGCCACAACATAGAACGGGGGTGCGTCTAGTCACATCAATGCAAAATATTTTATACTAAAGTGAGCTGCGATCCTTCACTCTAAATAAATAAAAAAAAAAGGGAAAGAAAGCGGCATCTCAAGTTATCCCCATCTGATCCCTCACTCGCTCACCAGCGACAAGTCACAGCATAAAATATAGATACTGTGGAAAAAGTTAGCAGAACTACCAAGTCACTAAACAAAATTTCCCATTATGATCCTACTAGACCCATTTTCTAAAAGAAAAGTAGCACTATTGAGTGGACAACAGGAAAAGTAAAAACAAAAAAACACGCCATGAATAACAGTTCCATCCACTAAAAGGACAGACTCCGGTTGACAGTCCCGGGAAATTTTTTTCTACATATTTTTCTAACTCGGTTCCACAACTATGATACTATTCCTTCGTTAATATCCATCAACAAATTCCAAAAGAAGCAAGCTTAACTTGGATCAGAACAAGATTTCATCCTCAAACAACAAATATTACAACATGAAACAGACTTCTAGTAATCCTCTCACAACAATAACACTTTCCCAAAAGAAAGACCACAAATGATCTAAGCACATTGTTGGAAGATAATGATTTTCAGAAAATCCAAATTCATTCCTACTTTTCTCTACTTCCCCATTCTAAATGGCTCGACTCAACACGGACCACTTAAAAATAAGTTCCAGATTTAATTTAATACAACTATCACTTACAATTTCAGCATTAGTATGTTCATAGTAAATATACATTTTATTGCAATAAATAGAAAACAAACCCCATTTCAAACCCTACACATCCTACAAATAAGCCTTCAAGACAAAAGAGAAATAGATATAAAGTGAGAGAGAGATCCAGCTTAACCCTAGAAAGCCTAAATACAGAGAAGCATATAATTTTACATTAAAAAAGTAAATGCTCTCACCAGTGATTTTACAAGCTTCAATTTCACATAAAACACACCACCAACCCCTAGATCCTAAACCCTAAACCAAGAAAAAAAAAACCCACCAAACCCTCTAAAAAAGCACAATCAGCACAAAGCAAATAAAAACACGAAATTTAACAGTTCAAGACATGGGATTCCAGAAGCATAAAAAAGTCAACAAATTTAAAGAAAATAGTGCCGATCTGGAGAGAAAATGAAAACGAAAAGAAAGGAATATAAAAGTAAAGAGGAAATTTACCTGACTTGATTCAAAGGGAAATGGAGTGATAAACTGACCTAATTCGACTAATCCGATGGAGATTTTGAATTATTAATCCATTTTTCTTTTTTTTTTTTTTGGGGGGGGGGGGGAAGGTTCAAAAGAGGGTATATGTGTGGCTGCTAAGCTACTGTTCTTCAATCCCTAAGAGAGAAAGAGAGAGCAAAAGAGAGGAAAGTGAAGGTAAAAAAGCTAAGGTTTTTATATTAAGCAATGCAGCGTGAGTCAGTGCATAGCCATTTTTGTTTTTGTTTTTTTTTAATTGGAGCACCCTCGAATTTTGCTATCGGACATTAAAGTATTTACGAATGAAAGGGGTGTGGTGTTAGTGAAAATTGAGGGGTGCTCTTAAAGTTATGCCACGTGTGATTCAGACAAAGATTTTGATTTTTTGACCCATGTTTTCTTGTATCTAAGATCACAAGATCTTGTCGGAATAAATTGAAAGTGCTGGGCTTGGCCCAATAATAAAAGTAATGGATAATGCACACATCTTTAAAACATTATTTGCACTAGAGGTCCTCAAAGTACGATTAGATTTTAAATCAGTCCCTAAATTTTAAATAGTTCTAATTTAATCCAAAATTATTAGATCACTCAGATAAGATCCTTCCGTCAGCTATTCTGAAACTGTTTTCATCATTCCTTTCTTTTCTTTTACATAATAAATACAAATATATTTTTTTGTATTTACAATTAATATAATGTTATTTAAATCTACTACTTTTATAAAAATATTTTTAAAAAATTCTTTTATATAACTAAATGCCAAAAAAGTCATATTTTAAATTATAAACAATATTTTATTACTAATAATTTATAAAATATTGAACTGATTTATAATTAATATTTTAATAATAAATTTTTTTTCTTCTATTCGTTTTTCTTATCTATTTCTTGTTTATTTTTATTTTTTAAAGGTACTTAAATTGTAAATTTTTCTCATCTTTGGTATTTAATTTTTTTTAAACCTAAACTAATTTTTCATGACCCAAATGACCCTTCATTAGAAAAAAAAACATTTAAAAGCTATCATGTGATAAAAAAACAAATAACCATTATTTTGAAACTAATGCATGGAATTAGTTATAAATTTTGAAACTAATAAAGAAGGTCGTAACATATTAATTTTCAAGTAATTTAGCTATAAATTCATCAATGTCTTTATCTGAAATTCCACCTTTTTCGACCGCCTTTTTAGCCAAATTTTTCCATTTGATTGTATTCATCTTAATCTCTTTACCCTTTTCTCCATTTACCAATTCGTGCTCGATCATCTCTTTCGTCGCTAAATCATTCTGGTTTCGCCGACCCGTAATCTCAATGCCCCATACATCCTCCACTAGCTTCGCATTTGTGATCTGATCGGTCCAAAATGGCATCCCCAACATCGGAACACCAAGACTCAACGCTTCGAGAATGGAATTCAAGCCGCAATGGGTGAGAAAACAACATATCGAGTCGTGAGACAACACCTCGAGTTGATTGCACCTAGTCACCACCAAGCCTTTCTCCTTAGTTTCCTCTATGAAATGGGTTGGGAGTTTGGCCATTTCGGTTGTTTCCCTTACGACCCATAAGAAGTTACAATCGCTGCCTTTCAAGGCCAAAGCTAGCTCTTGCATTTGGTTGGCTTCCGGTGATGCAAGGCATCCGAATGAGACGTACACGACTGAGCCGTTTGGCTTGCCGTTTAGCCAACTCCGGATTGAAGAGATTCATGCCGTAGTCTTTGTCGTCATCAAGTCGTTTGTCTAAGTACATTGATGGAATTGTTGGTCCTATTGTCATTACGTTACAAAAACTTGACATCCAAATCTACCACCTAATCAACAATCAGTTAGTAATTAAGTTGATAATTATGAATAAAAATACCTTAATCCGAAATCAATTCAAATTTAAATTTAATTCAATTTAATTTGATCATTAAGATCAATAGTCTAAACTCATCCGACCTATACTTTTGAATTAATCAAATTATTTGAATTTTAAATTTATCTAAACTCGAAAGGACTTGAACTAATAGTCTAAAATAATTTGAACATTAAACGATTTAAATTTAAAAAAAAAAAAAACCTTAAGTCTCAAACTCAAATGATTCAGAACCAAAACAATCCGACCTTGAGACAAATCAAGTCAAAGTTTATTCAAACCCAAAATGACTCAAACTCGAAACTAAACAAAATCAAAATTATTCAAAATTTTCAAAACTTAATTTGATCTTATCCAAATTGTTCTAACCCAAAAACCAATCTAATTTACGCAATTGATAAGTGTATATGAAGTTAATAATTATGAACGTATATCTAACAATATGACCTAAACTCAGAAATTCAACTTATCAATCTGATTTGGTCAAAAAGAAACAATTTAAAAATGGTCCAACCTGAACTTGAATTGACCCAAACTCAAAATGACCGAAATTTGAAATAATTTAAATCCAAAATTACTTGACTAGATAACTCAAGCCTAAGAGTGTAAATGAGTAGTACTCACAAATTATTCAAGTTCGAGTCAAAAAAAATTAAAATTTAATTTAGTAATTATTGGGCCAAACTCTAGCTCTCATAGCTCGAGCGGGCAATCGAGTTGAATTCGAGCAATATAATACTCGATTTCAACAGCTCAAAAGCTTCATCAAGTTTTTTATTTTAATATATTTTTATGTTATATTAAAAGAACTTATGATAAAACGAATTTAATCAAACTCGAGTTTAAATTTAGATATCAAAATAGATATATAAACTCAATCAAACTTAAAGTGGAGTAACACAATTATGTCTCGAAAATTATTAGATGTATTAAACTTTGAAAGTCAAATGAAGAATTTAATATTATTTGAATTTCATCGGCTAAGTTACACTCCTACTTGAGTTTCAAACCGGAATAGTACTCAAAATTAATCCGAAGCAAAAGGAGTAGTATTAAGAAAAGACATACCTCCTTCTCTAATTCGTAAAAAAGGTTAAAAAACACCCAATCAGCTCCATCTACGTTCTCAAACTGTTTCACAATAACATCAAACCAAGCCGATCGACTGCGGTTCATAATCAGAAATAAACGACGGCAGCTCCGAAACTTGAAGCAAAAGCAATCCAGGGAGTGAAACATTAACCTCTGGAAGCAGTGGCAGCTGAAGGATCCCCTTACTAACATGGTAATACAAATTGTTGACAGCACAAGATTGGGTGAAAAACACAGCCGACGGTATCCCAAACTGCTTTGCAACGTCCAACGCCCATCGTAAGAACCCATCGTAGACAAGAACAGGACGATCTCTAGTATCGACGAGTTTTTTAATTAAAGTTGCCAAGCTGTTAGAACCCACGGAACAAAACGTTTGAAGGTAAGCTTTGGTGCTAGGGGCCTGGTTAGAGCCGCCTTCGTCGAAGCCGTCTTATATGGTTTCGAGGTCGATGGAGGTGGTGGAGCATGGGTTGGGAAAGAAGGATTTGGAGATGAAGACGGTGGTCACTAAGGTGGTTTTGACGCCTTTGGAGACTAAGCGTTTTGCGAAATGGGACATGGGGGTTTTGTGGCCTTGGACTGGGAATGGGAAGATAAAAACATGGGGTAAATTTCATGTTTTATTTTCTTCTCCCATTGTGGTCTCTCTTTCAGTTTTGCACTTTTGCTTCTTCCCTGGTGTACATGTGTATATATATACTACCCTCCCATAACGACGGCTTCTCCATTTCTCATAAATAACATGGTAGATAAGAACTATTAATTATTAGGATAAATTATATTATGATGGTTTTTTTATATATGTGTGATTCAATCTCTATAATTTTATTTTTACAATTAATATCTATTATTTAACTCATTTAATTTTAAAATTTGAATCCTATTAAATGGTAGCAATGTTATTTGAATCAGATCGGGTCTATTAATTGGATCGATAATCAATTGGGGTACTAATCTGAAGAGAGGCTTTGAATCGATTGACCTAGAAATCAATACAGACAGATTGAACCAAGCAAAAACCAATTGAACCAGATTTTTTAATTATCATTATTTTTTGAATTTTTAATAATTTTTTAATTGGACTAGTTAGACCAGAGAATAGATGATTAAACCAGGTCGGTCCAATTTAAAAAAAAAACATTAATTAAATAGTAGTTGTTAAATTTATTAAGTTTTATTATTTCCAAAATCTTATGCATCAATAGATTGTATGAAACTAGGATTTCACGCCATCCCTCCTGATTTTTAACTTTTTCCTATTGAAAAGTTCAAATCCAATTAAAAATCCAAAAAAATCAGGGGAATTGGATTTGAATTTTTTCAGTAGGAAAAAGATTAAATCAGGAGGAAAAATCTAATTTGTCATTCCCCTATTGTAGAGGGATAGGGATGACTTGGAATCGCAGTTTCATACTATCCATTTAGTTGGAGATCGACCCAATTAAGAAACAAACAAGTAAAAATAGCGGAAGAAATTGAGAAATTGAATACACAAATTTAACGTGGAAAAACCCTTCCAAAGAGAATAAAAAATCACAGGCAAAGATAATTTCACTATAATGGCAAAAGAACGAATAGTACAAAAGATAGAGATAAAAACTAAACCCCGAAAACAAAGAACCCTCAAAACGTAAACACAAATTCTTCTAATATCTAATGCATGTGTTTTATAAGGTTGTAAAAGAACCTATTTATAGGCTAAATTTCATAGGTGAAATAATAATAAAATAATCTAACAAATTTTAGAATAATCAAAGTTTGATTGAAACAAATAAACAAAATTTAACTGAAAAATTATTTCTCAAATTTGACTAAAATAGTAGTCATACTTAACACATCCTCTGCACAAGAAAGGATTGTATGAAACTGTGATTCCACGTCATCCTTATCCCTTTGCAATAGGAAAGGGATAAGGGTGACGTGAAATCACAGTTTCATACAATTCATTCTCTATAAAATAATTATATTTGCAGCTTAATTATAGTTTTAGTCCCTCCATTATGCTTAAATTTTTTATATTTAATTTGGCATAATGTTAAGGATGAAACTAGAAATTTTGCATTAGGAGGTTGAGATAAATTATAAGCTTTTGGAGAGGTCAAGAATACAGGGCATTAATGAGAATTTTTTAAGAAAACATGAGTCTAATTAAAATTTTTAAAGAGGAGCCGATTGATTTTTAGCTTAATTGACATAGACATTATTATTAATGTAGGAGGACACAGATTCGAGCGCGCTAAAATGCATTATTCACCTATTTATGGGCATTATTCACGCCTTATTCATACAATCATTTCTCTACATTGATAATGTTACGTCAGCTTATTATTTTCATAAATTAGATTTTTTAGGTCAATAACTTTAGTGCCCTACATTCTATGTCAAGATTAAAATTTTGACGACTGAACCATATCTCAGTTGACACTATTGTTGCAACAATTAGACACTTAAGCAAATATAATCTTCCAATTTAAGAGTTTGAAAGCGACCATGAATAGTAGTAGAAATTATATTAAAAATCGTAATTCAAAAAGTGTAGGGATAAGAATCATTCAATTCGAGAACATGGATTAAATTTATATCTAGTACAAAAATCATAATAAAACTTAACTCTTACTATTTAGTTTAAAATTAAAAATTAATAAAAAAAGATTAAATCCACGTGAAAATTCAACCTGTCATATTCGTATATATTAGAAAATATTGGAAAAGCAGAAATAAACTTAAAAATCCAACATTTGAACATAATTGAACATTTTTCCTTCGGTAATTGGGCTTGACGTTGAGCTGCAGCCAAGGTCATCAATGGGAGAAGAGGCGGCTAATGTTTTTTTTTTTAAAGACTCTAATTAGAGGAGGGCGGCTAATAATGTTTTTAGATATTGAAATGAGCAAAGGACGGGTTTCCCATGGTAATAATTTTGTTTTTTATCATCATCATAATAAATTTTCTAAATTTAGCCTCCTACATTAGATCTATAAAACATAAAGTGTTCCCAAAATATTGTACATGAATCTATATACAAATATGGAAAAATAAGAAAAATGATAAATTACAAACACCTAACAAGCCAATCACCTCTTCCTTTTTCTTGAAATATTCGTGTCTGACATAGAAAAATCACTTGTCCTAGTTCAATTTTTGACCTGATTTTAAGCTGCAAATGACTAAGATGGTGCAGTTTCATCATCAGAATCATAGTGTGGGTTCCCTTGAAATCCAGGAAAAGCTTGTTGCGTCATTGGATTTACTGGAACTGGGAATGTTTGTTGCATCATTGGGTTCACTGGGACTGGAAATTTATGTGCAGAACTAACAATGGTTCGTTCGTTTATCGTCCCGACTTCCTTGCAGACTCGATCGAGAACCGTAAGGAAATCCTTCACCACCATGAAGATTCTAAAGGGATGAGCTTCTTCCTTTGCTGAATTCCCATGGAAGTATTCAGTAATCTCCTTGACTAGTGATAGTGCTAGCCTTTCATGTGCTTGAATCCTTGGGATTTCCTGTTCAGCCATTTTCATAAACTGGTTCATTGATTCCGAAAATTTCTCTTTGCTCTCATCCAACCCCATTGTTTCGTTTAACCGTAGGACGTCGCCGATGTTTTCGAGGCCTCTAGAAAGCTTGGAGACATCACTACTGAGTGCCTCTGAATCCATTGCAGCTGCTTTTTTAACATTGGTGAGCTCTGAACTAAGACCTGAAACAACTTGTAAACCGAGTTTTCTACACCGAGCATCTTCGGTTAAAGTGGAGTTTGGTGTTTGGTTGGTATTCGAAAGACGAGCACCCTCGGCTTTTATGATTTCTTGCACGACGAAATGTAGGAGTGTTGTCTTAGCATCAGCACCCTTGACATCAATAAGTTTAAGGAGTGTATCGAGTTTAAAGGCTTGTGCATCGCCCCGATTCGTCCCGACATTCATCCGGTTCCCAGTCTTGAGTACTGCCTCTAGCAGCTTCAAAAACATCCTACTGTTCCTCAGTTCATCACAAGCCGCCTACGAAAAGGAAAAAAACACACAATGTCATTTTAGTCCATTGCAAAACAGATCGCAACGATGGAATCGAGTCAAATTACCTCTAGAGTTTCGAAAGAGTTCTTAAGGTACTCAATTTCAGACTCGAAATTAGCTACGTACAACATCGCATCGACCCGTTTAAACGCAAAGGGTATATCGAGAACCATCTTCAAGAATCTCTCAGCCGGACCGAGCTTAACAGGTGAATCATCTTTATACTCCTTCAATTTACATTCTTCTTCCATTGTTGGTGCCATTCTCAATAAACTTTCAAGAAATTCAGTCCCAAGTGTATCTGCATTACCTGTAAATCACCATAGATATGAAACTTAGAACCAAACATTTCACAATACATATCATCTTATAATGCCATTTTGTACCTTCTAAAAGTGCTTCAGAAACTTCCTCCACTGTCACATTGAGTGCTTTCAATAAAATTGCAATGTTCTGTGCCTTTTTGGGATCCAATACTCTATTCTCTTGGTTTGGTAATGGAAGAACCGACCGCGGTGTCGTTTGATTCGGTTTCGAGTTCGGATTTACGACGAATAGTGTTTCGATCATCTCTTCATTCAACCTGCAGAAACCAAATTGTTAGAATCACATGGAAGGACTTAACTGAATTCAAGTAAAAGAACTAAACAAGTGGAATTGTTACTTGAATGAGCTTGATCTAAGGTGATCCCACGCCATTTCACGACCAGAGCTAGCTCGTACTTTATCCCAATGTAATGGCTTTAACTTGGGTTTTAAACCTTCCTCCTGTTCTTCCATTATAAACGGTGTTGAAGAGGGTGTTAATGGAGGCAGCGGCTTTGATGTTTGTTGTGCAAAAGATACTGATGGAACTGGTTTTTCCCAGAGCCGTCGTTGCTTTGGAGGTGGCGGAGGTGGCGGAGGAGGCGGTGGAGATAAGATAGGTTTCTGTAAAGCTTTGTTAAGTCTTAAAGGAGATGATTCAGGGCTTTTTTCCAAAACTCTTTCTGGTGATGAAGAAGCTAAAGATGATAAGGAAGGGGCTTTACTGTAAAAATCAGGCTTCAATGGTGACATTTCTGGGCTTTCCTCGAATGCTCTGTTTAACAATGGTGAATTTAAAGCTCTGTCTGGGGATGTAGAAGCTGAACAAACTGAAGGATCGTTGCTTTGAGAGTCTTTAGTACCAGGTGAAGCTAAAATCAATGGAGTTTTCATGTTTTGAACGAAATCCTTGAAGTTTTTAATCGATTCATCGAGCTTTTTGATCAATACTCTGTTTGGAGAAGACAGTGAAGATGATGATGAATCAGGGTTTTCAACCAACGCCGGCGACGGTGAAGGAGGTTCCATGTTTGGATCGTTTGATTCTTTTATGAACACTTTATCTGGTGATGTGGAGATCAATGACAACGATGGAGACCGTATGGTTCCATTAATGGATGCATTTGAAACTCGTGGTGAGTCAATTAAAATCCTCTCCGGTGAAGCTTGAGTTTGCATGAGTTGTGGAGATTTCGGGTCGGGCCATCGGGAACTGAAACTAGCCGGCGGGGAAATACTAAGCGAACGAGACCTGGCCGGAGAACCCGAACTGGAAGATGAACACGAACAAGTACTACTAGATTCAATGGTTTTCGCCGCCGTGAAGACCCTTCTTGACCCGGATCCGGTTCCGGTCGAACTATCACGCCCGCCCAATGACCCTCTCGGCGAATAAAACACCTCTTCTTCTTCATCATCATGATCTGCTGTACCGGACTCTACTTCACCGTCCCGACAGTTCCGACCGGTGTTCTGTCGGGACAGAGGCGGCAATGGGTGGAGCTCCGGAGAGTACATTTTTGTCTGATCTAACTCGTCATTGCCCGGAGAGTCACCGGAACCGTCGTCGAACCGGCCTTGTGAGTTCACCACAGTTCCCAAATAAAGGAACTCGGAACTGGTCGTCGACGTTGTTCTCACCTTACGAGCACCGGCAGCATTGTTATTGTTATTGTCATTGTGGTTGTACTGGTATGCCCTACTGCTATTATCCGACGTTACGGTCTTGTTATCTTCAAAGCAGTCACGTCTCGGCCCACGTTGTCTACAATAGATAAAAACGATAATAGCGGCGACAATGGAGGCTGAAACGACGGCTGCGATAGCAAGGATAACGAGTTTCTGGGAATTATGTTTGGGGGTGGGAGTGTGAGGGATGACAAGGGAGGAAATATTGGCGGGAAACGAAGCGAAAGTGGAAGGAGGAGGAGGCGGAGGAGCGGAAGGGAAGGAAGGGAAAAATGGGGAACCTGGAGCAGAAGTGGCGGCGGAGGAAGATAAAGTGTATTTGGGGTTGGGTGGAGACGGAGGAGGTGGAAGAGAAGGTGGTTCAGAGGAAAGAGTGGAGTATGGTTCATGGCGGAGCCTACGATTAGGAACTTGAAGTGCTTCACATGATGAAAATGACCACCATAAAAGGAAGAAGAAACAGCCGGCGGCGGCAGAGGAGG
Organism: Gossypium australe; assembly: GCA_005393395.2. Classification (NCBI taxonomy): domain Eukaryota; kingdom Viridiplantae; phylum Streptophyta; class Magnoliopsida; order Malvales; family Malvaceae; genus Gossypium; species Gossypium australe. The sequence continues at coordinate 96,113,064 of CM016620.1, forward strand.
TGGAGGAAAGCATGGTGGTCTTTTGCAGGTTTAAGAGAAAGGAGACATGCAGAGACAAAGGGTTTGATTCATGGTATCAGTTAGTAGTTGAAGTAGAAGATTTGTGTTGGGTTACGAAGAAATTTTAACTTAAAAAGATAAACATTAGATTAATTTAATTTAAAATTCCCTAAATTCGACAATAATTAATTTATGTAAAAAACAATAATAAAATTTAATTTTTTTAATAAATGAGCAACTTATAAATTGAAATGATTTTGTTTCCATGAACAAAGAAATGAATCCAGCTAAGATTTTTTTTTAATAATTTTTATATTTAAAGTTTAAATTTGCATGTAATTTGTTTATTACATTTTTATATTTTTAATAAATTAGTCCACTCAAAGAAAAATAGTAAGAGTGGTTTGATTGATTGATAAAAATTGTAAAAAAAGAAAGGGCGGGAAATGGAAATTTAAGACAGTTGATTTGCCGACAATTACGTCCCGCAAATTTAGGTCAATTTAAACGGTCGGACTTTCTACCTTTTCTCCTCTAGTCTGCCACTTTTTTGGGCACTTGGGGAGCTCTGATAAATTCACCGCCTGTCACTCAACCACCACCCTTTTTTCTTATAAGAATTCTACGCTTAATAATTAATATCCTATAAAAAATAGTTATGTAATATTTTAATAATAAGATAAATAGAATATTGAAGTAAAATATTCCTGATTGATATAATATACAATTATATTTAAATTTTTAAAATTAATGTTAAATACAAGTAAAATATTAATGACATTAATATATTGCATCAATAGTTCTGAAACTTTCGCTCATATTCTACATTAGTCCTAAACTTCAAAATATTTTACTTAATTCCTTACAGTACTTGTTTGTATCAATCAGGGGCAGCTGGGGGCTTATAACACCTCCACCCTCCTTGAAATGAATTTTTTTTATTTAGACTCTTTAAATTTTTTAAAATTTTAAATTAATAAAGATAAAATTATATTTTGACCTTGATAAAAATTTGATTTAACTTTTTTAAAATTTATAAAGATAAAGACTATTAAAATGATGAAATTACACTTTTATTATCATAAAAATTACAATTTAATTTCAGTCCCTTATACAAAAAATTTCTAAATTTGTCCTTAGTATCAATCACATATTTCCATCAATTTAGTCATTATTTTAAGTGTTAGATACAAGTTTAAATTTTAACATAAAGCATTTTTTAAACCGAAATTAAATTGTAAATGGAAGCCTGAACAAAGGCTTTGGCTCCTTTGATTAAAAGGAAAAGTTTTCCTTGAGACCCTCCCAAATATTAAATCATTCCATTTAAGTCTCTTAGTTGTTAATTGAAAGAAAAAAAATTATATTTTTGTTTCCTCTAAAAAACTAATAATGCAATTTAATCCTTTTTAACCCACTCCAAAAATTTATAATTTTATCTAAGCCTCTAAGCAAAATTCTTAACTTTGCCCTTGATGCCATCAAAACTTAGGAAGGATATTTTATTAACATGTAAGATTCATGTCATAGATGCACATTTATTTGTAGTTTGTCCACATATTTTAAATATGTTTCATGTCTGATTTTAATCTTCATTCGTTTTATGATCTTAGCATAATTTTATTTTGGCTAAAGATGGTATTTAGGTAAAATCCTTTCAACAGTGATAACTTCAGAATTCAAACTTGATCCAAATACCTTGTAAAATATATCTCTTCTCACCATCCCCATAGTGTATGAGACAAATGCATGCATTTCGATTAGGGTCGTATTCTATGGTTACTATTTTACCATATATGTCTTTTTCATTTCATCAAAAATCAATTTTACGGTATAGACGCTTATATTCTTCCCTTTATGCCTTGCGGTAATGATTCCTCTAGCATTACGACCTTCACCAAAACGACGTTGTCCATAGATCAAATTATTTCGTGGATTGGATTTTACTTGACTATCTATGACTCCATTGTGTGTGCCCAAGATAGAAGTTTTATATAAATGTATTACTATGCTATTAAGTATTTTGATTTAAGTTGTTTTCATTCTAGAGGTGAAATTTACTTTTATTTCTTTCAACTACTTAACAATGATTTCAGTCAAATATTTTTTTTGAACAAAACAGATTGGGCTTGTATATATAAAAGAAAAGAACATAAAAACCAAACAAAATATTAGTAGTCTGGCCCTTACAAAACCCGAGTCTGGTAACAAAAGGCCCTATACATCACAAACTAATAAAATAAAACAAAAGCAGAAAAAAAAAATGGAAAGACTGCCAACAATTAATGCAGCCGACCTATAGCCCAATCAGTAGTCACATCGTCTGGCTCCCCATCAAATCCGTCGCTTCATTCGTCAATGCCAGATAACACCAAGGGGTTTCATTTTGAAATTGAAAACAGATTCACAATCCCATTTTCCTCCATCCGTTCCAACATTTCCTTCCTGTCTCTCTTTCGATCAGTCGGGCTCCCTTAGGCTTTCATTTCGCACTTGTGTTACAGCAAAGTCCGGCACTCCCCCAACCAGGTAAACTTCATTTTTCTTCTTCAAAGTTTCTGTTGCTATCGTATGTGCTAAAGTGTTAACTGATCTTGAAATGAAAACGAACCTAATCTCTTTGAGATCTGACTTCATCTTTCGAATATCGTTTACATATGGACCGATCTGAGATCTATCTGTTAGATCATTTCTACATTTTTTGATAACTGTAAGTGAATCGCCCTCTACAATGACCTCTTCTTTTTGCACGTCGATCCCCAACTGAACCGCTTATCGACAAGCCAAGGCTTCGGGCTCGAAAGCTGACGCCACCTGCTCATGGATTCTGGACTTCGAGACGAGAACCGACCCTTCGCTGTCTCTGGCCACTATTCCTGATGCTGAACGATGTTCCTTCGCCGCAAATGCCCCATCAAAATTGATTTTTACAGTCTGGTGAGGTAGGTGCTTCCATCTGTTAACAGCTTTTGAAGATTTAACTAATCTGTTTTTTACACCATCAAGTTCTTTTACATAATTCCTCACAAAAACTACAATCACATGGCCTGTTTTACTTATTTTTTCATGAATCCGAGCATTCCTATCCCCCAAATGGCCCACAAAGCTCCGCAGAAAAGTCTACACAGGTCTAGAGAAAGAAGATCGAGAGACGAGGTGAGCCACTGTTTAAACTCACTAGTAGTATCTTGTAGCACTTTTATTTCTGATAGCTGAGTCCATACTTCCATTGATATTGGGCATTCTCTGAACAGATGATTTAACGTTTCTGTTCCCAATCCACAACGAGGACATGCGGCTTCTGTAGCTAACTTTTTGTGAAGTAAATTGACCCTTGTTGGTAGATAATTCTAGGAGGCTTTCCAGATATTAATTTTAATCTTGGTAGGGAGATCAATAGATCAAAGTTTCTTGTAAAAATCATTGTAGACCGGTTGTATCGCATAAGCGTTAGGATCCAATATCTGTAATAGTTTATAGGTGCTCTTGACCGAAAAACTCCATAATGGTTCACCCCTCCATGCCATCAGATCAACATGCGGATGCTTTGAGAGAGGAATGCGAAGGATCATTTCCGCCTCATCAGCTCCGAAGGTAAAATTAATCACTTCCCTATTCCACTCTCTTGTTTGGCAATTAATAAGTTCTGCAACATTATTATCAATTGAACCTGAATAGGAAGATAATAACTTGTAATTATCAAGATCTGGAACCCACGCATTATTAACAATAGAGATACTAGTGCCTGTTCCCACTTTCCAAATCAGCCCATTTTCCAAAATGCCCATTGCAGCCCAGATGCTGCGCCAAACGTATGAACTCCTATTTCCCAACTGAGAGTTAAGAGAATTGCTTTTTGGAAAATATTTTGCCTTAAACACTTGCGTGACTAAAGAATTTGAGTTTTCTAAAAAACGCCACCCCTGCTTTGCTAGCATTGCTACATTGAATTGGGCTATATTACGACAACCCGTCCCCCCTTCACTTTTCGGTCTGTATAAATATCTCCATTGATACCAGTGAATACTATTTCTACCCTTTCCTTTCTGCCACTAGAACTTAGAGAAGATGCTTTCCATTTTTTTGCATAAAGAATTCGGAAGAAGAAAACACGACATTGCAAAAATTGAAATAGCTTGTAGGACCGATTTAATGAAAATTTCATTTCCCCTTGTGATAACAATCTGTTGCTCCACCCCTCAATGCGCATAGAAATTCTATCGAAGAGATTTTGAAACGATTCTTTTTTCCTTCTGCCGATCATATTTGGGAGCCCCAAATATTTTTCTAGGTTTGTTGCTGCTCTGACTCCCAACATAAAGGATACTGCTACTTTATCTTCTTCAGCGGTATTCGGACTAAAAAAGACTGTTGACTTCGAAAAATTAACACATTGGCCTGAACAAATCTCATAATCCTGCAGAATATCCTTCATAATTTTAGCTCCTTTATTAGATGCCTCCCCAAATAGTATACAATTGTCTGCAAATAACAAATGCGATATCGCTAGCCCCTGCCTGCTAGCTTTCGCGCTTTTGATTAATCCTCGCCTTACAGCAGTTCTCATAAGAGATGAAATACCCTCACTACAAATTAAGAAAAGAAAAGGGCTCAATGGGTCCCCCTGTCTAAGTCCTCTAGATGGATAAAACAAATTTCCCCCCATTAATGTTGACTGTATAAGTGACTGTAGTAACACATCATCTTAATATTTCCACCCATTCACAATCAAAACCCATCTTTAACATCACCTCTTCGATAAACCCCCATTCCACTCTATCATATGACTTACTCATATCCAATTTGACTGCCATAACACATTTTTTCCCTGTGCGTTTTCGATTAATTGTTTGAAGAATTTCGTAAGCTAGAAGCACATTATCTGTAATAAGTCGTCCTGGTACAAAGGCACTCTGAACTTTGCCAATGCATTTATCAATCACCTTTTGCAGTCAATTAACTATAGTTTTAGCCACAACTTTATACACAACTGTACACAAGCTGATAGGCCTGAAGTTGGCCAGTTGAGTAGGTCTTTGAGTTTTAGGAATGAGGACAATATCTGTTCTGTTAAACCCTCCAAGATCTTGCTTATTATTCAAAATTCCCAAACAGAAGTCAATGACATCGCATCCTACAATGTGCCAATACTTTTGGAAGAACAAAGCTGGAAAACCATCTGCTCTCGGAGCCTTTATAGGTCCCACACCCTTCAAACCTACTTGAATTTCTTCTTCTCGAAAGGACTCTAATAAGAATTCGTTGTCCTCTTTCTGTATCATTCTTTCAATGCCTTCCAAAACCTTACAAGGATTAGCCACTCCTTTTGACTTGAATAAATTCTAAAAGAATGAAGAAACCTCTTCCATAATTTCTGATTCCTCCACAATCTCCATCCCTTCCTCCGTCACCAATTTAGAGATAATATTCGCTCTCCTCCGGGCCAAAGCGCTCTTATGAAAAAATGTCGTATTTTTATCTCCGAGCTTCAACCAATTTTCTCTTGCTCGCTGCTGTAACACCCCTCACCCGTGTCCAACTCCAGAACAGGGTTCGAGGCGTTACCGTACTTCAACATTCACAATCATACAAAACCGGGTTACCAAATTTCGCCCAAAATTTAAAACTTTTCAAAGACATGCATTTGACATTGTCATCTATTTAATCACTTATACCACATAACAAGACATTAACACATACCATGGACAAATAGGCTTATAAGCCAAAATCATTATAAGCCACATCTCATGGCCATAATCAACAAATCACTAAATGCCAATACATTTGGCTAATCACAACAACATCCATCATAGAAAAACTAAGTCCCTATACATGCCACTCACTTGGAAACATTTAACATACACATGCCAATACTCTAAGGATAATGACCTGATAGTGTGATACTGCCTCCGACGATCTCCAACGCTGAGCTGACCTGACAAAACTAAAAGAAATGGAAAAGGGGGAGTAAGCTTTACGCTTAGTAAGCTCGCATGAAAATAATAAGCAATGTGATAACATGTTATTTTCATATTCTTCCTATTTATTCAAATTCCAGTTAAGCTGTTTTCTTGAGTCACAGTCATTAAATTATTTATATCTAGAGTTACGGAACTCCAAATTAAGATCCGTAAATTTTACATAAAACTAGACTCACATATCTTTTTACCGTAAAATTTTCAGAATTTTTGGTTTAGCCAATTAGTACAGTTTATTCTTCAAAGTCTCCCCTGTTCTGCTGTCTGACAATTTCGACCATTCTTTGCTAAAATTTAATTATCTTTTTGTGCAGAATTCAAATGATGTTCTAGTTTGCTTCTTCTAAAAATAGACTCAATAAGGAATCTAATGTCCCAATATTATTTTTATACAATTTTCAATGATTTTTCCAAGTCAGAACAGGGGATCTCGAAATCACTCTGAACCAGTCTCACAAAAATCTAAATATCTCAAAATATACCAATCCTTTGTGTGTATGTTTCTTTTATATAACAATAGACTCAATAAGATTTAAATAAATGTCTCATACAACTTATAATTCAATTTCTACTATTTTTGATGATTTTTCAAATTCACCTCACTGCTACTGTCCAAAACAGGTTTATTGTAAACTTTTGCTTTCTCTCACTTTAGTTGTGTTCATCACTTGCCTATACCAATCTTTCCAATTTCCGATTACATATCGAGCATATTGTTCATACGTACATTTACCACATTTCTCAATTGGTCACATTCACACTTTCACTTATTCATAACATGATCGCACCAATCATCATTAGTAAATTATCTCGTTGAACCCCTTCGGAAAACGCCCGATACTCGGTGGTCTCAGCATATAGCTCCACCCACACATAATTTGATTTTCTTGTACACATGGTGAAGGTCCCTTATCACCCATGTGACCTAGCCATTCCATCTCGTAGCTCTCTTGTCTACATGGTGTCCAACACTAGGAACCACTCATGTGACCTAGCTACTCATAACCCGTAACTTTCTTGTACACATGGTATACACACAGTATTACACATGTGACCTAGTTACATATGAAATTATTATCCCGTAGCTTTCTTGCACACATGGTGAAAATCCCTTATCATCCATGTGGCCTAGCTACATATTAAATTTTGCCATCTCGTAGCTTTCTTGTGCACACGGTGAAGTTCCGTTATCACTCGTGTGACCTAGCTACACATTGTTCGTATCTCTCGGTTTTCCGAAGGTTCAATCGAGAATTTCGCATTCCATACATTTTCATATTGTAGTTATCACTCAATGATTTCCATAATATCTAGCAAAATAATTATTGAACAAGTAAAATAAATGCATTATTTACATATAAACTTTCCATTTCACATAATAACCATAGCCATAGAAAACACCTTTAAGCACAACATTTCAACCCATTTCCCATGTCACCCATGTCACCTTTTATCATAAACATATTATTAAATCAATTCACCAACATAATATACTAAACATGTAATTCAAAAAAATCAATTTAATACCACAATTTAGGTTTCAAATATACATTACAACATTATTGCATTATTATTAACACACCAACTTACCTCGAATGCCGAAACGACCATTTTACCAACTTTCCTGATTTTTGATTTTCCTCCAATTCTAGGTCCAAATCTCATTTTTCGGGGTCTAAAACATCACATTTCACTTATTTAATTAATGTACTATTCAAAACAGTCCTTAACTCAACTTTTCAAAATTATAATTTTGCCCCTAAACTTTTACATATTTATACTTTTTCTCCAATACTCGAAAATTAAACTTCAGCCCTTATTCTTATGTTTTATAACATGCTGATCATTTTTCTCTTATGGCAACATCAAATTCTCACTCTAACATGTACTTATGAACATTAGGTATTTTTACCGATTATGATGTTTTACTCGTTTTCACGTAAAACCGCTTAGTAAAAGTTGTTTAACATAATTTTAGCCTTCATATTCTATCATAAAACATCAAAACACACACTTTTCACCTATGGGTAATTTTCCAAAGATGAACACTAGCATGAATTATTGGTAGCATAAGCTAAATCGAGCTACCGGGACTCCAGAACCGTAAATAACTTGAAAAAACGGGGCTAGAACGGACTTACCATGAGCTTGGAAAGTTGAGAAAACCCTAGCCATGTCTTCTCTTGGTAAATTTCGTCCATATGAAGAATATGGACATATTTGGCATTTAAATTTTGTTTTTAATTCATTTAATTCACTAAATTACCAAAATGCCCCTTAAAATAAATTCTTTTGAAACATACCCATCCATGTCCATTTTTGTCCACCAACTTAACCAATGGTATAA